>CM035227.1:427342-878898 GCA_020226215.1 Sindora glabra
TCTTTGATTGATCCCTTGATATGCCCCTTAAAAAGTAACACAGAAAGAAATGAACAAAATATGACCGAAAAGGATTCTAGTTGTAATAATCTATCTGAGAGGAATTTGGACTATTCCTCAACTTTCCCTAAACTAGACTTTTGGGTCTTTCAACTAACTAATTTGACCTTTTGAATATGCATGAAGTATTAACATTCTTTTGGGGAGCACGGTAATGGTAGTAAAATAAATAAAAAATTGAATAATCCATTTTCTTTTACATACTTTATATACATTTATATACAATAGACATAGGGTATACGTATATTCTTTACTCATCTAGAAAGAGTATATCTCCCTAGATGGATAAAAATATATGACGATCTAGACTACTAATGAATATGTATGTGTATGTTGACTCATATTCAATTTAATGAATTAATAGATACTTATACAAACATGTGCCAGGAACCAGATTTGAACTGGTGACACGAGGATTTTCAGTCCTCTGCTCTACCAGCTGAGCTATCCAAGAATTCTCTTTCTTTATCATCAATCGAATCACTGTTCGAGACCCAGGATTCTATTTTATCATCAATCCAATCACCATTCACGTTTTTTATTTTTCTTATCAAGGAATAGATCGCTTTACTTGTATGACTTAGATGTCTCGTATTTCTCGAAAAAGCAATTCGATTGATGGGATTTGGTATGATACTTATGAAATCGATGAGATTCCAATATTTTTTCTTAGAACGGATTGATTTGACCCCATAAGCGGGACCACCACCCCATAGCATGTTGCCGCCAGAAGCAAAACCCCGTATTTCTTCTAGAAAATCTCCTAATTGTTCCAGAGCAACTAGAAAGAGATTCTTTAACCAGAAAGAATTCAGTTCAGATGTAGGATACCTATCCAGAAGTTTTTGCAACTCAATCATGTATGATGGAATCATTAAAGATTTGACCTTTTCGAACTCTGTCTGTAACTCACTATAGGCTCGAGAAACAAAGAGAAGATGTGTACGAATGAGATATCCAGCAACAAGAAGAAGGAAAAGGATTAAATAGAGGAACTCCCGAACATTTAGCGATCTCAGATGTAACCAACACTTTTGATGTTATTTGACGCACAATAATTTATATATGTCTATTATGGATCTGCACCCCCTGGGATCTATAAACTTTTTGGATCTTATTAACTAAAGAAATATGACTTTGAACTATAGTTAGCTCAACACCAATCAAGAATCTCCATGGAATGCCAAGAATTCTTGTTATATGATCGTTCCAACCCTCAACTCTCTTTTCTAGGTTCATCGATATTGAATCAATCGAACGCACCTCTAACACCTGTTCTACTTTTGGAAGACCTTGTGTTATATCACCAAAATTCGATTTTTCATATATAAATGTAACTAATGTATTTCCTTCATAAAGGATTTCTCCGTAATGACCATGAACAGTTGCTCCCGGAGTCGACGTTGGGGTGGACGGACACTAAGATGGAAAAGGCCCGCTAATATGCCTAATGTCCCTGCTGCAATATGATGAAAGGCTATTCCCCCGGGAACAAAAGGATCAAAACCTTCCACACCCTACACGGGATTTACGGATTGTACCCTTCCGGTTAGTCCATAAGGATCGGACACCCATATTCCAGGACCATACAATCCTGTTATATGAAATGCGCCAAAACCAAAGCAAGCCACCCCTGAAAGAAATAAATGAATTCCAAAGATTTTAGGCAAATCCAAAGATGGTTTTCCTGTACGTTAATCACAAAAGATTTCTAGATCTCAATAGACCCAATGCCAGATAGCCGCCAAGAAGCACAAGCTAGAAAACACAATATGTGCCCCAGCCACACCTTCGTAACTCCAAATACCCGGATTTGTTATAGTCCCTCTTGTGATACTCCAACCGCCCCATGAATTGGTTATTCCTAAACGAGTCATGAAGGGTATAACGAACATACCTTGTCTCCACATTGGGTCAAGAACAGGGTCAGAAGGATCAAAAACCGCTAATTCATATAGAGCCATCGAACCGGCCCAACCAGCAACCAGAGCTGTATGCATTATATGGACAGAAAGCAAACGACCAAGATCATTCAATACGACGGTATGAACACGATACCAAGGCAAACCCATGAAAATACCCCTTATATCAACAAAAAATAGACACTATGTAACTTTATTGCACTGAAAAAATATGCTATGGACCCTCTTTTTGTCAATGGATTATCTCGAGTAAAGGATTAATATTTGGTCTAGTTTTTTTAATAATAATGGAACAATTCTATTCGTAGGAACAAAAAGAAGCCAATCTATTCTATACCCGATAAGTAACAATACGCAATGATAAAAGGGGGTTGACCCTATTTTTATTTATATGCGTATTGTTATGTATATGAGTGAATGCAGACATATTTGTTCATCACTCAAAGGACCTATTCATTATTCATAAGAATTTTCCTTTATTCATTTGGTCTTCTTTTTATTTATTTATTTATTATTATTTCTATTTATGAACTTATTCAATCTATAAATCCAATATGATAAAATACAATAGGATAAGGACCAATCATTATTAAGACAATAAACCCATTGGTACGCTTCCGCATAAGAGCGCGATATACCACGTCTTTGTGTCGTCATTTTATGCCTATTGGTGTTCCAAAAGTTCCCTTCCGGAGTCCGGGAGAAGAGGATGCCTCGTGGGTTGACGTATAGTGTGACTTGTTCGATATATTGGGTCATGTGGTATTTCCCCGTTATCTCCCCCGATCGAGATATCCCCTCCTTCCCTCCAAAAAGATTGATTGAATCATCAAAAATTTGAAATGTGAAATAGTGTGAAATTAAATTCGATCTTTTTTTGGGGGGATATCCAAATACGGATTAATATTATCAATTTAGAAGAATCTATGGTTGGCTTGGTTGGACCAATAAACCAATAAAATGAAGAATCCAGGCTCTGTTTATAAAAAAAATCCAATTGGTAATATATCTACGATTATTACTTATCAAATATTTGGCGGAAACTATGAAATAAATTGAAAAAAAAAAAGAAGTCGTAGCAAAAAGACGTGGTATTGGAATATTTGCCCTATATGTGCAAATACAAATCGGGCAGATCTTTTCTTTATTACTCGGAGTAGAACAGAAACCTAAAAGAAAGAATTGAAGAAACCCATTCCGAAACAAGAAAATTACATTGCGATTTGGATTTGATCTCGATGAAAACAATACATCAATGAGAACTTAGTTCAATAAGTTTAGTACATTATTATTTTTATTATTATAACATGTTTATTATAACCTAAGTAAACGGGTCAAAAATCGTCTTTCTTAAAAAATTTAAGAAAAAGCCCGCTATGAAAAAAAGGGTTAACTTTACACATTGATTCTTTTTGGTAATTTTTGGTGAACCGTATGCATCAAAAGGTGCAAGTACGGCTCCTAAGAGATAAAATTTTATCCTAACCAATCGACTTTATCGAGAAAGACTACTTGTTTTAGGCCAAGCGATTGATAGTGAGATATCGAATCAGCTTATTGGACTTATGATATATCTCAGTATAGAGGATGATAACAAAGATCTTTATTTGTTTATAAACTCTCCGGGCGGATGGGTAATACCCGAAATAGTGATTTATGATACTATGCAATTTGTGCAACCAGATGTACAGACAGTATGCATGGGATTAGCCGCTTCAATGGGATCTTTTATTCTGGCAGGAGGAGAAATTACCAAACGTCTAGCATTCCCTCACACTTGGCGCCAATGATTCTTTTATTTGAGGAAAAAAAGAAGACTATGACTTCGCCATATGAATATTAAGTAATAATAGCACAGCACTTCGAGTTCGATATGAGAATTTTTTTGTTTTTTCCAAAATTATTCAAATATGTACCGAAAGGGTAGTATGAAAAGGGGATATTTCCTATTTTATCGCATCTATCGGGAAGAGCCTATTCCAGTGTCACAAACTTTTTTGTTTTCACACCGAAAAGGAAAACTTTTAACAATATTTATGAAGACTATGAAAAAAAAAAAGAAACTTTGGGATTGCTGAATAAGAGACGCAATAATAAAGAAACGGAACTATCATAGTATTTTTTTAACTACTACACAAAATAAAAAGGAATGGTGGTTATTGGATCATTTAGTAATCTGGGTCTGATAGACCCCTACATTTTCTATTTCTTCAATAGAAGGTAAAAAAAAATTCCATTGTAGAGCCGTATGCAATACGCAAAAGATGCCTGTACGGTATGTTTGTATTCCGTCTTATCTTTTTTTTTATTCTTTATCTCTCTCGCTTTATCATGCGAAATAGGAACCATTTTTTATGTTATATCATCAGGGTAATGATTCATTAACCCGCTAGTTCTTTTTATGAGGCACAAACGGGAGAATTTATCCTGGAAGCGGAAGAACTACTGAAACTGCGTGAAACTATCACAAGGGTTTATGTACAAAGAACGGGAAAACCTTTATGGGTTGTATCCGAAGACATGGAAAGGGATGTTTTTATGTCAGCAGCAGAAGCCCAAACTCATGGAATTGTTGATCTTGTAGCAGTTGAATAAAAAATTAGCGAGTATTCCGCTCCAAAGTTTGAAATTTTATCGTCTTATCGAGTTTAATAGAATATTTTCAATTCTATATTAATAGAAAGAATATAAGTAATTCATAATCATCGGATTAGGATTGATCTAAACCAGCTCATTATGTATATGACTCAACATGCTAACTATAAAACAACTTATTAGAAACACAAGACAGCCAATCAGAAATGTTACAAAATCCCCCGCTCTTCAGGGATGCCCTCAGCGCCGAGGAACATGTACTAGGGTGTATGTGCGACTCGTTTAGATCATGGACTAAGATAAAAAAAAATAAAGGAAAAAAATTCCAATATCAGTGATCAGTACTAATGAAATAGGTGAAATAGGATAAAATGCAAGAAACTATCTTCAAAAAAATCGATTACTAATATCTATCTTTCTATTGTGTATCCAATTTATGGTTTCCGTTGGTGCAAATCCAATCACCTTAATTTGCAATTTCAAATTCGAAAGACTTTCCCATTGGTAGCAAATAGTTATCTATTAAGCAGGAGACATCCCATTTTAAAACTTGCAAGAACGGATTAACAGGGTTAGTTACTCAGCTAATCTTCATACTTAAATACCGTTACTGTGTAGGTAGATTTCATTGTGAAAAACCTATTACTCGATATTTCATGGGTAGAGCCAAAGAGTGTGAACTGTACAAGTTAACAATAACATTGATTAAAGAAGGGGCTCCGGTGTATAGAGGGGACCTCGCCATTTAAGAAGTAACCATAGAAACGATGGAACCCACTATTTCTTTATCCATTTCTATTTCATTTACTATGTTTTTTTTTATACCTAGTCTCGATACAATTTCTTATTTCGAGGTGAAATGCTTAGAAATTCAAATAATAAAATCGTGGTTGGGAAGGTTATAGTAGCAAAAGCCATTAGGATTTTTATTTTATACACTGGAATAATTCGTTTTGTTATTAATGGACTAGGAAAAAAGGGGAAAGAATAACTAAAAGAAACAAAATCAAAATAGTTATTCATCAAAGTTTCATTTATTTAATGACCAGAATTAAAAGAGGATATATAGCTCGGAAACATCGGACAAAAACTCATTTATTTACATCAAGCTTTCAGGGGACTCATTCAAGACTTACTATTCCTCAACACAAAATAAAAGCTTTGGTTTCGGCCCATCGGGATAGAGATAGGAAAAAAAGAGATTTTTGTCGTTTGTGGATCAGTCGAATAAATGCAGTAATTCGAGAGAATAAAAATAATAAATACTATAGCTATAGTATATTCATGTATAATCTGTACAAGAGGCAGTTGCTTCTTAATCGTAAAATACTTGCACAAATAGCTATATTAAATAGGAATTGTCTTTATATGATTTCCAACGAGATCATAAAAAAAAAATTCCCGGAGATTGAACTCCGGGAAAGTAGAGTAGGTATTTGTATGAAAAAATATAATCATATGATAAAGTTGTCAAAATGAGCAACCACGTGCAATAAAAAAAGATTTATTCTTCTTCAACGATTCTCTTTTTTCTGACAACTCGACAATCCAATTTGGATTATCGTAGTTTTCGAACAAAACATCAATCCGCATTTCATTTGAGTTTCGATTGGAATTTGAATTTAATTGAAGAGTAAACCCTTTTTTTTGTTTTAAGCCCAGTAGCTTGAGTAGTTGACTCACTTTTTTCAAATTCTTTTTCATTATTACGAAAAGGTAACGAAGATAAAATACGAGCTTGTTTTATAGCAATCGTAATTAATCGTTGTTGTTTTAAGGTCAATCTATTCACCCGTCTAGATAATATTAATCCTTGTTCACTAATAAATCGACTAATTAAACTCATGTTTTTATAATCAATTCGATCCCCCGATTGGATCGGGGGCAAACGCCTACGAAAAAATCGCTTAGATTTAGGAAAGAGTCGCTTAGATTTATCCATGGTTTGTTTATTCCTTATCCCGAAAATATCATTTCTTACAAAATCAGATTTATTTTTTATTTGTTTTGTTTCTATTTTTATTTCTATTTATATATGTTATATATATCTATTATATCATCTATAAAATTTATATAGTATATAGATAGATATACAATTTCTATAAACATGAAATAATATCTCATTTTTCATGTTCTTTGGAGTTGGAGGGATGACACACAGACAATCAATTTTATCTATTTCTTTATCTCCCCGTGAATCGTATGTTTGCAACAATAGAGACAAAATTTTCTCAATTCCAATCGACTAGGCTTATTGTGTCGATTCTTTTGAGTAGTATATCTTGAAATACCCGTTGATTCCTTATTAACATTAACACTGTTTCGAACACAACCGGTACATTCCAAAATAACCGTTACTCGTATATCTTTACCTTTGGCCATGAACCTCCTTTGGGTTTTTGATTCACTTAACTTTTCTATTTTCCGATTCGTAGCGAAGAAGAAAGGAAGGAAAAAATAGAAGTTACTAATCCGAAATACAATTATGACAGATTTCGGTGCCATCAATAGAAGTATAGTAATAATTAAGTAATACAATGATTTCTAACTATCTTTAGAATCACAATATATTATTTCATTTCAGTTTTTTATTTAAGTATCTTGTATCTTGTAGGAGATTGTTGCCCCGCGCTAGCGATTTTATTTTCAGCCTCATTATTAAAATTTTATTAATGAAATTCAATTGAAACCCGAGACCAGATTGCAAGTTTCATTGAGGTTGAATCCACTTTCTCTTTTCTTAACTTATTCGAATTCGAAAAAAAAACAATGAAAAACGGAAGCGGATTAATTTCTTCACCCCTTCCCGTCTCAATAACTAGAATGAAAAAAAGAGGAATATCAACGCATCTGGGAATAAACGATTGATCTCTATCAATAGACCGGCCAAGGCTCCGAACCATAGAGTACTTATCACTGGTGCCACAGAGAGATATGTTTTTAGATCTCGCATTTCAAATCCTCCTTTCTTTTTCTTTATTGTAATACATAATGGTAATCCATATATGATCAGATGTATATTTAGTTAATAACTACTTGTATTTGTACACAGAATCCCTAATTCAAATGGAAATGTACAAAAATTGCTTAGATATTCTTTTTTTTAACAAAAAAGAGGTCCATTTCTGCCCGAGCATTCCCTAAAAAAAGAAATATTTTTACATGGGTTTATTTCATCTTTTATTTTTTGTATTTCATATGTATATAGTATTTCATATGTATATAATTTTTTTATTACTATTATATGTTATACAATATGTACATAATTTCGATATATCAACATACAGATGTGGAAAACAAGACAAAGATACTTTAGAATGACACTGTAAAACAATTGAAAGGGATGTAGCGCAGCTTGGTAGCGCGTTTGTTTTGGGTACAAAATGTCACGGGTTCAAATCCTGTCATCCCTATCCCTAACTATTACTTATCCCATCTTATGGGCAGTAACAGGGGATCAATTGAGATCAATTAAATTTGGACATACATCCATATAAATTTCGATATATATATTCATAATCTATATCTATCTATATATATATTGATAAATATATAGATAGATAGAATATCGATATATATATTATGATAGTATATGCACGCAAGATGTATTGGTGGGGTCACTAAAATGATTTATGAAAAAAAGCGCTCTTAGTTCAGTTCGGTAGAACGCGGGTCTCCAAAACCCGATGTCGTAGGTTCAAATCCTACAGAGCGTGATTCCATTCTTTTGTGTTAGATCGAGACAGTTAAAAGTATGAATTTTGACCTCCGGTGGATTCGAATTAAAACAAATAGGAGGTCAATAAACAAAAGAGATATTTTATTAATTCATCAAAGGTCCAACTGATCACCACGTCGGTATTGTAAATATGCAGTTACGAATAATCCAGCCAAAGTAATAGGAATTAGACCTAACACGATTCCAAATAGAAAAACTTCAATCATTTTAATTTGTTTGAAAAAGTAAAAAAAAGGGTAATATCGATCCTGAGATTTTCATATTATTGCTCATGAATCTTACAAGAATTGGAAATTGACATGATAAAGAACTATAGAATATATGGAATACCCCAGAAAGATTTCTTTTTATGAATTGTTCATTCAAAAAATTTCCAATTCATTTCAAATCAAATAAGTCGTATCTTGCTCAGCCCAATAAATAGAGCCGAGGTTATAGTTAAAGCCACTAGTAGAAAATCGAAATAACTAATGATAGTAGGCATGAAAAAAGAGGCAAGATGAAATATCTTCTTTTTATACATATGTTTATAAAACACTTCCCTAAGTTTCCATTTTTGAAAGAAAGATAGAAAGAAAGCACTTGAAAAATACAATTGAAAGGTTTTAATTCATCAATCAATCATAATCATTATAAACGAACAAAAATATAGTGACATAGGTAAGAAATCAATTCATCATCTGTGACATCTACCCATCCCGTGATTCCAAATCAACCGATTCATTGATTAACTCTTGAGTTCAGTAAACTAATCGAATTCCAAATTAATAAAAACTGTATAACTTCATTCAATTCAAAAAATAGAAACTTTTTTTAAATTAATTGAATTAATATGGAATAAAACTAGAAAAAATATCTATTTTGATCTTTTTTTATTTTTTGTATCGAACCCATTTTTTTAGAACAAAAGAAAAGTGGCCTTATACTTATAATGTCCTTTAACTTCTTTACTTTCAACTCATTCGATTTCGTTTCGATTTAGTAGTGGGTTCCATTCTCATAATATCTCAAATGAGAAGAAAAGAGGTATCAGATCGCTCGAAACTTGGGTTCTACATTTTCTTTTTTTTTTTAATATTTTATAGAAAGCTCTATCTTTGTAATTAAGCCAACAAACAACTCTTTGGATATAATGGATATAATAATACAAGAATAACAATGTGCATGTCACGAATATTGATTTAAATTCGATTAGTTGTTTTCTGTCATCAAATATTATCTATTACTGCTATTACTCTTACTTATTACTAGATGGCTAACCAATTATTTAAAATGAAAAAGAGGGAGTTTCAACAAAAACATGTTCTATTCTTATACAACCACAAAAAGTATATTTCTAGATTTCGGATCTAATTGAATTGTAGAAATATGATAATCTCTTACACGAATTATTAGAAACCAACCCGTCGTTCACATTTTACTCGATCTTCAGTTTCTAATCCGAAGCCAATAATGTAGAGAACCCTTACTTATACTTTCTTATACTTTTATTTTTATTTATTTATTATTTTCTATTTTTTATTTATATTATTTACTATATATATATATATATATTTGAGGAATTTTCTATTAAGTACATAATTCTATTTTTTTTTACGTAGACAAGCAACAAGAAAAGAAGAGTTAATGTGGTCCAATTCGATAAAAACTGAAGTTGAACCGATCACTTGGTAACTTGATTTGACCTTTTTTTTATATTTGATAAAATCTAATTTAAAAATTCAATATAATTGCTATTATATATATTTTCTATTAATATATATATATATATAATATAGTATTCATATTTTTTAAATTTTAAAGATTACGACTTTATCAAATATTTATTATAATATAAATTACTATTATATTTACTTTATATTAGATTATATATTAAATGTAGTTCTTTATTAATATATTAAAGTTAAATTTATTAAAATATAAATTCTTAACAAATTATAGTCTTAAATTTTGAATAGAAGACATTATACTTTAGTTGTTTTATATGTTTTGATTATAAAGATAAATTTTTTATCATTTTCCTTTTATTTAAACTAAAATTATGTTAAATAATTATTATAATTAATATAAAATTAATTTTTATTTATATTTTATCATTCACTTTTTATATATATGTAATATATATTTTATTATATATATAAAAATAGATAAAATATAAAGTAATAAGAAATATAGAATATATAATAAATTAATTAATTAAATAAAATATTTAAATTATTTAAAATATTTTTATAATAAAAAATATAATGCGATATACTTATGCTACTCATAAATATTAATATCTAAGCTTTAAATATCATTAAGGAATAAAAAAGGATAAAAATATATAATGAAAAAGATAAAATAAAGAAAATTAATATTGCTTGTTTTATGAAGTATAATATGCAATTAATTAAGTCAATTAATAAATTCAATATAAAATTTTTTATTTATTTAAAATTTTTATAGAGATTTCAATGTAAAATATATAATATTATATCTATACTACTCAATTATATTAATGTTTAAATTTTAAGCAACATAAGTGAATATGAAAAAAAAAATGAAATGGAGCAAATAAAAAGAAGAGAAACAATGCCTAAACTAATAAACAATCAAAGTTAAAAATAAAATATATAGTGAAATAAATTAATTTAATTAAATAAAAATTTTAATTTATTTAAAACATTATTATCATAAAAAATTCTATTGCTTGAAATTGATATTATTCAATAGTGCTTAAATTATGAATAACATAAGTGAAGAGAAAAAATGAAAATAGCATGTGAAGTAGTACATAAAATATGAAATTCTAATAAAATTTTAATTAATATGTATTTAATTTGATATATAATACTTAAAAATTAATATAAAAATATTTATAAATTTTAAATAAATAAATTTAATTTTAGTCTTCAAATATTATAATGAAAAATAGAATGTTTAATTAATTAATTTCATTAATAATTTTTTCAATAAAATTTGATTTATTTAAAGTATTTTTCAAAATTTTTAAAATATAACATTATATCTATACTATTTAATAATATTAATATTTAAGTAATAAATAATAGAAGTCTGTATGAAATGTAGAAAAAATGAAATAGAATAAACAAAAATAAGAGAAATGATACTTGAGTTATAAAACAATAAGAGTTAAAATAATATATAGCAAAGTAAATTAATTCAATTAAATAAAAAGCTTCAATTATTTAAAATGTTTTTTACTCTAAATAAATTATACTATTTTAAATGTATATTACTTAATAGTGTTTAAATTGTAAATAGTAAAAGTAAAAAAATAAAAAAAAGTATGTCAAATAGTATATAAAGTATAAAGCCTTGACACAATTTTAATTGATATGTATTTAATTTTATATATAATACTTAAAAATTGATATGAAGGAAACACTAATAAATTTTAAATAAATAAATTTGATTTTAATTTTAAAATATTATTTTTAAAAAATAAAATATTTATTTAATTAATAATTTTTATATTAAGATTTTAATTTATTTAAAATATTTATAATAATTTTAAAAATAAAATATATAATATTATATATATTATTTAGTAATATTAATGTTTGAGTTAAAAGTAATAAAAGTGGATATAAAAAAATAAAAAAAATGAAATTAAATAAATAGAAAGAAGAGAAACAATTTTTCAATTATAAAATAGTAAAAGTTAAAAATAAAAAATATAGTAAAACAAATTTATTTAATTAAATAATATTTTTAAATATTTTTATCTTAAATAAATTATATTGCGTTAAATTTATAGGGATGGGCAAATTAAGTCAAATTGGCTTTATCCACTAGCCCGAATCCAAAATTGAGTAGGTCAAGTCTAGTTTTAATGCTTGGTGGGCAATACAAATGAGAAGGCGTAGACTTACTAACCCATTGTTTAGAATGGATGAAATAAGAAGAGGAAGAAATGGGTGCAATGAAATGAAAGGTAAAATTAGAGTTTTCACCTGTTTGGTTAAAGGGTGAAATAAGGAAGGGAGGTAAATGAGATTTTGAAAAGTGGTAGAGTGTAGGGAAATTACCATCCCCTTACAAATGGAAGGATTTTGGGTGAAAAGCATCTTACTTTTTTTATATTCTAGCAATTGCCCTTCCAAACACTATTCTCCACTAAAAATGCCTCAACCTTCTCCAAATCCACCTCTGCAGTGCCTTTACTAGGAACTCGTTAACACCACCATCGTCTCCTCTTCTTCCTCATAGGCATCGCTCCTTTTCCCCTTACTATGTCTCTAGGAATCTCATCAAATCCATTAGAGAATATATGATTAATGTCAAATGGAAGGCATTAAGGACATCCTATGCTTTTAGGTGGAGTTCCAACACCGATCTGCTTCTCATTGGATTGAATGCAGGCGATTTGTAGATAGGGATCACTCTTGGGTCAGGTAGCTCTACATCTGGGTTGGTCATGTCAGGTCTAAATATGAACCGAACTCAAATTGGACAGAGAAATCGACCTGTGTAGACAAATTTTTTTTAATTCTGCATTCTAATTTTTTTTAATATATTCTTCCATCTCTCTACTGTCCAATTCAAATAAGAATTTCTTATAATATTGTTTATATATTGTTAAATCAATTTTTTCATTATTAATTTACTGCCAAATATAATCTCCTTTAATTATTTTGAACTACCATTGATTTGACTTTTTATGTTCATAATAATAAATTAATAAATGTATTTTATTAAATTTTTCATTATTAACTTAATTTTAAGGAAAATTCAAATACATGGTTTGAGTGCAATAATCCGATTGCAAGAGATCTTCTCAAATGAAGGGTTAAGATATTTGAAAATGTTAGTGTTGTGGAACTTGGAATGAATGGCAAATTATATTGAGCTTCTTAGCACACTTGACATTTTTCATTTTGTAAAATTATATATATTCATAATTTTATTTATCTATCACAATGAAATATATTAATTTTAATTTTTTATTTATAATTTATTTTTTATTGTTATTTTTAATAATTAATATTATTATTTAAAATAATTTAAAAAAATTTACCTCTTATTAAATGTATAACATTTTATCAGTATATTAAAAATTTTCAATTGAGTTTAACAAATTAATGTTATAACTATCTTTACATAATATATTATAAGGATATTATAATAATTTGATTCAATCATATTTCTTTTTTTCCTAATTTTCATCAATTCCAAACAAAAACAAAATCAATTTCACTCCCATTTTCTTTTTCTTCAATTTTTATCCATTTCAAACAAATCAAATAAAAACTCTTTTACCCTTAATTACTTCATCCTCTATTTCTTTTCATCTCCGATTACTTTCCCATCTATTTTCACATCTAAAGCGTAAGTTTCATTTTCTCCTCTCTCTCCCCATTCGTGTCATCACATCTTCAATCAACGACAAAGCTTGTTATACGGTGACGCATCCATCCTCCTCCTACCGTTTATCGCTCCAAAACTCGCTCCTTAATCGTTGCCATTTGCCACCCCACCAACATTAGAGTCCTGTAGTTAACCCAATTCGTCGTTCGAGCCTCCTGTATTCTGTTCATTATTTTAGTTTTACAAGCAACAAACGCAGGAATCCATTGGCAAACTAGCAAACCAGCAACTATAAAGTAAAGCCGTGGAGGATTTAAGAAACCAGTAAAACTTCTAATCCTTATTATCTTCTTCTTTTGATTTTGCTTGAAATTTTTTGGGTTTTTCAATTAGGTCATTTAGGATTGAATAATTACTGGTTGAAAATTTATGTAATTTGGTGCTAGGATTTTAAATATAAAAATTTATGGGCAATTGCAAATCTTGTTCTTCATTTTGTTACGAGCCCTGGCAATTAGTGTTCAAAAATTAATAGATGCTGTAATGTTGTGTGTGTCTCTATTAGTGCTCCTTCTCATAAACAATTATATCAAATATTAAATGCTACTGTTCTCTATATTGTGAGTTATTTATTGAAGTTTTCTGTTTAATCCATTGAAGACTTGAAGGTGATATATTGAAGATGTTTGCTTATGTGAGTCTGGTTAATAAATGATTAAAGCTAGCTCACTATTTTTTTTAGGGTTTTATATTCTTGTTTACAATTTTTGTTGATACTCTTAAATGTTGAAAAATTCAATATCCTTTTTATCTTTTTTGGTATCTATTTGCCTTTAAACCTAAAGTTTCTGATTTAGTTTCTTTAATTTAGTTGGGGGAGAGTGTGCGTATGTATTATTAAAGCCTGAGCGATGGTAGAACGATAAATAAAAATACCCGTGGCTGAGGAAGTGAATGCCAGGAACTTTCACCATGTTTGTGTATGTAGTTGATGTGCTGTTAGTCTTCTTACTTAGACCAGCATCCCTTGCTGGCTTCCTAGTTTCAAGGCTTTCTTATGGAAACCTACAGCAAGCTGCAATTATATAACTGGATAAACCACAAAGACAAAATAAGGAAAGGAAAGGGGAGGGAAAAAAAAAGACACTTGGATCAGTTTCGGCTGCAAAAAACCTGTAAAAGAGCAATAAAATGGAATAGAAATTTGGGGCTCTATGGAGTTTATTTATTTATTTTTCATTTTATAGACTGTTACTCGGGTTAAATTTATGGGAATTGGAAAGCCTGAAGTTTGACTAATTGGAGTTAGACTGATTCATATTTTATGCATGCTTTCCTTGTTGTGAATGACATACATTGTCAATTAAACGTTACACTTAACTGAACTGATCGCAACACATCGGAACCCGACCTTGTTGGTTTAAGTCAGTTCCAAACATATTTTCAGTTGGATTCAAGTCTCATTCTTTGTGTGGTTGGTTAAATTCGATTGGAAGTAAAAGGGCTGCCTTAATCACCCAAATTCTACCCTTATTACCCAACAATGTTTACATTGTAGATAATATAAGTAAAAAAAATGAAAAAAAGTACATAAAATAGCACATGAAATATAAAACTTTAGCAAAATTTCAATTAATATGTATTTGATTTAATATATAATAGTTAAAAATTGGTCTTTTTACCCAAATGTTGAATTTGGAAAATGTTTTACCTAATGCCTACGCCACCAAACTTATTTACCAAAACCCTTAATTTTTTTTTTTAAAAAGTTATGATCATGGGATGGGGGCTCCCGTGATTAGTCACGGGTACCCTCCCGTGATCAGTTTTTATTATTTTTAAATTTAATTTTTTTTATTTTTTACTTTATTTCTATTTTATTTACCGTCTAATCATGTTTTCTTTCAATTTTTTTTCTATTTTTTTTACTTTACTTTTTTTATTGTGTAATCATGTTTTTTTTATTATTTTTTTTTCTATTTTTGATCTTATTTACATCAAATTTATTTAATTTCAACTTAGATTCATTATTTTTAAAATTTTGTAATAATTTTTAATTTATAACCCTTTAATTTTTATTTTTACGGTTAACCTAACTTTGATTTAATTTAGTTTATTAAATGTTAAATATTTATTTGATACTAATTAATTAATATTTTAAATAATAATCAATAATAATATTAATTCTCATAAAATTATACAATATACATAATGTAATAAAAATAGTAAGTATCATAAGATTATTGGGATAATATTAAAAAAAAATTTCAAAAAAATAATTTTAGCTTTGTGAAACAAACTTCTTATAAAAAAAATTAATTTTAGACTATCAGTCTTTTTAAAAAAAAATTTAGAATTTTTTTTAGAAAATTAATTTTTTCTTTTCAAGCCTTTTTTTAAAAAAAAATTAAATCTAGCTTATCAGATAAGCTATTTTCATAAAGAAAATATATTTTAAGCTTAAATTTAGTTATTTTAATTTGAACCCTTGGTTAATATTTTTGATTTTTTTAATTTTAATTATAATTTATTTTGTACTTATTTTGAGTTTTTTTACATATTTAATTTTGCTTAAACACTTATTAGTATAATAAAATTAGTAAATATCATAAAATCTTTAGAATAATTAAAATTCCAATAAATCCACATTTTTTCCTACTCTCTCTTATAAATTTATAACTTGGAAGATTTAATTATAAAAAATAAATTTTTATACAATATTTTATCATAACGCCATAATTCTATATATTTTTATACAATATTATATATATATATATACCCTTGGGTATTTTTTTAATTAATTATATATTCTTAAAATCAGAGTGTAAAATATATTTCAAAAAGTAAAATAAATAAAAAATTAAATGAACTAATAATTCTACTTTAAATGACTTATTACTTATTAAGTCCAAAAGTTATAATTCTCTATCGCATAACAATTCACTTTAACTCCTAAATTGTATTTTATACTTATGGTAACTAAATTATACTACTAAACATGTGATTGTATACATGGATAAAGGAAAAGAGGACATAACTCCATTATAAAATACGTTGCATTGAATTCAATTTTCTTGGATGCCATGAAAAATTTTTTATTGACAAAGATAAACATTTAATTATTGAGACCACATTTCTACATAATTTTAATAATATTGAATTATATTTTTCATGAGTGCTAATTTTAATAAAATTACTGTAAAAAGTTAAAATTTTAATGTAACCTTTAATTTGACAAGAATCACGAGAGTTAACATAACTATTGATTATTGTTTTAAACTAGAGTAATTAGTATGAAGTCAACATTCAAAATGTAAAAAAAGGTGAATGAAACATTAGTCAAGTAAACAAAATATTAGGGTTTATGTGATTTCCCATAGTTACGTGTAATCATAACTTTAAAATAATACCATAATAAGTGATATCTTAAAATACTCCATTAAGTTTTGAAGAATACTATAATGAATAGAGATAATCCAACAGTATGATTTGAATTAATGAGTAAGAGTGAAATATAAGGATTTAAACTTGTACAAATTATATACAAAATTGGATAATGCAATAAATGAAATGGGAAAGAGTACATAAATGAGAAGGAAAAAAGATTATGAATCATTTAAATAAATAAACTGAATAAAATGTGCTATTACAGTTTCAGTCACCAAAATAATAGCTCCCAATCTCACATCGAGGGTGCCGTCTTATTCACCGTGGTCGTTGAGTAAGGGAAAGATGTTGTTCATCATCATCATTATCGTCATCATCATCGTCGTCGTGTGTGTGAGTGGGGCGGATTTGACTCCTAGAAGGCAGAGAATTCAAGTCCCACTGGGAGGACTGATATGATGGTAGAAGGTTATTGGGGGTGAAAAACCCTTGTTGCTATTAGTCTAGGGATCCACCGGCGTACTCAGTATTGAATGCAAATGGGTCAGTCAAAAATTGCATCAACAAACCAGGGACTTGTTGGGATGAATGCGAAGGCGAGGATGTGAAGAACAAGGGCTGTGAAGCATAGTGAGGGTGTTGCGGGTGTGGTGTTATATTGTACGATGGTCCAACATCATTGCCTATAAAGAATTATGGTGAGGCTACATAACTTGATGGACCTGCACCTCCTGTATTAGCCTGCGTGAACTGAGGGGTGTGAAAGGAAGGGACACTTGCTGCTGTCATAGAAGGACGTTTATGCGAGATACTTTCATCATCACCCCCTCTTTGGGCAAAATGGGGTCCCTAAAAGACATGAAACCATAACTTCTCCTACCTCACCTTGGCTCGGGAATAGGAGGTCTCGGCAATTCAATAACTTAATAAGCAGGTTAGATAGCTGTCATGTCTCGATGCTCTCCCAAAACACGTAACATGAGGCCACATTCTCGATCCACCGTTTCTTTAAATTGGTTGTACGACTAAGAGGGTGAATTCTCGACACTGAGCCGTCATAGTCTGTCAGCTACATTAGCTTGGAAGGAAGTCCCATTGTTATAATTTAATGCTGGTAAAATTTGAAGATGATAGCACAAAAGTTTGTAGGAAATGAAAGGTTACCATAAATCTTGGACCACCGCTGGCTGGATGAATCCACCGTCTGGTGTGCCTCCAATACCACTTCATATACCCTAAGTCATGACTAAGGACATCTATTGATAGTTTAGTCAATAAGAGAGTGGTGGGCCATGCATTCCAAGCAGTAATGTAAACGACATGTTCCACGCGCCAGCCCTTGGACATTTTCCCCTGAAGTTGCAAAGTATAACAAGAATCGAGATTGAATGACTCCTGTGGGATTAGCTGCCGCCTACTAAGCTATCGCAGCACACGATCTGAGTGGTGTCATTCCATGATGTGAAAACAAATAACAAGGACTGATGTTAACCATATGTTAGGTGAGAGCAAGCAATATCCTAGTATAAGCTGCTACACATCGGGAATGTCATAAGGTCGCCATATAATCTGCATTGCACAATAGTAATACGAATTAGCATATCATTTAATTCGAGGTTGGCTTCATCTGAGACAATAAATTAGGATTTCTAACCTCATCGGCCTTCATCTGATCAAGTAGTACCCTGTATTAGTGTAGAGCCATTATCAGCGGTCGAGGAGGCAATCCAGCATTCCTTCACCTGAGAGTGACACAAGTTGTGCATTATTTTTCACATTATTTTTAAATGTTATTAGAAATTGAATGTGAATATCTCGTTTGATCCATACCTAAAATCCAATGGCGGAAGCATAGGGTAGACGTCTAGCTAAGGGTCTGGATACGGTGGTCTCACTAGTGCTTGGGTGGGAAATCGATCCCACATCCATAAATGCAATAGGTGCAAGCATCCTCCAATATTGATTTCATTGTATTTTGTAGCAGTGCATGACTCTTTGTACAAGTATGCCAGAACTGCTAACCCCCAGCTATACTGGCCAACCTTAGCAAAATCTGCCAATAATGGAAGATACATTAACAACACCCTGTGACCTAAGGTGTCTGGGATGAGGTAGCTGCCTATGAGCTTCAAAATGTACACCCGTGCAAAGCACTGTATTTGTTCTTCTTCTACATCATCCAGCAAGTGTGCAAAGGTAGCCGCTAACCAAGTGATGCTCAGGCGCTGGCCTTGTAAACATTTGTCGGACAATCTGAGCCCGAGTAAATCTTTACATATCCCCGCCCAATCAAGTCTGGTGTAACCAGATACGGGTATGCCTTCACATAGTAAACCCAACTAGATGGAGACATTCTGCAAGGTAATAGTGCACTCCCCCGCAGTGGTATGAAAAGTGTGTATCTCCGGATGTCATCGTTCAACCAGGGTAGAGACTAAGGCTACATTGAAATCGAAGTGCCCAAGCCGATTAGCGCCATAAAATCCTGCTTGTTGGAGATACGACACAATTGATACTGGTAGATTGAAAAGCTGATTTTGATGTGCGACACATCTTAACTTCACGATTCGATCCCCCTGTTTATGTCAACCAAAGAAATAGTTAGTCCTTTCATAAATAGGCAATGACTGGTAAGGAAATAAAATTACTTGGCCTAACCACACGGCCTATGAAATATGTCTAGACTGCAGGTATAACAGAAACTCATCATTGGGTCCAGGTGTCATAACACGACACTGGCTGATCATTTTATTTAAAAGCTATGGACTACGTGGGGGTGGATAGGTGTTTTTAATTTCATAATAATTAAACCATGCAAGAAGACCAAAATGACTTAATAAATAAAAATAGAGCAACATAATGAGACAAGCATACTGAACTGTTTACATTGAACGAGTGATTTATTTCATTCCAACATACATTTCAATATTTCGCATTGTCCGGACATAATTACAATAATAAAAAATAATTTATACATTACCACAGGCAAGGTCAAAAGCTTTGAAATATTGAGGGATGCATAGTCCATTAGCTTGCTTAGGGGCCTTAAGTGTCATGGTACATTCCGTTAACTGGATAGATAAGTTGTGCGGTTGTGGCCAGATTGACGGCACAACCCACACCTATGAGGTTCTGATAGACCCTCTATCTAGTCTATTTTGTTCCTTATATGTGAGGAATGGGGGCGACCACTAGTACACATCTGCGCAGGATCTGGCACAAGTGTTAGTCTATTGAAGGTTGGCCAATGCTCTATATTGCCTATAGGACGAAACTCATAACTATAAGCCTGTGCCATTGTCTCTAGTCAGAACACAGGATTAACAAACTGTAAAGGATCCAATATAACCTTCACGCATGCTGCAAATACATGTTGGCAGGGCCAATGCTATACTTGAAACTCCCCATAATCACATGTTCTCTGGGTCAGGCTAACTTTGCATGTTCGACTAAACTATTTCTATGTCAAATCATATGACTTTTCCACCTCGAAAGCCGAATTGAGGCGATCAAAATACTGGACATGATAAGCAGATGCCTTCCGGGTGTATTCTTGAATCTTTTTTCGAATATCCTCACTGAACATCGCTCCTACCTATAATTATGCTGCGATGGTTTTTGCTTTGTTAATGAAGTATGCATTTATTTGATACAATGTAACTTTGACTAATCTGATGATCGATAAATGTCTAACCCCTTTAAAAATATTATTGATACACTCGGCCATATTTGTTGTCATGTGACTCCATCGCCGACCTTCATCATCATAAGCACGGCTGCATTGATACCTTGGGATATTATCAATCCAGTCTGTAGCTCTTGGCTATAATTGGTGTAGTTCATCTAGCTTGTTGTCTACAACATGTCGTTCATATTGATAACCTGTACCCAAAAATGCTGTCATTGAGTAAGCAATAATCATAACACAATGTCAGTTGAGGATGCTATTGTCAGTAATACACACTAATGCTAGTAAACATCTTTTTCAGCCATGATGTCCTCAAAATTGAGTTGAAGTTGCTAGCGATATGTCGAAGACAAAATACATGATAATCATAAGGAGGTTACCACCCTATGTATGGGTTTGCGACGGTAGTCAGTATTTCAAGATGCCTATTTGAGATCAGGCAAATATCCTGTTTATCTTTAACAACACGCCGTCGAATATGGGATAAGAACCAAGCCTATGTTTCGTAAGTTTCTCCCTCAACCACAGCAAATGCAAGAGGGACGACCTTTTTATTGCCGTCTTGTGACGTCACCGTTAACAAAACTCTTTTGTACCTTCTATATAAAAAAGTTCCATCCACCCGGACTATTGGCTTCAAATGCACAAATGACTCGATGCATGGTCTAAAAGTTCAAAATACTCGATGGAACAATGCAACTGACTCATTTGCAGAACTGCTTGGCGGGCATTCCGGGTAACAAGTTCAAAGTAAAACCCATGATTGAAGAGACACACGGGTGCCAACCATCTAGGTAGTATAGAGTACGATTTCTCTCAATTCCCAAAAGTAAGAACGATAGCTCGCTATTTTCCCTTCCACACCTTCCTATATGACATCCACTATCTAAAAATTTCATGGATTCGCTCTATGACCTCTTAGATGGACATGCTTGGGTTCATGGCCACCATAGCCATAATGTACGATGAAATGACATTTGTGTCTAGTTTTGGATGATCTTGGGAAAGAGATGCAGATACACATGTATGAGAACCATTATATTTTAATATCTGCCAGTTATCTTCCCTCGGCTTATGGCATGCTTTGACCCTCTAGTTATAATGGACATCGTAGTGAGGATACTCATATTCTTCATACTTGACCGATGAGTAGTGCACGCAAAATGTGTGGTGAGTTCGCACTGAGTATATCTTTATTGTGCGACAAAATGCCTTTTGGTTCATGTATCATAAACCCACATATGACTCCCAGTTGTCATTTATGTTTATGCCATATCCAAATTTGGGGTAACCGTGGCTACCAGCAGCATCTACATTTAGTTGTGAAAAAAAGCAGTAGCCAATTCCACGAGCTAGCCTCTAGGCATTATTGGGAATGTACTGGTGACGTCTTCTCCATCATCATTATCATTATAATCGTCACCGTCATCACCAAATCCTTTAGGAATGAGGTCATATGCATCATCTTTTTCGAAATCATCCATTATATCCTCTGTTTCCTTTGAGGATGAGAAGGAATAAGAAAAGCTAAAGTTTTGTTGATATAAACATGGTTCTGGAGTGTATTTAGCAACAGGGCTGTGAAACTACTGACTATAGTCAATTTGCCTATTCATTGGTTCTACGCTTACCATGTACGGGTCGTAATATGAGGGTCTTCCAATAGCGTCGTTACATTGACTAGTGGATGGTAGCAAATACGGAGCACTTGGGTCAACTGGCTGGCTTGCTACTTTTAAATTAAATCTCACTATTCCAATATGTGCACACATTTCTGAACATGATAATTGAGTAGGAAATCTGACATTCACTAATATCCTCATTGTCTTCCAACACACGCCTTATATCGTGTCGGTATCAGCAAGAGTAGATTACTATATACCAACTCGATTATGACTTAGTTATCATTGAGTTGTAGCTTTTGCTCAACTATATTTTTCAAAGTATCAAGGGTTATGTCTGAATTAACTGAAATAACTTTGACCCTAAAGCACCTGAATGTATCGTCTTCATCCAATTCATAAATTTCTCCATTATCATAAATACAAATATTTTGATCCCTAGAACTTATTTTGATTCATACCATAGTTTGGATTAAGAGTCATCCCCAGAGGAAAATTTAACAATAATTTAAATATGTATCATAATTACATAGATAAATTTAGCTAACTACTACTGCGTAATTACTTGTAACTTTATAATTAATGTCAATTAATAACTGATCACTTCATATGACAACCCTAAATAATAATTATCTTTTGTGATTGTTATAATATAGTTAATTAATATTTAAATATTGATTGAATTTTAATCCTCCCTTGATAATACTATTAACACATGCTCAATAGATAGATAATACTTCTGAGTAGGAAAAATGTGTAGTGAAAATATAATTATTATAATTTAAATCTTCTAACTTTTAAATTTATAGGAGAGGAGGAAAAATTTTATATTTATTGAAATTTTTATTATTCTAAAGATTTTATAATATTTACTAATTTTTATAAAACTAATTAGTGTTTAAGCAACAATAAATATATAAAAAATTAAATAAAATCCAAACTAAATTAAATTAAATTTAAAATTTAAAATAAATAAATAAAAGTAAAAAAAGGATTCAAATTATAATAGCTATATTCAAGTTCAAAATAGCTAGAATTTATTTTTTCAAAGACATTATGATTTTTTTAAAAAATGATAAGGTAATATTATTTTTTTTAAAAAAAGTTTAATGAGTTAAAGTTTATTTTTTAAATAATAGAATTTTTATAAAAAAAGATTGTTTTTGAAAAGAGGTTGAAACTCTAAAATTATTTTTTTAAAAAAATTACTTTTTTAAAAAAGATTGATAATCTAAAATCATTTTTTTTTAAAAAAAATATGTTTAAAAAAGTCTGACTAAAATTAATTTTTAAAAAAATGCTGGAAGATTTAATTTCCTAAAATTATATTTATTGAAGTTTTGTATTTATTGAAATTGAAATTACTCTAAAAATTTTATAATATTTACTAATTTCATTAAACTAATTAGTGTTTAAACAACATTAAATATGTAAGAAAATTAATTCAAATACAAATTAAATTAAAATTATAATAAAAAAATTCAAAAAAGTAAAAAAATGAACAGTTCAAACTATAATAGTTAAGTCTAAGCTCAAAATATATTTTCTTCATTACCATAACTCATCTAATAGGTTAAAATTAATTTTTTTTAAAACAATTTTAAACCCTAAAATTATTTCTTTGAAAAAATTCCTTTTTTTTAAAAAGACTGATAAGCTAAAATTATTTTTTTAAAAAAATATGTTTAAAAAGGTCTGACTAAAATTAATTTAAAAAAATGCTGGAAGATTTAATTCCCTGAAATTATATTTATTGAAGTTCTGTATTTATTGAGATTGAAATTATTCTAAAGATTTTATGATATTTACTAATTTCATTAAACTAATTAGTGTTTAAGCCACATTAAATATGTAAGAAAATTAATTCAAATACAAATTAAATTAAAATTAAAATTAAAAAAAATCAAAAAAGTAAAAAAAGGATTCAAACTAAAATAGTTAAATTTAAGCTCAAAATATATTTTCTTCATTACAATAACTCATTTGATAAGTTAAAATTTATATTTAAAAAAAAACCTTTAAAGCCTAAATTATTTTTAAAAAAAATATTTTTTAAAGGACTAATAAGCTATAATTATTTTTTTTTTAAATTCTATTTAAAAAGGTCTGACTAAAATTACTTTTAAAAAATGCTATATTTTTTAAAAAAAGCCTTAATAATGGGGAACCACCCCGTGACTGCACTTAATTTTTTTAAAAAATATATTTTAAGTACTTTGATAAAAACTTTTTACAATGTAGGTGTTCGGTGAAATCTTTTTCAATTGAGGTAAACAGTCAAAATGCCAACATTTATAATTATTTCGATTTCTTATTTTCTATTTCAACAATGCCTAACCCACAAGCCTAATAATTAAAATCATAATAATTTGCACAGCATATACAATCTAATCAGATTAGAAGTATAATAATATGCTTAGATATTAGAATAATAAACGAAAATTAAATAATCTCAGCACATAAAAATAATACACACAAACATAATCTTAAACCCTAAATTAAAGCAATGTAAGTACCATCACAAACAAGTTAAATTAATTAATTAATACAAACATAGAAGTAAAATACATAATCAAATTAAATAATAACAATATTATTATAATATCTACTAATAATATCAGTCATAACGAGGGAATACTTATAAAAAAAATTATACTAGACATATAAGTTCATATGACCTGAAAATAATGCATATTACATAAACTAACAGGCTTCATTTTTTTAAATAATCTTACTTATATAACGGTCCTTAAATAATATGACCACCGCTGAAGATCGAATTTTAGGTTGCTGAAGAAGATATCTGTTGGGGAAAAATGTATTTTGCAATATGGCTACTGAGGAGTGGGAAGCTTTGATGCATGAGTGTGTGAAGAGGTGAAGGGGAAGGGGGCTTTTGTAGGGGCGTCGATGTATCATGGGCGCATAGTAAGGAGGCGACACATAGCATCGCAAGGAAGAGTGTGCGTGTGGACGTCTCACCTCCGATCAACACGTGGCAGCTCCTGGACGTTGCATGCAGCCGCTCGACATGTGGCAGCTCCCCATGCTACATGCTAATCATTGGCCTGAGCACGGCGTGATCAGTGTTAATCATGTTTGTTGACTCACTGTGATCAGATTGATCACGTTGGGTCAGATAACGTGATCAGTCTAATCACAGGTCTGCCATGCCCATGACCCGCCTTTTTAAAAAAAATTAAAATTTTAAGGGTTTTGGTAAATACATTTTACGGTGCAGGGATTTGGAATTTTATTTTTCCAATGCTAGCATTTTGATACAAAAGTTGTTAAAATTGATATGAAGAAAATATTTATAAATTTTAAATAAATGAATTTAATTTTAATCTTCAAATATTGTTATTAAAAAATAAAATATTTAATTAATTAATTCAATCAATGATTCTTGTGCTAAAATTTTAATTTATTTATAGTGTTTATAAAAATTTAAAAATAAAATGTATAATATTACTTATATACTATTTAATAATATTAATGTTTGAGTTATAAATAATAGAAATAAATATGAAAAATAGAAAAATATGATATGGAACAAATAAAAAAAGAGAAACAATGCCTAAATTATAAAACAATAAGAGTTAAAAATAAAATATATAATAAAATAAATTAATTTAATTAAATAAAATTTTTATTAATTTTTTTTAGTTATGAATTGGACATGAGACATTCTATTTTTAGTTTTTTTTTCATCTTTAATATTTTTATAAGTTTTAGCAAGGAAACACCATAATATTAATTTAGTTACAAATGTGATTGTTAATAAAAAATATGCAAACAAATATTAGCTTGTAAGGGTTGTCGAGGAAGTTGTTTTTGTACAGGGAATCAAGTCATTGCATAAATATTGGGTGTTTTGGTTTTATTTTCAAAAATTATTTTTAAGATTATTTTAAAATCTATTTTTTGGATTTGGGAAAAATAAAGAATAAAAATTATTTGTAGAACTAATTAAAGAAATATTTTATTTAATTATAAAACTCCCATCAAGAACAAAAATATAATATTTCAAATTAAAATTTACAATGATATATATTTTGAAGTCTGTGATTGATTATTTATTTATTAAATTAATATGTGATTTTAAATTTATTTTTGTATTAAATATTTTGAAATATTAAAAATAATATTCATGATGATATTTGATATTTATTTATTTATTTTTATATATGAGCATTATAAATTCATTATTAGTTTAAAATAATTTTTATAAAGAATTTTTTATAAGTTGAAAATATTTTAACAATTATGGATGAAAATATTTATGAAATATATGTTTATATTTAATAAATTATTTTAAAAAATTGTTGAAGTTAGAAATAGAATTATTTTTAAATGATCATTATTAAAATGAGATTTGTTTAAATATTTTATGAGAATTTTCTCATAAGTTAAAAATAATAAAATTGTGGGTATAAAGTTTTATGAAATTAATTGTTTATATTTAATAAATTATTTTTTGGATGGTGGAAATTTGAAATAATTATTTCAAGATTTTTAAATTTATTAGGTCATTATATAAGTTTTTATGTGTATGTATGAGAGGGAGAAAGAAAAGAATTCAGTTAGGCTTTTCAATAAAATTAGTCTTTATAAAAATGAACTTTAGTACATTAAAAATGTGGTTGAAATTTCAAAATTAAGATTGAGTAAACAAAATGAAAGGCTAAGATTTAAAGGAGTAATGAGCTTACATGAGATGAAAAACATGGTAACAAGCCCTCTAGCTTCGTTTTTTTCTATATGTTTCCGGGTTTTCTTTTTATCTCCCATCGTCAACTCTCTCTCTCATCTTTCCACTGTCATTCCTTCTCTCTTTCTTTCTCCTCCACCTGAGTTCTTCTCCCCTTTTTCCTGCATCCTCCCTCTCTTCTCTTCCTTTCTTCCTTTCTTATTGCCGCAATTTCCTTTCACTTGTAGCTCTCATTTCAATTGTTATTGGCCCACATTTTTTCTCTCTTTATTATCGGAACCACCACGACCGAAGCTATAGCTGGTACGGGAAGCTGCTGTTGCTGTGTCAGTTGATTGTGGGATTGTTGTCCAAAGACTATAGCTTGACGGTAGAGGAACTGCAAAATCGCAGCTTGGGACAGCAGCAAAGGAGTTGCAGTTTTCCTTTTTTTGTTGGTGTTCTGGCGTGATTTCGGTTAAGGTGCTTGATGATGGTGAATAATCCTATATCCTAAAGTTTTAATTTTTGTAATGATTTATGCCTTAATTCAAGAAATCTTATTTTTATACATTTTGAGGAAACTGATTATCTCTTTGAAAAATATAAAATTTATGTTATATGATGCTAGAATGCTTAAAGTATTTTAGAAGTAATATATTTTTTATACTTTGTAAGATTAAATTGATTGAAGTAAAACTCATTTTTTGTGTATATTAGAAATATATGGTAATGGCTTGGAAAATAAAAGTTTCATAATATAAATTACCAAAATAATAGGAATAGAGTAAAAATGAAGTGTTATGTCTTAATGTTTATATTGATTTGTAGTTCAATTCAAGGATACCCATTTATGGACTTTTATAATATATAATAGTATATAGGAAAAATGTGATTTTTATGTTGCAAGATGCTAAAATAGGATGATTAAAATATATATATGGAGTATTATATATCATTATTTTGAAAGAATCTTGTATGCTTTATTTATTAGTATTTTGAGTATACAATGATACTTATGAAAATATAACTATATATATATATGCATACATGCTATAAAGTATTTAAATAGTTGGAGCAACCATTATAGAATATTATATCATAATATTTTCAGTAATGATTATATACATCTTAGAAAATTCATTTTTAAATATTGTGGATTCTTACTAATGTTCTTGAAATATAACTTTTTATGTTATAGAAAGATAGAATATCAAAGTTAAAGTCTTTTTTAGAATATTATATTTTAAGAACATGCAAACCTTGACTTAATTCGAAGCGTCCTTATCTTATCATATTATTTGGATACTTGGTATAATAATGATAAAATAAGGATTTTATACTCAAGAATTTTAGATAAGCATATTTAAAGCTTATCCATATCGTGAAAATATAATATTTTGATAGTTGGACTTTTGATTTTGGATATTTCTAATAGATGCTATCTTTTTTATTCTTTAAAAAAAGTTTAAAATATAAGAAAGTAATGATCTAGAAAAATGAAGTAATAGAAGATAACCATTCTTAAACCTTTTCAAGTTCTATTATTTAAATCTATATGATTTAGATGTGAAAATTCTTAAGTAATAATATATAGAATTATGAATATAAGGAGCAAATGGTTTAGAATACTATTATATTATGATTGAAATTTAGATTTGTAATATGAGAAAAGGAAACAAGTAATATGTATCTATTTATAATTTATTATCGTATAATGATAAATAGGGAGAATAGAAGGTGAAAGCTAAGGAATTAGATATCTTCAAAGTTATGGGATGATTCCAAGTGGGTATATATCTCATCACTAAACTTTTATTTAAATAAAATATAATTTAAATGTTATAAATCATATTATTTTTCTCAGTGATACAAATTCTCTATTCATGCATATATATTTATGTATAAAATTTAGTACCATGAAATAGAATTAATTAGCTTTTGAGTGAGCGTTGTTTAATTAGAGTGCCAGCGGAGGTGTAATAATGGTGATAACAATTGACAGGTTGTGATTGAATTCAATGATTTATATAGCAATTCATATATTGCTATATACTTGATATTGTCCAATGATAAATTAGTGACATTGCATTGAAATTTTATAAATAATTGTAAAGTGAGAGTTAAGCTCCCATGTATGTTACCTATGAATTCTTACTAAGTACGACATAAGAAATTATGAACTGTGTTAGAGTAATAACATTAAAAACTATTAGTGAAGATGGGGTTATAATGTGGAAGCTGAGTGGTAAATTTTCGACAAACAGTTATGAAAGATATGAAATTAATTTGAAAGTTGGATGAGAAATTCTCAACAGACAATTGAAATAAATATAGTATCAATCTGGAAGTAAAAAAAAAGGTTACAAAAATGTTTATTGGAACTGGATGTGTGCAATATTAAAAACTATTTATGATTGAATGTTGTAGTTGATGTGATTGAGATGACTGTTCTATATTTAGCCTTAATGATTATTTATGATTATGATGTCTACGTGGAATAGGTAGTTTATGATACAATAGTAATATTGCATATCAACATATAGTTGATATTTTTATGAAATGTGATATAAGATACAGAGTTATGTGCAGGAAAGCCCTCTTAATGGGCATGATTTCACATGTTTTAGAATCTCAAGATGATTGAATTACATTTGGCTTGTGATCACTTAATAATTTTAAACTAAGAATTAATAATAATAAATATATGTTCACTAAGTTTTCGTAACTCACTTCATTATATCTTTAATGCTTTCAAGGTAAGGTGAGCATTCTTAAGTTCGTTGCATCCATGAAAAATCAAAAATCACCTGAATTAAAGATTTGACAATTGGGATTAAAATTAGCATTGAAATAAAGAGATATTGAATTATATGATGTGTTGAATTGGTTGTATATGTATAAGTTTAAAACTTTACTATACTATATGTTTGTTTGATGCTGTCATATCTAAAAATAATACAGGTTTTGTATTTCAGAATGTGTGGCCCTCAAGTAATATCTAAAACAGAGGAGATAGTGTTCATTTTTCCATAAAAAAAATTAAATAAATTTTAAGTATTAATTGAAATAAATTTTAAAATAAAAACTTTCTAAAATTCCTAGCAAGCAATTGAAATAAATATAGTATTGATTTGGAAGTTAAGAAAAAGGCTACACGAATGTTTATTGGAACTGGACGTGTGCAATATTAGAAACTGTCTGTGATTGAACGTCGCAATTGATGTCATTAAGATGATTTTTCTATGTTTAGCCTTAATGGCTATTTATGATTGTGATGTCTATTTGGAATAGATAGTTTATGATATAATAATAATGTTACATATTAGCAAATAATTGATATTTTTATGAAATGTAATATGAGATATAAGGTTATATGCAAGAGAGCGCCCTTAATGGGCATGATTTCACACGCTTTAAAATCTCATTGAATTACATTTTTTTTGCCTGTGATCATTTAATAATTTTGAACTAAGAATTGATAATAATAGATATACGTTCATTGATATACGTTCATTGATATACGTTCATTGATTTCTCGTAACTCACTTTGTTCTATCCTTAATGTTTTCAAGGCATGGGGAGCATTCTTAAGCTTGTTGTGTCTATGAAGAATTAAAAACCGCTTGAATTGAAGATTTGACAATTGGGATTATAATTAGTATTAAAATAAAAAGCTATTGAATTATATGATGAGATGAATCCATTTTTCTGCGTTCCCCTGAAAATTTAGAAACTTTCTTTGGATAAAAAGAGTAAAACTTGTCAAGGCTTGTATCTTTTTTAAAACTTGTGTGTAGGTCATGATCATGAGTGGTCTCATGACAAAAAATTATATTAATAAAATATTTAAAACTTCTATCTCTTTTAATTTTCTAGATTAAATGCATAAAGCTATAATTTCTAATAAGAGATTATAACAACAATTATCAATTTGAAACATTTATTTTAAATATATAAAAATAAAAATAAAATTATTAATTTCATTTCTAAAAGTATATATATTGGCAAAATAATCTCTAAATTATATTAAATAATCAATTTCATCCTTAAGTAATAAATTATATAAATAATTTTCTCCTTTTTTATAGAAATCTATGAATGCAACTATTTGTATGAATATGTATGGAAGGACAAAATTGTTAATACAGACTATAATTCAAAGACGAAATTGGTCATTTAATATAATTTAGATATCATTTTGTCAGTGTTATACAATTTTAGAAACAAAATTAGTAATTTTGTCTAAAAAATTACTTTTGAAAATAGTAAACGAACACACCTATTATTTTTGCTATTATTTTTGAGACTATAATGTTGATTAAAGATTGGAATCTTAAGTGAATATTTATTGTAGAAATTATTAAATTGGAGTGATGTGTAAGTTTTTAAAATAAAAGAGAAGTTGACATAATTTTAATATGCTACAAAAGATGGCATTTTATTATAATCTTTTTTTCAATTCATTAACTATGCCCATTTTATTGTTTGTTTATTATTTTGTTTTATCATTTTTAAATTTTAATTAGTTTAGACCAAATTTGTTAATTTATCAGTTAAACACAATTAATTTTTTTCATTTTTTATGATTTTGATTTTAAAATTTTTTTCACTCAATTATAATACTATAAGCATTTTAAAAATTATTGCTTAAAAAAGGTGCAAGTTTTTTTTATTTTAACTTTTTAGATCATTGAAATCTTGTTTTATACTAAACTATGAATTATACTTTAAAAAATTATTATTTACAAAATTGTGGAATCCACCAATTAATTTAAATTTATCATTTTAATATCTTAAATCTTTATAGCTTTACAAAATGTGAGAAATTATTTTTTTGAAGTTTATTAATTATATATGCATTATGGAATTGCCTTTCCAATTTCACAAACTTGTACCTTAATTACCAATTGTTCCATACAATCACCATCTTTCAATTAATTTTTTCCTTCTTCAAATCACATCCATTAAAAAAACTTACTATGAATTGATTTTCTACTAAATTTGTAAACTAATTATAATTCAACATGTTTCATTCAAAGAAAACAAAAAAAAATGTAAAACACTTTGTGCATGCTAGAGGAGAATAAGCCAATAAATTTAGGGTAGTAATGGAATTTTCAAAAAAATTTGGAAAAAAAAGAAATTTAAGAAAGATGTAAAACCTTTGAAGAAACATTAAGCAGGGTTTGAATTAAATGCTCACAATCATTGAATTAAAAATTCTTTCTAGCTTTAATTGTTAAAAAAATCAATAATATACAGAAGATGTATTACAATTTATGAATCAGAAAATGATTATATAATTACCTTTTTTTTTCAATTGAATTTTTTTAAGTTAAGCCACTAATTATAATTAGGGGTGATCTTAGGCTAAGTCAGACTAGGTTGAGACATTTTTCCAACCAACCCAAGTAAAATTTGGGCCATTTTTACTAAGCTCATTTTTGCTTAAAAAATCATTGGGCCCATTTTTTAGGTTAAATTGGGTTATCTAGGTTAAATCAAGTCAAGTTGGATTATAATTTATAGAGCAACAAAAGATAGTCAAGCAATTTTTACAAAGAAAGATGGGAGATTATTAGTATCACCAAATAGCAAAAAAGGAAAAAGATTAGCAATTGTAATGGTTATAGTGAAAGATGAAAAGTTTTGAGTTATTACAATGTCTGAAAATAAAAAGAAAAACTGCCATTAAAAAGACCTAAATTGAATAGAAAATTACTATCTGGATTAGAAAACATATTTAGAACTAAATTAGAAACTATGACAAAATCTTTAAGTTAACTTAAGGAATAAAAAAAATAAAGGACTATCTCATCCACTGGATAAGAGTATGGTTAGCTAGTTTTAATAAGAAATTATTATAAATACCAGTAAGAGAGGATGAAATCAACTCTATACAATTAGTTTATCGCCGATGCCAAGTGGAGGTAACAAGAGAAAGCTAAACAATTTTATAGTAAATAAGATGAAAGATCATCTCTAAGTAGCAATAGAAGAAGAAGATCAACAGGTAATAATTCTACAAAATGTGAAGTATGATCCACAAACTACCAATAACAAATTAAACAAGTTGAGCTCGGCTCCTGTGCCTATCTGTAGCTAGGGGTGATTAAAATTCTTCAAACTGCTCTTAACCGACTGACCGAACCTAAGGTGGGTCAGTTAAGAGCGGTTAATGCATTATTATTGATTAAAAATGGAAGAAAAAATTTGTAAATTTTAGGTGGTTGATTAATTGCGGGTGTAAGTTCTTAACTATAATTAACTGAATTTAATAGACACTAACTAAAATTTATATTAATTTTTTTATTTAAAATTTTATTAATCATTTTTATAATTTAATACTTAATTAATTTTTATTATAGTTATATTAATAGAATTATGATATTAATATGTATTTATAAATTAATTTTAATATTTAAATTAATTTATTTAGACATTTTAAAAAAAAATTTAAACCGTTCTAAACTGAATTTAACTGACCGAAATCGAAATTTCAGTTAAATTTAATTAAAATTATGTAATTGGGTTCAGTCGGTTGAAAAAAAAAATATTTTTCGATTAAGATCGATCGGTTTAAAAAATAGCCTTAACCGCCCTTAACCAACCGATGATCACTCTTATCTGTAGCTCTGCTAAGGTTTCAACAACAAAGAATGGAAAGATTAAAAGAGGACGCTACTGCTGAGTTTTGATTTGGGATGCAACAAGCTTATATAGTAAAGTTAAAACGATGTCGTTTTGAACTATTAAGTTTAAAAGAAAATTAACTCATTGGTTTTAGGCGGCTATCAATCTGGATGGGTCTAAAATTCGAACCCTGTGCTTGCCGAAAATAACCCATCTATTTCAAATTTTAAGCCTAATTTTTTGGTTTGCCTGATTTAACCCAACCTAAACATTCATATTCAGTTCCATTCAGATAGGTCAGATCGTGTAACAATTTTTTGCCCATCCCTAATATAAGAGTAAAAGTTAAATAGTTGTAGAGAATTCTTATATATTATATGTAGAATTTGGACTTATATTAATTTATTTTAATTTAAAATAAAGATAAATATAATTTTTAATTAGAATTGTAGGTTTGATAAATAGAAGATTATGTCTTTATATCTAATAAGTTAAAAAAATTGAGAAGTGAGAAACTGGATGAGTGCAAATTTGTTATAACAAAGAATAATACTCATGCTAAGCATGGGTGACATGTATGATATTTTCATATTTTATTCCTTATATTTAGACTCTTGGATGTACATGTATTTAATTAGATTAATTTGCCCTTGTTTTGTAATTAGGCTTAGTTTTGGAATAATCAAGAATTTTTTGCTGATAAAGAATTTTTTACACATTTGTTAGATAAAACTTAACAAATGTTATGAAGATAGTGAGACTTGGTTTAGATGTTTAGAGATTTGAATCTAGCTGGGATATTATATAATGTTGTTGTCTCACTTAACTTAGTCTATGATTTTTAGGTTATGTAAAAAGCTTTAGATATTAAAATCATGCAAACCTAAAAATCTATGTTAGCTAAGGTCTACCTTAATGATCTTCATGTTTAAGAATTAGTGAAATAATATTATTTTGATGATGAAAAATGGGCTAGAACTTAAATCATGAGATTTTACTACATTCAATTGTTTTAATATTTTAGGTTATAAGTAGAGTTTTGAGCTTCTTGATTGAGTAATGCCTTAACCATTTAGTGTTATAAGTCAACCTTATTTAGTTCAAAAGGTAGATAACCCTAGTATATTCATGTATTAGGTCTTTTAATCCTCAAAAGGTAACAAATCACCATTTGGCACTTTCCTTTCTTCTTGTTTTGCTTGTTGAAGCCATGTGTGGTTGATTTCCATCCTTTTAAGTCCGAGGCTTTTGTGTTTTAATTCATATGGATTGCAAAACCTAATCTTTATGAATATATTTTAGATTTGATTATCTATTTTTCTTTGCCTTTTGCTATGTATGACTACTTTGCTAATTATAGTTAATTAATTGATTAAATGTTATAGTCTAAAGCAAAGCAATTGATTATAATTAATTTTTGCTTGTAAAATAATTATGATTGATTATTATTAGTAATAATTGGATTTTAGTGATTTAACACTTAAGTGAATCATTAGTTATGTAAAAGAAATAGAAGATAAATTAATAATTTACATTTAGTCTTAGCCAAGTTCTAGTACTGTTGTTGGATTGATTTGAGGGTTATTATAGGGATTCTAGAGAATTTTTGAATTGAAATCAATAACATGGAATCTATTTAAGCAATGGTTTGAATAAATTAACATTAAGAGTAATGCCACAAAAATTTTAAGCACTTTTTTGTCTAACCTACTGAATCTAGGGTACCTCATTAATTGTCAAGGCTTCATCAAAGGATTAAAGTATAAAATCACCTTGGATCAAAACCTTTTTATAATTATAGTGTTCATTTCATCATTCTTTTTTTTTAATTTTATAAAATTGTAATTAAAATCCTTTATTTTTTATTCTATTAGCTTGAATTGATCATCTAATTCCTTAGGTTCAACCTGAACTTATGAGTGCTATAATTTTAGTAAGAATAATTAATTAACTTTGGTGTGAATGACACATTAAAATTGTAGCATTGTTATTAAGGATTATTTAGTCAATTTGTAATTATTTTTCTGTTTTATTAACCTATTAACCTTTTTTTATATAGTTTTCTCTATATTTTAAGCTTTGTTAGTGGTGATGGTGATAAAACTTTTTATGGAATTTAAAGATAAAGAATTCTAGTTCAAGCCTTTTTAGCATTTTAAGCAAGAGAAAGTGTATTGCCCCTGTTAGGAATTCGGATTATCATATGCTGCGAAAATTTAAAAATTTGATCCGAATTCTACCTAGGATCCATGCAAAAGACATAAATCAATGATTAGAGTTTTACCTATTGGGCACTCATGTTTCTACTGATCAAAACTTGAGAGTGGATGAATCAAACACTGGCCAGAAGGTATGGTGTCTCTACGGTATCCACACGGAGTGAACAACAACCTTTCACCCTCCACGAATCTGTTAGGATGCGTTTTTCTCTCTAAGAATTAAGATTGAATATTTTCTGAGTGATTTAGGGTTTGTATGGAAGCTTTGAGCGTGTTATTAAAGTGCTGCCCTTAAGTCCCTTTTTATAGAACTTAGGCAAGCTATAATCCTAATCCTACTAGGATAATGCTTCCAAAATCCTAATCACACTTAACAACTCATCTTATCCTTATCCTAGAGATAATGGCGAGAGATAGGACTTATCTATTAATTATCTAATATTAGATAATAATATTATCTCACAATATAAATATATTAATTATTAGATAATTGCATATAGTTATCAAATATCAAAATAATATTATCTCCTAATATATTTATCTAATATCTGATAATGTAATTATTTGATATTACTTTAATATCAAATAATATCACATAATATATATATATATATATATATATATATATATAAACGTGAATTTATTATTCTTAATAATATATATATGCACGAAAATAAGTCCAATTAATTAGATATTAATATAATTGAAGTCCAATTAATTATTGTCTTATTCTTACTCCTTTTATGTAACCATGTAGGTTCTTACTACGTTGACAATGACTCATTATTGAGTCATAGATAATAAGCGGTATCTAGCAATACATCACTGCCACTCAAGTAGTAAGAATGTCAGTGATTTGACATCCACCTAATACATGATCAATGTTTTGCATCATAACCCTTTTTGTAATAATATCCAAATTGAACTGGAAGCATGGAATGTGTCATCCTCGTCAATGTTCAATTTATATTTCTTGATACTGAGTAGACTTAAAATAAATGATTAATATCACATATTAATTCAATTGAGCATGGCCATGCATTTCTAAGTCTCACCCAATCAAGGAGCCCAAGGATATTTCTCTTTTATACAAGAGTAATAAAATCTCATCTACATCACTCACTTCTCTCTGCACGATTTATGACACACCCAATCAATGCCCTACTTGTCATCCTGATTAAAGGTGATATAGGACAATATTAAATTGAGTAATTTCTCATGTAAGGAACCGTAATGAATTCAGGTCAAAAGTTTATGTGTATTTGTGATCATATGAGAATAACTTATGACACGTCTATCCATGCAATATTCTCATAGTAGGTCAGTCCAGTACATTGTTCACTATTAATGTACTCATGTATTGACTTGATATCATATATCCATGATTCATAATCATCAGTCACTATACATGCTAGTCTCGATGTATTATTACTATCCCTTTTGTAATAATACTTTACTAGGGGCATTTTAAGAATAGCGAAACTATTCCAAGGATAATTATTATATTAAGTTATAAATTACGTATAATAATAATAAAATTATAAAAATATAATATAATAATTAAATTACCTAAAATAAAACATAATACATTGTGTATAACTTCAATCATCTATATGATTGGTTCTAGGACACACACCAACAGCCCCTATTTTCATCATCTTTTTGGCTAAAATTCATCATTTTCTAATCTGTTTTTTTAGTTTTTAAGTATTTTCATCAGGTTATTTTTTTAGTTTTTGTTTGCTTTTAATTTGTGAACTTATTAGTTTATGAATCAACTTTTTTTTAATTTCAAATTGAATTTATGAATATGGATGTTTCATTTAGTATTGAAAGATAACTTTCTAACTTAAGTTTTTTTTTTTATTCTTTACTTGGTTGAAGGACAAAAGCAAGTTGTTAAAGTGTATGGATTCTATGTCATGGTTGGCCATTTAACTTATATTTACCTTAACTACAAGAAAATGAATCATTTAGACATGTTCATGCAATAGAAGGATATCTTTGAGAACCGATAATCGATATGATACATATTTTAATCTTTATAACCTTAGTTAGTAAAATCCTTAAAATTTCAACCACAACCAATATCATTATCCATGTTATCTTGTTCAAACTTGACCACTAGTCAATCAAGCTCAAGATTCAAGGATGCCACTTAAGAAAATTGTCTAGAATCTAGTCATTAACACCTTATAATTTTAGCAAGAAACAAAGGCCAATTTAAAGTACTTGAAGACACAAGTTAAGTAAATTATAACATTAATAGGCAAGTCGAAAGTTCAATATTCAAGTGTTTTCCCCTCTTAACCATTAGTAGAACTAGGAGAGAGTGTATGGCATAATGCTACAAAATAGGAAAGCAATTAAGACCACCATGCTTTGATGCTAACCAAATTCAGTAAAAAGCTAAAAAAAGGGAAAAATGATAACATTTCTAAAAGTAAGAAAGATGGTTTAATCTTTCTTGTTGGTTATCACATGAAGGATGATAAATCACCAAATTCATGTTTAATCATTCTAAATCACTTTTTATCATGACCTAACCTAAGTCATAACTAACCTAAAATCTATTACCTAGTTTTCACCAATCTAAACTTAATCTATTAAAACATATATAAAGCTTGCATTAAAATCAAAGAAAGGTTTCCATGTGATAGGAAAAATAAAGAAATTATTTTCATTTATGTTATAAATCATTTACATAAGGTGATAAACTTTTAGCTTGCTTTTTTTAACTTTATACAAATAAAGGCATAAAACATTTACACTAACTATCCAATTTTACTTAAGCCATGTTATCTTCTTTTTGAGAACCCTACCTTGAGATAGTGGTGGAATGTCAACTTGAGTATTTATAAGAAAAAAATACATAGAGAGGTAAGTTTAATACTTAATGAGTAAACAAATTCACACAAGTAAGCATAAATTATAATTATAAATTTACCAACTAGATTTACCCTTGAGCAAAATCTAAACACTTTAGGAACACATATCACATAACAATTTCCATTATTACTAATTGATTTCAAATATAATCTTTAGCACTCGTTAATACCTTATGACATTGTACATAACTGGTTAGATGTATCATAATTTTTCTTTTTTTACTATCATATTCCTATTATTATTCTATACACGTATGATAACCATATCATTAAATCATACACGTAATGTAATTATGTCATCATATTAAACAAATCTTGTACTATTATCATTCTACTATGAAATTAGTTACGAGACAAAGAGAACTGAGTAAATCTCCTTATGACTTAAAGGCCTACCTTATATCCTTCTAGTCTTAACTTATCCTTCTAAACTATCCTTATCTTTTATAATGATTAATTTCCTAAACTTTTCCTTATCCTCCACAACTATGTCCCTCATATCTTATTATTCCCTTCATGTTTCTCATTTCTCATCATATTCTTCCTTATTAAGATTCACTTTTCAATTTACAAACATTCCATACTTTTATGGATGGCTATATAATACAATTTCATTATCATTCATTACATAAACAATTATACATAATAAAGTATTCTCAAGCTTCACATCAAATTAGCATTCATAATACAAGTATTATTACTCATATGTATAAATAATTAAGTAAATAAAATCATTTAGGATTGAATTTTTTCTTAACAAGTTATAAAAACTTAGGTTCTTTAAATTCATGGCATATTGAATGGTTAACTATATATTTCATTTCCTTTTTAGGCATAAACATAACCTTCTCACTCATTTAATTTCCATTTTTTTTGTAATTTAAGTCATTTATGAATACTCTATATGTTTTAGAAAGTAGAACACAAGTTAATAACATGAAACATGCATTTCCATGATGAAACAAGGCTGTAATCAACTATATGGTCAACTATGAGTGTCTAGAAAAGAAATATGACATTTATAATTAATTATATAATCGAGTATAAGAGTCTAAAAAATAATTTTACTTATCAATAGTTAACTATATAGTTAAATACTAATGGTCAAAGAGCAATTTTACTAGTTGATAGTCGACTATTAGAGATTTAAGAATAGCTTTACTTGTTTAATAGTTAACTATGATAGGTTAGAGAACAATTGCTAGCCTAAGTAGTTAACTATATCATTGTGTTATGAAAAATTTCTTGTGTTTTTGCTATTCATTTGCCTAGAATGATTCTAATTCCTTATTTATATCATACTAAACCATTAACTAATCTCCCAAATCATCAAATACTACTTCCAATCAATAAGAACTACTAATTTATCATTCATTTAACATCATCAATTAACAAATTTCTTATACAAATCATAAAACTTAAAATATATGCATAATCTAAATAAAATCATTTAAATTCATAAATTTAAGTTAAAGTATTTGCTCACTTAATATAGAGGGAAGATTAAGAGGATAAAATTGATTATTAATGGCTTCTAAATTGTGTGTAAATTTAATAGAGATTAACCTTTAAACTTGCTTGATTAAAGATCGAGTAGAAAAAGGAGGAACGAAAAGAAGAAAATATTGGAGAGATGTAGTTAAAGTTTTGGAAAACTAGGGAATAATGAGGAAACAAGCTAAAGTTTAAGTGAAATAAGGGCAAGGGCATTTTCATCCTTTTATCTTAAATTTCTTCTATACTTATATGCTCATTTTTTATCACTTATTACCTTCATTTATTTTACTCAATCCACTTTTCCTCAACTAGATGTTTTATGTTTCCTATTTCAAGCCCACTCAAATAATTATTTTTTATTTACATAAAAGCTTTAATTACTACTTAATATTTAATTAATTTTCTTTTCCTTAATATCTCATTCATATTCTCCTTTTTTTTAAAAAAATTACATACTAAAATTTACTTATTACTTTTCTTATAATATCATAAAGAAATTCTAATTTAATGAAAATTTTAATGAGGATGTAACATTTTTTCCATCAAGACAATTGAAAATGTGCTTAAGAATGTATGTGAATTGGATAGTAAGGATGAACAATAGGCGGAAACAATAAAAATAATGACTTTACAATTATTTCCTTTACTTTAATGAAATTTGAGTTTAAATTTGTTAACTTACTAGAATTTGTTAAAAGATCCTTACCATTTAGTTTACAAGAGCTAGTTCTAAAATTACAAATCTTACTTGACCACTTGCTTGAGAGTTGAAACTAGACTGAGACAAGTTGTAAAGTCAAGTAAAAAATATTACAAAAAAAAGATATTTCTTAGGAGGTAATCCAAATGTGGTAGTTTGCCACTTCAAATTTACTTTCTTTCCTTTTTCTTTTTCACTTTACTTGTTTGTGAATTTGTTATTTATGTGCTTTACATTGAAAACAATGTTTTTCCTTGTATGCTTTTGAAAAAAATGTTTTTCAATCATTTTTCACCCTTTATTAGTCAATTTTGATGCTTTCCAATGATCAACAATTGCATTTGTTATGAGTAAGAATCAATAAAAGTTTGATGGTTTCATGCCATGATTAAATAAATTATCTTGCATTTTGAGATTTATTAGTATAGTAATTAATTTTGAATTGGTAGATATTTCCCTTATGAACTTTTAAACATTTATATTATTATCTTTCTTTCTTTTATGTGATATTTTTTCAAAAAGTTATTTTTATATAACTGTCTTTGATTTTTTTTTATATTACAATTGTAGAAGCGTGTACAAAAATGACTAAGGCATTCTTTGATAAGCTAATTATTAAATAATGAAGCTTGAAATTCACCACTAATTAACCTATTTGAACTTGATTAACTTTTCTTTTATTATTTAGCCTATTAGTAAGCTTCCTAATGAAAAACAAATGTTTTTACTTAACATTAGGGATTGGTAAATTATTTAAAATATTCATAAGATGAGTTTTTGAATAAGTTGGGGATATATATGTTATGTTAAAAGAATACAAATATTATCGACTTTAATTTCAAGGTTTAGTTAAAAAAAGAAAATTATCATGAAAAAGAAAAATTGAAAGAAAATCATGAATAAAAAAAGAAAAAAACAAGACAAAAAGAAAATGTGAAAGAAAGGAAAAAGAAAGAAATTAATAAATATTTGAAATTAAAATTAGGGTGAAAAGCTTTCAATTGTAATTATTTAGAATTAGCCTATGATTATGTTTTAAGTTCTCTATTAATATCTTTGATTTTGCAATTTCATGTCTTCAATTTTCCTTATCTTCCTTCATAGCTTTATTATAACTTTTGATAAAATTCTTTTGATTTATATGTGTTTATGGTTTAAATAGTAGAGATTAAATGATAGGCAAGCTTATGAACAACCGTTTTCATGGAATGAATTTAAGTAAAACATTTGCTTAGACATTTGAGCAATAAAGAACAAATTTTTCAAGTGTCTACTAATGAAATTGATATTTTAATTGATTTTTGAATTTATCAAAGAGGCTAATTCATGATATGTTTTAATTCTTAAGAAATTTGATTATTTAAATGATTTTGAATTCTGTGATCTTGAAATCTTTAGAAAATTTATTTTTTTATTTTTAATTTTAAATAAAATTATGTTTACCCAAGGACATGTAAAGCTAAGTATAGGAGAATTTGATAATTATAACATTTTCATACCTATTCTTCCTTATATTTAGAAACTAAGGGTGTACATGTGCTTAATAAGGTTAGGTTAATTTTGACTTATTTTGTGATCAAGTAAGGTTTTGCAATAAAATTGAAGTAATATAGCTTGTAAATGATCTAGGTGCATCTTAGAGAAAACTTGGGCCTTACCTCATTGCTTTGCTCACGATATTTACATCTTTTTTTCTAAGATTAGTCTACTTTTGGTCATTCCTTACTTTATTTGCCATGTTTGAAGCACCCTTTAATAAGCTATCTTAGGTGTTCCTCTTTATCTTCTTTCTCTTAAGCAAGCTATGATATACTAGGATCCTAATAATCAAGCCCACATTATCATTGGAGATATATGATGGGAGCATATATAACTTTAAACTCACTAGATATAGTGTTACACCCATAACCTTAAAGTATCCTTGGAGCAAACCTTACTTTTACCTTTTAAAGTATTATCAGCCTTATTCTTTTCTTTATTTGAAAGTGAAAAGCTAGTGTAATAATGATGTTATTTTTAATAGACCACTATTAGGATAAGGTTCAATTTGTTATCGGGGGGCTTTCAAATTTATGGGTGCTAATGCCTTTACTGCAAATATCAAAGTTTTTAATGTCAGAAAGATATTATGTCTTATGTTTCTATTTTTTGTGGTTTTTTCCCTATAACACCATTATATCTAAGCCTTTGATGTTCTAGGTTAGTTAAGGTTTTTTATGTAATTATTTTGAACTTGTTGTTTTAAGATATGTTTAATCAAATATCTATAATGTTGTCATATATTTTATGCATTTTTTTATTATGGCATGTTATTGGATACATTTTAACTTTGTCTCATTATTGTATTGAAAGTATTAATTCTTATTTGGTATCTTGGGTAGATGTTAAAACTATTGTATGGATATTTACATGTAACCATGTTTAAAGTTATATAAATGTTATTATACATATCTCAAGTTAATATGCCTATCAGATATTAATTATTTTGATCAATAAGACATAAACATACAATATGCATGATTTTAATATTCTACATTATTGGATGCTTATAATATTAATTTATACCTATGAGTGTAATAGTATCATTTTAACATTGACATTAATTTAAAATGGCTACTATTTATGAATTATGTAGGTCCAAATGGGAGATCTTTAGAATTCTTATTTTGGTCATCCTTCTAATTCATAAATAAAATTAATGCTAATGTAGTTAACCTAAATTAGTGAGTTAAAGTATTAGATTTTATGGGCACTTAGGCCCAATCTAGGTTAATAGGTATGGATCCTATAATGGGTAGGATCTATGACTTAACTGACATAATGAATGGTTCTCTACTATTATAATCTGATACATTAATTGTGTTTAATCTAGTAGAATTAGTAAAAGGAAAATTATTCTCTCTCAAAACAAAAGTATGAGGTTAAGGAAAGGGAGTATTCTTATTGATGGTTTATTTTTATGTTTTTAGGGAACATTTCATTAATTTGAATTAATCATAATTTTAGAGCTTGATTAATATCTAGAGATTGGAAACAGGAAATTGATAGTCAAAGTGATGGATCCAATATCTAAATCAGGTTAGATTTAAATTTTAAAATTCTTTTCTTCTACTTAAAATAATTAATTTCTTTTAATTTTTGCTGTTAAATTATGCCATGAAATATAATTTTTAATCCTAGGAGTGATAAAAGTATTAAATTTATTCAACATACTTATCATATTTTATTTCTTCGTATTCGTATTGTACATTTAATCTATATGAAGCTTGCATAAACTTAAAAATTTTGTGCTTCGTAAGGGTTTATGTCATAACCCTTTGAATTTTAAAATATTTTTTAATTATTTTCTAATGAGAGTAATAAATTTATTTAAAAAATATGAAATAACACTTTAGGTAAATAATAATAAATTATGTAAGTGAATTTGGAATAAGGAATTTATATGAATTGGTTAGTGAAGGATAGATAAATAAAAGGTTTAAAGGTTATAAGCATTTAAAAGAAAGCATATTAGTATAGAGAAAATTTAAGGTATATTTTTCAAAATACCCTTGACCCATATCCTTTAAAACTTTAGCCTATTCCTCTCTCACTCCCTATTTTCTTAAAATCCCTAATTCTCATCTCCATCCTTCTTTCTCTTTGTTCATCTTTCATTTTAGTTAACTAAAAAAAGAGCTAAATCTTATTAATTTTTTTCATATAATCAAGGTAAGAACATTTAGTCTACATTAATGTTAAGTTTTTCTTCAATCTTTTCCTTTGGAATTAATTGAAATTATCAAGTTCAAAATGGGGAATGTGGAACCTAACCTTAAATTCTATAATTTTGAACGATTAAGAGCTAATAACCTTCAATCTTAGTCTTCAAATATATTCCCATACTAAGTGAACACCCTAACCCAACTTTAAAGATTTAGTTAAAAATTGTTTAACTATGTTAAAGATTTAGGATTTTAATGATTATACATAGAATACATCGATATATGCTATTTAAATTTAATGTTGAAAGTAGCATAAATGAAGTGTTTTAAATGTGTATTTATGGTTTAGTGATGATAAGTTATATAATAAATGAGATTGGATGGTATTTACAGTACTTGAAAAGAAAAATTCATAATGAATATGCAAAAATTTATGTTGTAGTAGACTATATAGTCAATTATAGCTTAAGAGTTGCCTTCTAAAGGATTATAGTTGACTATCAGTAAAAACTTTAGCTTTAAGAAGATTGTAGTCGATTGGATAGTTAACTATGGTTAAAGAGCTTACTTTTTGGATGGTTGTAATTGAGTATGTAATCAATCATGTCATTTGGACCTTATCTCTAAAAGTCCATAGTCAATTATAACCTCTTTCCTATAAGTTCATAATTTACTATGACTAGTTTACAAATGGCTAGTAGTCATGTGTATAGTCGACTATACACCACCAAGATGTTCTTGAGTAGTTTATAGTTAAGCATATATTTGATTATGGCCCTGTACCCTTAATAATAGATTTTTATACAATTGGTATGATGTAAAGTGAATAATTAGATATTAAGTTATACTTGTTTAAACATTTAAATGACAATGGTTGGGTATTATCGCCATGCAATAAGGCATTATGGGATTAGCATATGTATTATAAGATAAATTGAATAAAATTATGATAATTAAACTTGACATATAATAAAGATTCAAGAAAATGATATGGAAGTTCATTAATATTAATTATGCATTAAACTAGATTTAGTAATCATTTGGAAAGGGACAAGGATGACTACAATTCATAAGAAGGTTTACTTATTTTTATATACATTGATTGCCTATAAATATTAGTGGAACATAAAAGATTAGTAATGCTTGAATATTATAATGTGAACAAATGTTGAGTGGGCCTATAGGCCTTATTTTTATTAATATTGATTAATGATTACTAACATTTGAATTCTAGTATTGTTTAAGTTAATTGATAAGAATAAAGAAGGGTAAATCCATTTAATAAGGGCTATAACGATTCTTACCTTTGGAAACTTCATTTATATTAAGATATTTACTCACTAAAGCTAAACTTATTCATCTATATTTTATGTCATAGAATCATAAGTTAAGCCTCCTTGTCAATCATTTCAAAATTGAATTCAATAGACTCTTCATTATAGCTTGGGGTAGGATAGGGTATTTTGATACAATTAGATGATTTTGGGTATTGTCTCGTATAGGTTAAAGATAAAGGGAACTTGTTTCTTTTAAGGCAAGTTAGGCTAACTTATCTTTAATTTAAAAAAATTATAAGTTACCCTAACTCCTTCTATAATTAAATCATATTTAATATATGAAATTCCTCTTTTGTTGCATAATCCCTACAAGATAGGTTAATAAAAATCAGGTAGTCATATTTCACCTTAGTGAAGATTAAGGTTGGGTTGTGATAAATGTGGTATCAGGGCATGGTTTAAATTTTTAGTAGGATAAGGCCCTTAGGTTGTACTTATAAAATAAGTTTTAATCAAAATTATACAAGTAATAGATCATATATTACCAATACCATTTTGATAAACTTTATATTTCTTGGTGATATTGTGGTAGAGTTTATTTATAATGGAATGCTTGATAATGTTTTGTTGTTGCTTGATTGTTTGGAAATTTTATGAAATAGAAAATGGTAAACGCTAAAAGTCATGCATAAGCTAGTGAACTTGAACATGAAAAATCATCTAGGGTTTACAAGTTTAAAGTAGTTTATGGAAGAAAAATAGAGTGATGATCAATAATTTCCCCTTTAAGTAGCAAACTTTATGCAATAAGTAATGAATCATGTTGCTAAAGCTTTTGATTAGAATTGAGGGTATGACCATTATAGAAATTGAGATAACCATAAGAAAGATTGTGATCATAAGAGGGAGTAAAAGTGTACCCTTCCTAAAATAAGTGCAAAAAGTAAATTCTGCATAATATATGAGTTCTTCAAATTAAAGCCACTTAGGTAAATAATTATTAATTTAGTAATGGATCATTTTCAATTTCTAAAGCAAATAAAACAATTTGGTAAGATACTAGAAAGTTTGAAATCATTGTTAATAAAGATTGTAAGTTATCATTTGGATAAGGTAGCATACTCCTAGTTTTTTTTTATCATTATCGAGAATAAAGAACCTTCTTTAGTGCCTTAGGTGAATTTCCAAGAAAATTTCATGAATCACTTCTTACTTCTAAGCATTTCCTAGGCTAAAGTTAAAGAGTTTCAGTATTTGAAGCAAGTTATGGTTTCTATTATTAAATATAATGCTCAATTCATGAGACTATCTCTAAGTATATGACATATTTGATCCCTATTAAGAGGCTATTAAGAGGTTTGTGTAAGGCCTATGAGACCTCTATTTTAAGTGGATTCATATTGATGATGCCACTACTTATCAACAAGTATTGGACTAAGTATTAAGATTGAAGATCAAGATAAAGAAGAGAAAAGAAAGGGAAGCTTAATTAGAGAGCAAGAAATATAATAGGTTAGATAAGTTGAGTGTCACATTTATTACAAAGGGGATACTTGTTGGAAGCGCTTTCATAATTGAAAAGAATGGATCATTTATAAGGCCTATTTATCCTAGAAGCATGTTAAATGGCCTATTTATAGGAAAAGGTCAAGTTAAGTATGAATTTCATTTAAATAATCTTATAGGCTTTGAAAAAAGCAACTTTCAGGGACAACCACTAAGATGTGTCTGATGTGATAACAAAAACTTAAGACCTCATAACTAAAGTTATATTGTATACCAAAAATGTAGTCAGATTAGGCATAAAGCTAAAGAATGTTACAAAAACCTCGTTAGCTAAGGTGTTAGTTATTTAGTCTCTTAATGTAATGCTTTAAACCACCACCAATAACTTCTATAAGAAACTAACTACATCCAATGAAAAGTACAAATACAAGTAACAAGGAGAGAGCTCTTAATTAACATGCCAAGAAGCCCAAGCCTTTAATGTTATAATGATAAGCACTTTTAAAGTTCATGATCTTCCTTCTAAATTTTTGTTTAATTTAGGTGCCACTCATGCATTTGTTTCAGAAAGATTTATTGCTACCATTAATAAGTCTTTTAAGCCTATGAGTGTCCTTTTAATTATAATGATCCTAGTTGACAAATTGTTGCTAGCCACTTATTTTATAAAGGCTTGTCCTATAAGTATTTATAAACATGTATTATTTGCTAATTTAGTTTTGTTAGACATAAGTGATTACAATATGATTTTAAAGATGGATTGGTTATCCTAATACCATGCCTGTGTAAATTGTTTTACCTACTTTGTTACTCTTTCCATAGAGGGTTTTCCATTTTTTAACTTTAGAAAGATAGGTTTTTGAAGACTATTGGTTTAGCTTCTAGTATGAAGGCTTAAAAGTTCATTAAAAAAAGGCATATCACATACTTACTTATGGTTAAAGATTAGAAATAAGTAATTCCATATGTCAGTGATGTCCTTTAGTGCAAGTATTTCATAACATGGTCCGAAAAGAAATGTTTGGATTATCATCAACATAGAAATAAAATTTCACATTGATTTAATTCCTAACATCAAACCTATTTTTATACCTTATTATTAGATAGAACTATTTGAATTGTAGGAGTTAAAAGAGTAGTTACAAGACTTAACAGATAAGGATTTTATTCATCTGAGCTTTTCACCATGGAGAGCTCTAATTTTATTTATTAAAAAAAAGAATGGATCATTGAGGTTATGCATAAATTATTATAAATTGAATAAGGTTATTGTAAAGAACATGTATCTATTTTCTCACATAGGCAACTTGTTTGATTAATTAGAAGAAGCTAAATATTTTTCAATGATAGACCTACATGTGAGTTACTATTAATTGAAGATATTTGAAGATGATATTTTTAAGATTGCCTTCTAAACTTGATATCACCATTTCGAGTTCTTAGTTATGTCCTTAAATTAACTAAGTTGCTTTTATGGATTAATGAACTGGGTGTTTTAGCCCTTATTGGATAAATTCATAATTGTCTTTATAAATGATATCTTGATATACTCAAAAAGTAAGAAGGAACAAGTTCGGTATCTCAAAGTAGTGTTATAAAACTTGCAGGAGCATTAATTGCATGCTAAATTCTCTAAATATGATTCCTAAACAACTAGTGTGAAGTTTTTGGGACACATGGTGTCATAAGATGAAGTTTAAGTTAACCTTCAAAAGTAAAAGTTATGAAGAATTAGTTAAGGCTTACATCTATTGAAATTCAAAGCTTTCTAAGATTAGTTGGGTATTACTAAAAATTTCCCTATGATATCTGCATCATTAACTAAGTTAACATAAAAAAAGGCAAAATTTGAATGGTCGAATGCTAATGAAAATAGCTATCAAAAATTAAAGTTATGTCTAACATCTACACTAGTTTTTACTTTACCTTTAGGTGCCAAAAAATATGTAGTATATTACTATACTTCTAAAGTGGGCCTCAAGTATGTTTCAATGTAACATGATAAAGTGATAGTGTATACTTCTCAATGGCTAAAGAAATATAAATCAAATTATCCGATACATGATTTGGACATGATTGCAGTAATCTTTACTTTAAAGATCTAAAAGCACTACTTATTTAGAGAAACCTATGAAATTTACACTAATTATAAGAGCTTGAAGTATATTTTCAAATAAAAAGATATAAATTTAAGGTAAAGGATATAGATGGAGCTTGTTAAGGACTATAATTGTTTGATTCTCTACCACTTTAGTAAAACTAATGTAATAATAGATGTATTAAGCTAAAAATCCATGAGTAAGGTAACTAAAGCACTTTTTAGGGATTAAAGAATAATATTAGCTTAGATAGTAGTTCAATTAGTCCTCATTTGAAGTTTAATGATGCTTATAAGATTGATGAGAATTATACACCAATGGTGAAAAATGTGATAGATAACATCAAATCTGGAATGGTTATTAATGAAAAAAAGGAATAACTTAATATTAAGGGAGAATTTATGTTCCATCAAGTGAACATAATAAATTATTGCATCAAGCTCATAATTTCTCATATATCATGCATTCAAGAATGACCAAGATGTATTATAATTTGAGAAATGTTTTATGATGGAATGGAATGAAGAAAGATATATTAGATTCTATAGTGAAGTGCTTAACGTGCTAATAGGTGAAAGTGGAATAATAATGCTTTAACCAAAATGCACCAATCACTTCCAATTCGGGAATAGAAATGGGAAGGTGTAATAATAGATTTCTTAATTAGGTCACTAAGAACCTAGAAAGGGTATAACTCTATATGGCTCATTGTTAATTAATTGACCTAGTCAATATGCTTCTTATCAATTAGAACCATTTTGTTATGACCTTACCGTAATTGTGATTGGTGTAAAATCCCATTAACTAGTTTCCACCAGCCTAATATGTTCTTATCATTATATTCCTAGTTAATGATTGGATTTCGTAATTATAATAAGCATGCAAATTTGAAAAAAGAAAGAGGCATTCTATTCATTAAAAGAATTTATAGTATAAAGGTAGTTAGGATAGCCTGTAATCCTCCCTATTTAAGGATAAGCTATCCTAACTATCTTAAAAGAATATAGTTCATGTCGTCCCTATAATTGGCTTACATAAAATAAGGCTTAGAAATCACTAGTTTTAATAAAACATCTTGTATTGCCATTATCCAAGCCTAAAAAGGCTCAAAAGAATCCTAATTTTAAGGATATGGTGATAAAGGCTTTACTTGAGTATTTATAAAAATAAATATGAAAGAATAAGTCTAGGCTTAATAAGTACTGCATCCAAACATAATTAAAATAAAAGGGAGAAGATTTTGATGTATTCCTTAAGGCTAGTAATGAATTAAGTTAGATAATGAAATACTCAAAGTTTGATTCAACTTTTAACTCGATGAGTTAAACTTATGTACCAAATGAAAGATACATGAGTTTAATAATTTGGCTTATATATTAAATAAGCTAAGTTTAAGCTGAGAGATATTTAGTTTGACTATATTAAAAGTTAGCTCAAATAATGTATATAATTTAAGATTAGTTAACACGTTTATATATATATTAATTATAAATCTTTTTATAACATGTATTTTAAATTAAATATTGGTTATAAAGAAAAAATATTAACCATAGTAATTGTAATTTAATATTTGCATTTGAATCTAAATTATAATTAAAATAGATTAATTGATGAAGTTAATGATGAATATTATTAATGTCATTTTCATTTTTGAAATTAGTTATGTAGTTAAGGGAAATGCAATTTAAGAACATAATTTAGAACGGGTAAGAAGGTGTGAAAACTCTTCAAAAGAAAGACCACGTCGAATATTGTAAAAAGTGGATGCAAATATTCTCATCGTAAGATAGAAGTGATAATGTAAAATTTTAAATATGTAAGAAACATGAGATAGCAATCGGTTTATGCCTATTAACTGGTTTAATGTCAATTTAAAACTTTTTTATATAGTTTTAAAAACTTCTAGTTTTTATAGTAATTTGGATTGGACATCTATTTGTTAGCCAAGATTTGACCTAAGAGGGGGGTGAATTGGGTTTTAAAACTTTTTTACAATTATGTCTAATTTGAATGATGATGTGAATAAGGAATAAGTGTTAATGTGAAAGTGAATGTAAGATAATACAACAATCTGATGAAGAATGTAAAGAACAGAGCAAAAAGTCAGGAAAGTAAAGAGATAGGGAAAAGAGATATCAAACATAGCTATTTATAATGGTTCCAGCCTTGAAGATCCAACACTTTAAGGTGTACATCCACTACCAAGCCTCTTTGACTTGGATTTGAAGTCTTATCCACTATCTCTTCAAGTTTAAGGGCACTTGAAGAAGCCTCAGTACAGACTCTATTTTTTTCTTCTCTATCCCTTTGAGAATCCTTTCTCAAAGCACTTAACAAATTCCAAGAGATTCACCACTCTTGAAGTCTCTGAGGATACCTCACCCTAGTATCAAACAGATGAAAGAAAGTAATATAAGAATGCAGCTCACAAAACTCTAAAAAGCGGATTACAAGATGAAGCTCAATGAGAGGAGTTTTTCAATCAAGTAAGCTTAAGGGATTTCAAGTTATGAAAGGATGAAAGAATGTTTCTTGTGTCTATGTAATAGTGTAAGCTCTAACTCACTTGAAAAATTTTGAAAAGAAAACTTTATATAGAAGTTAGAAGAGTTAAAAAGTTGTTACTCAGTAAATATAGCTGTTATGAAGTTGTTGGCACCTAGTGAATCGATTCAGGGACCCTACAAAAAATTTGAAAAAGGTTGATGAATCGATTCAGGAATCGATTCATACTTGAAAATTTTCTTAGTGAATCAATTGCTAAATTGATTCACTTTAACTCCTTTTCGGCTCTGGATGAGCTAAATTGATTCGAGAATTAATTCAACCTTTTTTGAAACAAGACTGAGAAAAAGAAGGACATAAAGAGTGGGTTGAGCAATCGATTCATTGGAAAGAGAGATCAAACTTTTAAAAACATGAATTGATTCAAAAATCGATTAATTTTCCTTTGAAAAACTTTTTGAACCTTGAGAATAGATTGTTGAATTGATTCGGGCAAACCAGTTTGCTCTCTAGATGCCTGGAATGGATTCGGGCAAACCAGTTTCCTTTCTAGATGCTTGGAATTGATTTTTCTCGAATCGAATCGATTCAGGCAAACCAGTTTACTCTTTGGATGCTTGGAATCGATTCTAAAATCAATTCAACTCTAGAAACAACTTTGAAAACGTTTAATTACTTAAAAAACAATCTATGCTTTGTTTAAAGGAGAGACACAAGATTAACATTATAATTTTGAGAAAAACACCTGATCCCTTAATGATTGAATCCTCTCTTATAAATAAATTGTAAGGGGATTAACTAAGAACTAACTAATTTAGACATGATCTTCTTTTCTTCATCTTCAAAACTTGTAGCAAGTTCCTTGATAAGGAAGGCTAAAACCAAAAGTCATCAAGGTGCTCTGTTATCATCAAAACTCTTTAGAGGGGCTAAGGTTAACACTGTCTAATTCATAGGTTTTATTATTAAACCATCTAGTCCAATTTGATTTTTTGAACACTAGTTAAAGCTTATTGACTATAGCTGAGCTATCTGTGAGCTCAATTTGAGTTAAGCTTAAACAAAAAAATTTGATTCGAATCAAATTTCAACTAAGTCATAAGTTAAACAAAATTAGATTGAGCTAAACTTAAGTTAAATCTATCTTAACTCATTGTTAGCTTTAGTAATCCTTACTGATTAAAGTTATCCTTTTTCGTTGCAATAACTTATTTATGCAAGTCAAATCATGTATTAGTTGCCACCATATGCCATAAGTGATAATTAAGGCTCATGGGCATTCACACTAACAATTTATCCTACTATTAAGGATATTTTACTAAATAATTTCATTACAAGAACAAGTACAAGACAAGAATATGCATAAATAATAAATTAACCATCTTTTGACTCTTGGGTTATCCTTATATCTTCATAAACCCATTATTGTTCCTCTAGGATCTATCTTATACATTCATAAACTATTTATTAATTCCAATTTTTACAAATTATATTTCCCTTATCATAATTCATATATCTAATACATATCTTTTTAATATCAGATCTCACACATATAATACTTTTCACCACTTATCATTTTTCTTTACGTCATTTTGATACCAAATCTTATACATACATTTCAATTCATAATTCATCATAAGAGTTCATTTTCAAGTATAATAATAATATAAAGTATTAGAAATACCATGCCTTAATTACATGGTCACATATTTGATTTTGATCTGTATATAACATACTGAGTATATTTAATCATAGTTCAAGCCTATTATATAAAGCCATTCATCATAATCATTGAGCATGCAAGACAGGGGACTAATGTTCAATTGTTCACATTTTCTAAGAAGTTTTTCCAAAAGGCTAATAATTAACCATTAGAAGCTAAATGGTCGATCATTTGCCTTTGGAGTTGGGGTTATCAAATTTGTGGATGAATGGTTGATTGTTACCTTGAAATCTTCAGAACTCCTAGCATAACAATGATATTAATCCATTTAAACTTATTTAGTTCTTAACAACTTTTCTCCAAATCATCAATGAATGCATTTAATACCTTGTTCATTCTATTTATAGCACTAAATGAATTCAATCATCATAAATTTTTACATTTTTTTCAAGTATCATGTAAAACCTAAAATAACTTTGAACCATGAAAATCACTTAAATCATTCAGCTTTGGTTAGGATGATTACTCATTGATAGTTGTCAAATGTAATTAAATTTTGAAATTACTAGTTTAGTGAAAAATTGCCATATAAGGCAACAAACTAAGTTAAACCCTTAGTGATCCACTTAAGACATCCTTCGATGTTCAATTATTGACTATAATTACAAAATTATCTAAGTCTTTTATACAATAAAAATATAAGAAATAAATGGAAATGTAAGTGAAATTTAGTCTTACATATTATAGCAATTAAAAAACAATATGTAGGTAAGATGCAGGAATGTAAATAAAATTAAATTGGTAGAGAGTTTGAATTGAAATAAAAAAAACACAAGATTAAAAACAAAATATAGAATTAACACAGTAAAATAGTACAAAAAACAAAATTGATACAAGAAAGTCAAGAACTTTTTAATAAATTAAACACAGATCAGAATATATTTGATAATTATAATTAATTCCTTAAGCTAGAATCATTTAGAACCCTTACAATGATTCGTAAGTTCTATATTAGATTACTATCTAGGATTTAATCAATTTAGATTAATAGAATTAAGTAATTATTATAATCTGTATAGTTAGATCTAAATTTATTTAAATATAGAATTTAGTTGAATTGAAGGATTAAACTAAAAATGTCTGATTTAACAATTTAATCTTTTATTCTCACATAAAGAATAATGATTAACTAACCTAAAATTCAACATAAGACTAGGTTAAAATCATAAATCACAATATTAACCTTCAAACATCCAAATTAGGCTTTATTCAAAATATAAATATTTTAGAGCTTCCTTAAGCTTTCTAACAATATAAAGATTACCTAGTTTCAATATTTAAAACTTAAGTTATTGTTTAAAAATGGAAACAATATGAAAATCCAGTATTGATCGAACAATTTTAAAATATTGAAAAACTAACACTTAATCACGTAATAAGATTAATTCTATAAAATTAAGTATATGTAACATATTAAAAGACAAAAAATAGAAGGACATAATAGAGATAAAATTGTGCATATCATTCACCTAACTTAGAAGAGGTATGAAAAGGCTAAGGAGGAGGTATGAAAAAGCTTAATCATTCAAAATTAACAAATAGGGAATTAAGGTTCTTTTTCTTTTTCTTAAACTAAATGCCTAGATTTCTCCAAATTTAAAAGCAAAATTAAAAGGAAACTTAGCATAGAAGTAGATTTTGATATCTTAACCATGATTATTAAGATTTTTGATAAGGGATAAAGCTTTTCTTGCTTGATTTGGATCAAGATTGAAGAAGGAAAGGGATATGAGTTGAAAAAGAGTAAAGGATTTAAGTGCAAGAGGATGAAAAGGGTTTGATTATTTTTGATATTAAGGTAAAGGCATTTTAGATAATTTAGCCCTAAACTCCTCCATACTCATATATTATTTTTTAAACATTTATAATATCTCATTTTTTTATTTTACTAACTTCTTTCATTCATTAAATTCCAAGCTTCCTTTTATTATCTCACTTAATTAATTAATTATTTACTTCACTTAGTATTCTAATCATACCTTTATATTATCTTTTTATCTATTTTTATTTTAAATTTCCTTTTTTACTTTTAATATGATTAATTAAATTTTCCTTTTCATAATATAAAAATTTAAAATTATAAATAGAGTGTAACATATTTTCTCAATTAAACAATGTGCATAAGGCTTCTTTAACAAGATAGCGTTATTACATGAAACCCTAATTATAATTACATCAAATCAAGACGTACAATTTACATTTTACTTTTGGTAGTCATTTCAATAAGTTTTGAGAACTTAACTTCAATTCAGTACAACTTTCCATCCATAAATGATGAATAGTAAAAGAGAATAATTCAAAAGATATGCTCAAAGCCTAAACCTTATAGTTGATAAAGAGTTGAGAGAAATATTTGCCATTGATTGGATTCGTGTGTAGCAATAACTACCAATTGAGTATCCAAATAGCCTCTTATGAAGCTTTTTATGCTTGGAAATATAAGTCTCTAATAGGTGGTTTGAACTGGGAAAAATAAAGCTCTAGGGAATGGATTTGGTGACAGATGTTTTAGAAAAAGTTTGGATAATTTAGGATCAGTTGAAAATAACACAAAATTAAAAAAATCTTATATAAACAAAAGGAAGAGATTTAGAATTCTAAGAGAGGGACATGGTATTCCTTAAAGTGTCATCGATGAGAGGAGTCACACAGTTCGAGAAATAAGGAAAGTTAGCATTTCATTTTATTGGACCTTTTCAATCATTAAATAGGTAAAAGTTATAGCTTATTGCTTAATATTGCTAGATACCTTGCAAGCAATATATTCAATGATTTATGTTCCTATGCTGCAGAAGTACACATCAGATGAATCTCATGTGATATAAATTAAACTATTGTAACTAGATTTCAAGCTATCTTATAAACAACAGCTAATTGAGATTCTAGATTATTAAGCTTAAAAATTATAATTAAAGAACATACTATTTGTTAAAATCCATTGGAAATGACATAAGGTTAAGAAAGTGACTTAAGAATCGGAAGAGGAAATGTGATAAAAATATTTGTACTTATTTGGTAGGCACTAAATTTTATCAATTAGTTTATGTAAGATTCATCAAATTAGTAAACTCTTAAGAATTTTAAGGATATATTTTTTTAAAAGGGGAGTATTGTTATAACCTTTTCAATTTTATAATTTTTTCTAAATTAATTTCAAGTGAGAGTAATAAATTTACGTGAGAAGATATGAAATAAAGCTCTAGATAAATAATAATAAATTATATCCAAGGATTTAAAATGGGGAATTTTTATGAATTGGTTAAGAAAAGGTAGATAAAATAAAAGGTTTAAAGGTTATAAGTATTTAAAGGTGAGTATATAAGTATAGTGGAGATTTAGAACATATTTCCTAAAACACCTTACTTTATCTCCTTTAAAACTTCAATCTATTCTTCTCTCACTTACTGTTTTCCTAATATCCCTGACTCTTATCTTCATCTCTTCTTTCAACTTTCCCTTTAATTAAGCAAAAATAAAGCTAAATTTTATTAGCTTCTTCATCTAACAAGGTAAAGGCATCTAAATCTCCATTAATGTTAATTTTTTTTAATTTCTCTCTTTGTAATTGATAAAAGTTAAGTATTATGTCCAAAAAAGGGACTATGAACCTTAACTTTAAATTCTATGATTTTGGATGATTAAAAGCCGATAACTTTCAATTTTAGTATTCAAATATTTTCCTTATACTAGGTGAGTGAACATCCTTACCTAAACTTACAGATTTGGTTAAAAATTGTTTAGTTATGTTAATGATTTAGGATTTTGATGATTAAGTATAGAATGTGTTGATATGTAATGTTCAAATTAAGTTTGATGTAAAAGTAGCATCAATGTAGTGTTATAAATGTACATTAATGGATTATGATAATTGGTTGTGTAATAATTGAGTTTAGATGGTATTTATGGCATCAAAATAGTGAAATTCATAATAAATGTGTAAAAATTCATGTTGTAGTAAACTATATAATTGACTAAGGCCTAAGGGTTTCTTTTTGGAGGACCAGTGGAAACTTTAGCCTCGAGAAGGCTATAATTAAGTATATAGTCAACTATATATTTGATTATGGTTATAGTCGATTATAACTAGAGATTTTGTTTTCTAGATGACCATAGTCAAGTTTGTAGCCAACTATCTCATTTGGACCTTGCTTTTGAAGGTCTATAATTGACCATAACCTATTTTCTGCAGGCTTATAGTTAATTTTGATTGGCTCTCATGTAGCAAATAATCATATATTTAGTTAATTATACACCAAAAAAATGGTCTTGAGTAGCTAGTTGTCAAGTATGTAGTTGACTATAGCCTTTGTTTTTACAATAATGGATTCTTATACAATTGTTATGGTATAAGATGAGTACCTAGATATTAAGTTATACTTGTTTAAACATTTAAATGGAAATAATTGAGTATTGTGGCCATGCAATAAGGAATGGTAGGATTGGTATATATATTATAAGATGAATAAAATTATGATAATTGAACTAAAGTTGTGATAATGAATGATGAAAATGATATGAGGGTGTATTAATGACAATTACAAATTAAATTGGATCTAATAACCATTTATGAAGAGATAATGCAAACTTTGGAAGAATAAGATTAGGTTTATAAAAGGTTAAGAATGACTAGGATTCACATGGAGGTTTACTTGCTTTTATATACATTGATTGTTTGTAAATCTTATTAGAATATGAAAGATTAAGGATACTTGAACATTATAATATGAACAAAGTTTGAGTAAGCCTATGAGCCTCATTTTTATTAATATTGATTAATGATTACCAACATTTGAATTCTAGTATTATTTAAGTTAATTGATGAAAATAAAGGAAGGTAAAATTGTTCGGTAAGGGTTATACCAATTCTTACCTTCTAAAATTTCATTTATATTAAGATATTTACTTATTAAGTTTGGACCTACTCCTTTGTGTTTTATGTTATAGACTCAAAAGTTAGGCCTCTTCTTGCACCATTTTAGAGTTAGATTCATAGGGGACTCTTTGGTATGGCTTAGGGTAATACGGGGAATTTTGATGCAATTAGATAATTTTGAGCCTTGTTTGATATAAGTCAAGGGTATAGGATAGAAGCTTATTTTTTTTGGAGGCTAGTTAGGCTAACTTATCCTTAAGTTAGAAGGATTATAAGCAGGTTTAATTTTTTTTGTAATTAAATCATGTTTCACATATGAAAATTCCATTTGCTTTCTTTTTTCATGCATATTTGCTTTCTTTTAATAACTTATAGGTGTTTTAGAATTTTAATGAGGAATGCAGGATAAGATTGTGGAAATTGGTTAATTGGCTTTCTCGTTGAATATGACTCAAGTTAGGTTATGATAATCTATAATGATCAAGTTATTATTAAAGCATTGTATACATGCTTAAAAGTTATTAACATTATTAGGTAAAAGAAAACTTCTACACTTTCACTAAAATTTTAATCTTATTCATTGGGTTATATTTGAAATAAATTTTTCCTATACATTTTTTAAAAATACATAATATTACACACTAGCCTAACTTTGTTAAGTTTTTTAATGGAGATATTTATATAACATTTAATTTAACTTCTTACAAAAGTCATGTAAATCATATTTTTATATTTTTATGGTAAAAAGCACTTTTGAAAAGTAATAGGTCTAACTTAGGTAAGCTTAACTCAAACTCATTCCATCTTAGACTTATTAAAGACCTGCAACTCCAAACATGTTGAATACTTGAGTCTGATAAAGCACAAAATTAAACTAATTGTAAAATTTTTAATAAAAAATAAAAAATTATATTTTTTCTTATTGATAATAATTATAATTATTCTTGACAATTGTGAACCATATCCATTAACTCATTCACATATATCCTTCTTTAACCTATACATATTAGCTTCGATATGTTGTACAAAATAATATCTTTATAATTTAATGTAAATATATGTATTTTTACTTTAAATATCTTTGTAATTTAATGTAAATGTAAATGTAAATGCTTTTAAAATAATTTATCATAAATAAATTATCATGATATGAGAATTTTTTTATCACTTATAAGCATAAAACTTGTCTACCTACTATCAATCAAAATTTACCACTTCATTATTATTAAAAAAAAATAGAATAGTTAATTGCTCAACTAGTATCCTTAAATGTCTCCCACTTTTTATTGATAGTGAGCATTTAAGAATTTTTTATCATAATATATTAATTATAAAATATGTTATTCAAGTGGGTGTAATATAGTGCTTGAAAAAAGATCTAAGATATATTAAGTATTTAATAATTAGATCTAAACTTTAAACTTAAATCATTAAATAATAGGTCTAATTTAAGTCTAACTTATTAAATAAATATCTATTGTTTTGAACAAGACTCATTAGATTTTAATATTTCCACCATCTTTGTTTACTTTTGTAACTTGCATTAAAATTTTAAGTTTATCTTTCATACAAATTTACTTTGGAAGTTTTATTCCTTCGTTCAATCTTGTAAAACATTCTTATCAATTCATAATAAAACTTTCACAAAAAAATATATTTAAATATGAGAAAAATACCATTCAAAATATATTAGGAGTAGTATATAATGTAAATTTCATAAAAGTTGACCATAACACATTAAAATTTAATTTCAAATTTACATAAAAATTAGAATTCTTAAATATTATACATGTAATGATTTTAAAATATTCCATTATATCAAAATTATATTTCACCTCAGAGTTAGATAATTTATTTATTTCAAATAAAATATAAGAAATAAAATTAAAGTTTAATAAAAAATAGGATAAAATTGAAATTTGTTTCAAATAAAATTTATTTAAAGTTAGGATATAATAGACAAGTGATATCTAATCTAATTATTGTCAAACATATTAAAAATTCTAATCTAAAAATTTATTTTAGTTTTTATAATATTAAATTTTAATAAAAAATCTAAAATAAATTATTAGACCCCACAGTTCTGTAATTTGGTGGCACATGATGCCCTGAGTTGGAAATTCTAGGGAGTTCCGTCTCTCTCCTCTCTCCGACACAACAATATAGAGATCATAGAAGCACAAGAATTCTAAAAGGAGCACCATTTCCTGGGTTGAAATCAGACCAAGCTGAAGGTTGCTACATTCATTGCGCTGTAAATTGATTGTCCGTTTGTTGTTGCTTCCTGTTCCTCTTCTTTTTCTTCTTCCTAGAACAGTTGTTGTTGTGGTTGTTGTTGATGTTGTTGTTATTATTATTATTATTATTATTATTATTATTATTATTATCATGTTTTGATTTTATTGTCCTTATTTGGCCCTCTTCTTATTCAGTGGCCAAGCCTTGGAGAGAACTGGAGCCATGAGTTCGTCTTCCATCGACGCTTTTCCACCCGTGCAGGTAGTGCTTATAAGTCTTACTGTCGCTTGTGATGGCAGATTTTAAATTAAGAAAACTTCCATTTTAAAGATACAAGAGATATTAAGCCTGGTTGAAAATTGTCAGTTAGTTGGACTACAATCGATGCAAGTATAGCACGAGTTAATTTTAGTTAAACAATTACTTCAGCTGCTTTTGAAATATACTTGTTATGAAGGGCAACGATATACTGCAACGCTTCTTAATTGACCTAAAATACCGCGTCCTACTCAAGTGTTGCGCCTTTTGAGCATGTGAAGCTGTGCATACAGTGCGTACTATTTATGGTTTATTGGCTTTCCTCTGTGATGCTTTTTTTTTCTCTGAATTTTATCGCTTGGCACTGTGATACGAGGTAAATGAGTATGGGATGCTTGTGTCATATCATTCTTTTAAACTGTTTTTTAGTCGCATGATCACAAGTTTTTTCATTGAATAAATATATATTGGCAGGAAATTATGCTAGAGTTCCGTGCTGGAAAAATGTTTCTAGATGGAAAAAAGGTTTTCCCTGATACGCGCAAAGGACTTATTCGTATTGCTAGGGTATGGATTTCTTGACAATTGGTTCCTTCTTTAGATACACTTCTGAGTCTAAAAGGTTTAAACATTCGATATTTTGTGTGTATGTTGTAAGACCGTGACTCCCTCAACCTTTTGATGTGGAATTTTGTTTTGGTCTCAGGGTGAGGAGGGATTAATCCATTTCCAGTGGCTTGATCGGACTCAAAATGTTGTTGAAGATGTATCCTATGTCTCCCCTAATACTTATGTACCTTAGATGTTCAATTAGTCATTGCACTTCTAGAATTTTAGCCTATTTCTTTCTTATTCCCCTTATTAGTTGATTACTTTTCAGACTTTTGTGAGTTTTTGCGGCAAAGAATTTTTAGTGGTAAGAGAACATGACTTCATATAGGTTAAAAGGAAAATGGAAATACTATTAAGAAGGGGGAAAATCAGTGTGCCATGCCTTCATGATAAACATTTTGTTGCATCCTGTTGGATGTGTCTTGATTTTTCTTAACCAGGACTATCACAGGATCAAATAATTTTTCCCAATGAGGCTGTTTTTGAGAAGGTATTACAGCTTAGCTGTGAATTGGATTGATATTCTTAATTGATTAATTGATTTTCTTACTTCTTGCTGGTTTTGATTTTTTTATTTCTTGTTGCCTAGGTTAATCAAGCATCTGGAAGGGTTTACATATTGAAGTTTAATTGTGATGACAGAAAGTTCTTCTTTTGGATGCAGGTTCTTCTTATTGTTGACTTTCCTTGTGCTTTAATATTCTGCGCCTTGGTTATCCTACTTATTCCTGCATGTTTATATATTGCTTCATTCTTTATAGGAGCCAAATACTGACAGTGATTTGCAACTGTGTACATCTGTAAATGATTACATTAACAAACCATTAGGTAAGCGACTTTGCTTTTGCTCGTGAGTTGAATGAGCTTCATCCTTGTTATATGTCGCCAGACGTTCTTGTGATTATGCTTAAACAACATTGTCAAATAGGTCTTTAGTGCTTAAAACAAATGAAACAAGGAAGCCCTTAAACATTGTTCTTGAATAAATAATAACTGCAGATAAAGATTCTTTTCATTTTTGTAACATTAGTCGGCAGCTCAGAGAAAGTAAACCTAGTGAAAATTGCTTTTGAATGCTATTATTGACAGCAGTTCATGGAAATGATAAAAATTGCTAAAACCATGTTCTAATAGCTCTATTAATTTATATTATTATGATCTAGAAGGCATCAATTAACAAGTCCTTCATGTTCTGATGAAACTTTGGATCCTTATTTCTCATTTTTGTTCATGTTGTTTGATGTGCTATAATCATATAATGCAAATGGAGTGCAGCATCCGTCCTTTTGGGTTTCAAAATTTTTTATTTTAGTGCCATCTGATTTTGGTCATGTTACATGGTTTAGTTTTCTTAATGTTTTGTTCTTGGCCTGACCTGAAGTTTTCAAGTGACTACATATTGTCACGTACTCCCTTCATTCCATTTTTTCTGTTGTTTTAGCAAATTGTTTTTGTTCCTTTTTATACGTTGTAGAAAACCAAAACTAGATTTATTATCTTATCCTAACAAATGTTCAACCACTGTACACACTAGTTGACTTTAATAATAGATAAACTAGTAAAATGCTAGTCTTTTCTCCTAAAAGCGAGGCTATTTAATGGCCCTTTGAATTTTTGTACATTTACCTTAAATAATAGATAAATAGGAATGGAGGAAGTAGTTAATAATATGTTCAATTATGTCTATTAAAATTTTAGGCACCAAAAATGGGTAAGATATATACAAACTTGCTGATAGAGGAGAAAGGAAAAATAAATATTTTGACCAAGTGAGATGCATTAAGGGGGAAGACGTGCAAGTTTTGGTCACTAAAGAGGATATTAAGGAAAGATGGGGTAGTTATTTTCATATGCTTTTCAATGAAGGATAGGCAACAAGCATATACTTGGAGAGTCTATTTGTCTAAGTACTACTGTCCTAGAGATGAAGATTGTAACTACTTTTTGGAAGTATTCCCCACAATTTTGATGTAAAGAAGGCTCTTAAGGATGAACATTGGAAATGTTGTTGGGCTGGACAATGTACTTGCTGAAGTGTGGAAGTGCATGGGGATTAAGGTATACTATGGGTCAGTAAATTGTTTAATAAGATAATGAGCATAGTTATTGAATTGTGAATCGCATTGCAAATTGAAAAGTCAAATTTATGTATTATTAATTGAAATGAATCGTGAGTTGATAAGATTCACAAAATAATATAAAAATAACATTTTATGTTATGCATAATATAATCTAGGTATAAATGATAAAAAATTATAAGATTAAGGTGGAAAATAATATTTCTTTAATATCATAAATCGTAAATTTAAAAAAAATTATAAATATAAAGATTCCCAAAAAAAAAAAAAAGCCTCATATATTAAAATAATAGAGGAAACTTCAAGGTGAGAAAAAATCGGGTCTCAAAATATGCGTGGGGTATAAAGTGAGTCAGAATATATTTTATTGGGTAATTAACTCAAAATATTCTTGTAAAAGTCTGAAGCAAGCATTAAGTGTTTTCTTCCTGACCATCTCTCTTTCTGAGTTGTGTAGGCTCTGAAAGTTTTTTCTTCCCTGGCCCTTTCTGAGCTCTCTCTCTCAATCCAACTCTTTTTCTCTCACCCATCCTTCTCTCCTCCTCCTCTCTCTCACAAGATCACCTCATCTCCATTGTTCTCATCACTGCAGCCATTCTGATGTTCACATGCAGAGGACCAAATTGGCCTCTGCATCTCTGCCTTCCTCTGCTTTTGAGTTTGGGTTGCATAGGAACCATTGTGTTTCTATTGTGCCCTGTTTGGCTGCCACCTGGTGCATAATCATCTGATTTGAAGCCTGAATTGCTGGAATCGGCCAAATATCCAAAATTCAAAATTGATGCACATGATTCAGACTGCTTTTCATAGGTATACATGATTTTGTGCAAGATTTGAATTGTGAATTGCATGATTCCGATTACTGTGATAATGAGATCTATCAAAATGCTTGTTGAGGGAGGAGAAAGAGGGGGAGCATCTTGATACCTATTTACAAGAATAAAGGAGGCATACAAAATTGCTCAAATTATAGAGACATCAGGCTTATAAGATACACTATGAAATTTATGGGAAAATGATTGAGTGAAGAGTAAGATATGAGAAAAACATATTTGAGATACAATTTGGTTTTATACCTAGGTGGTCAATTACAGGAGCTATATATCTTTTGTGAGGTTCATTGGAGTGATAACAAAGGAAACAAAAAGACTTGCACATGGTCCTACATTGATTTGGAAAAAGCCTGTGGGTTGCGATGAGTAGTTTCGTCGATAGCTTCTGGGAAAAAAGGATTCTGTATTGCACAAGATATGTATGATGCAGTGATTAGTGTGTTTTTCCTATAACAACTAGTTTGCATCAAGGATCGACCTTGAGTATGTAGCATTTTACATTGGAATATCCAATACGTAGGGCCCCAATGCATGCTTTATGGAAATGATAGAGTCCTAGTGGAGTAGTGATGGAAGAGGTTAATTCTATACTTGAGCTGTGAGAGAGATTGTAACAGACTGTAACCAAAGGGTGTTTGTTTAAGCAGCTGTAAGACCTATGAAGCATAAGCATGCCAGTGTTTGACATAGATACGAGTGCAGTTCGGCAAAATTCATATCCCACAAGTATTTTATTTTATTTTTTAGTTTCAAAATTTAGGTGCCACTGTAATTCAGCTTGGATATGATTGTGAGACACGGTATCTTCAAAATGAACGTCATTGGTGGCTAAAATCTTGGGGAAAGAAAGGGGAAGAAATCTAGAAAGGGGTGGCTTTGTAAAGGGCTTCAAGAAGATGAAGGGAGAAATAATAGGTTGAGGTAGAAGACAATACAAAACATACTGCATCAATAAGTTGTGCTTTTTCTTTTTTTTGTGAAAATATAAAATGGGCTGAAAACAATGGGCCCTTTTTGTTGCGAAAAAAACAAATCAGTTTTTGTCATTAAGTATTTCTCTTTTAGGGCTTCCAGCCTTCTTAATGTGCAATGTCCCCAAAAAAATTCTCAATTTAACCATTATTATTAAATATATCAAATATTTAAATATATACAATAATAGTTATAATTAAGTGTATGTAAACAAATATTTTGTAAAATAATAAGAATTTTGTTGCACCCGTGCAACATAATGTCATACACAAAGTAGTTGGAGTACAAATTCAGCCGGGGATAGACTAGCATTGGTTTGGAAAAGGAGATTGTTGATCATATTGTGCAAAAAGTGGAATGGTCTAGCCATTTTACAAGATGGGATAGGGAGGGAGAAATGCTTTAAAGGTAATTTGTGATCCATTTTAAACATAGAATCCAAGTTGGATGGACTAGATGGATAATACTTTAAGGGTAATTTGTGGTCCATCTTACACATGGTGTCTAGGCTTGATGGATGAGATGAGAAATGCTTTATGGGTAATTTGTGATTAGAAAATGCTTATAAAACTCAGGAAAATTTTATCAAATGGTTATAAGATCAATGCTTACTTTATGGTAGTGAATGTTGGACGGTGAAGGGCCAATAGTATCAAGTGCTAATTGTTCCCTAATTGTTCCTTAATTGGTAGTGCATGTTGATGCGTTTTTGTTTTTGACAGTAATAGTAGATCAAAACTGAATCTCCTCCTCTTTCTCCTTCACAAGAGTTGCCTTGCCCTCTTCTTTTTACCCTGTCACCATTAGAATTATCATGACCTCCTCGTGTGCTTGAGCCAACTAATCCAGCTGACTCATTTGCATTTGAAGATGGAGAAGAGGAAGAATTATCCTTGGATGCTCTCTAAACTCGATAACAAGTTTTTTGAGGGAGTGGCTTAGAACTAGATAAAACTTGCTGATATGCTGTATTAAACTTAGGAGGTAAACGTATTAGATAACACAAAGCTGCTAATTGTTCTTGTTGAGAACACATTTCATTAACATAACTAATCATAGGCAGAAAAGAATTTTGGTTGTTCATAAATGTGATTGGACTTAGTATAAATCATATATTTGGTTTAGATCTTCCTTTTTCGAATATAAAGACTCAATGGATTCCTACAACTCTTTAGCAGTATGGCAATGAGCATTGTTATGCTCAACTTCATTAGCTAAAGTGTTACACCCCAATTTGAATAATTGTCGATCCTTTGCAACCTATTATTGGTTTGGATTATTTATAGGGGGCTTTTGAGTGAGATGATGTGACAAGCGAATTTCATCAAAATAGTATTCAATTGCCTTTTTTCAAGTAACATTGTTGTCCTTCAGTATCCAACTTCTGCTTTGTTTTTCCACCAAATGGAAGTAATTTTGAAAAATTGGGCTTGAGTTCTCTTTTTGATTTTTCTAAACTCTTGGGAGCCCCAAGCTTCTTGGTCATACTAGAACTCTCATCCATGATGAATAAACTTTTTCAAATAGTAAATTATGAACCAAGGAATTACTCAGAAAATAGAAACACATTGCTAGAGTCATCGAATTGCAAGATTGACCTCTGAAACAATAGCTGGTTGGAGCTCTTAGCCCTTTGGACTATCACGTGTCACCACTTTCCTATGCGTGTGGGCCTTATGCGTTGCCGTATACTCGCACGTGTGATGTCACACACTGCTCTTCTTAGATTGCCTCATTGCGATCTGTTGTCTGGTGTACCCAAATTCTCGTTCCGATGATTAGAATTGCTTTAATGATGCCAAATAGCATTACTGCTCTCCTCCACCATTGTACATTGCCACCAAATAATAAACTTGAGGACTGGGCTTCTACTAATATGCGGCCTAAATTGCTCTAGCTTTATTGTGACCTTAGTCACACATAAAAAACATAAAAAAAAAAAAGAAAAAGAAAGGGAGAAAAGAGAGAGAGAGAGAGCTTTTTTTTTTTTCTCTCTCTGTTAATTGGGATAGGAAAAGGATACCTAAATGGTTCTAGATATCATATTTATTAGAGGAGAATTTGTAATGCCTTGTTCTCAATCAAGTTGGGTAGTCATTATATAAATATTATAATACATGATACATGTTGTAAGATATAAGCGATGTAGGACATAATGTTACTTATCTACTAACAAGTTGGAGATATATGTTTTTGTCAGTAAAATTGGCAGGGGTGAAAAAAGGAACGCACAAATGAAATGAGGTCTGATTTCTATTGCAAATAATGTGGGTATTGACCTCACTTAAGATGAAATTGCAAAACGGGGAAAGGAAAATTTTAGAATGATCTTTACAATCAGTCAAAAATACTTCATCCATTTTAAAGTATTGATTATTTCTATTATTAAACACTAAATACATTATTTTATCCTAAATTACTAATGTATTGATAGGTAGCAGTAGGGTATCTTATTTTTTTTTCCTTCTCTTTTTTTAACATCTTTACATGACATTAACAATGTATTTGAGGTAAAAAACATGGCAATGTAACTATTTTAATGATGTTTAATGTTAATGTATCTTCTAATTGTCCAAATTTAATATTTATATGAAATGTGTGTGTGTGTATATATATATATACATATATATTTTAATGTATCTTGAATGTGTTGTATCCTAATTTTTTATAAAATTACTGTATCCCGGCACCTGTATCATATTGTACCTAAGTCATGTATTGAACCCCTGCATCATAGGTTGTTCTCCTTGGCACAAATGACACAACTTGTAGAAGTCTCTACTAGCTACCCCTGGGCTGCTCGCTCAACCTCGTAGTTGGTCCTCAGACTTGAAATCATCAACATTGTTGGCTGGAATTATGCCAAAGTATCACCAACTTGCATAGTTGGAATTACACTAGAACAAGAAAAAAACCACCAGCATGACTACGTACCAAATTGCTCCAAGCTGTGCTAGTTGTAGCCATCTACCACAAACAAGATACATTGCCTTACAACTTGTATACATCAAAGGAAGACGCTCTATGTAAAAGCCATAATACCTAACAAAGCCACAGGAATCTACAAGTTGTTCTGCCATGGTTCTCTGACTATGGCCAAACAATCCCAAAATAAGAAGTTTTAGCACACTTGAACACCTCCAACAGAGTCAGTTTTCAGCAACACCACTGACCTCATCAAAAGAATTACGAAAACTACTGGTTTGAAGGAGACCAGTCACCATGACCTGCTTTGGACAGCACAACCTGACTTGCAAAGCCAAACAACAAAAATAGCAGCAATGCAGGGCCACAACCACACCTTTCGAAAGCATTGATCTCTCAAAAGCATGCATCCCAGTATTGGATAGCTTTAAAACATGCTTCAAATGCTATTATTCAAGCCAAGTTGAGCTCCAAAATCACAACATCTTGTTCCTAAAACAAAAAATTAAATTCACCAAAATGAGTCTAGACAGCATGATAGCACTAGAAATGGCAACAACTACCACATAGAATCCAAAATCAACCTTACCCAGGTTAAAACAGAACCAAAAGCAACTTTATATAGCATTAAAACAACTTCAAAACTGTAAAAACACACATGCCCAGACCATGGGAGCAACAAATTAGACAAAACAACCAAAAACCACACATCCCAATACTGAAATCAATCAAACTTTACTGTCCAGAGGCAAACCAACTGAAACCACACTAAAAGAGGGTCAAAATTCTCCAAAATAAACGAGCTGACAAGGAAAAAATACTACCTATTTTCAGTTTGCCTGAGCTTTGGCAAAAATCACCACTGTTCAACTGTAAACAGCTTCTGGTTTTGTTTATTGGACCACCAACTAGCAATCACCTCTTGATAGCTTTTAGATCACAAAAACAGAGAAGAGTACAGTGGTCCCCTCTGTCAACTGTCCACAAGAGTGTTGTGGGGCACTGTTGGATCTACAATTAAGTTGCTTGATGCCGAACACCACCTTTTCTAGCTGCCGGGGGAAAAATTTACTTGGTTGCTAATAGCTAATGTTCCCTCCCCCCTCTTTTTAATAATGGCTAGGGTTTTCAATCAATAAATCAGAACTGACAAAAATTGACATGAAAGAATACAAGGTTATCCAATTATTCTACTGGCAACCAATCCTCTGAGGTTGCCAAAAGCATGATACCCCAACAAGCTTCTAGGGTACTGCTATGATACCATATTGAGAAAATAATTAGGATCTAGAGGGAAGAAATGGGGAGAGGCTAGAGAGAGTTGGAGACACAACTTTGATATGTTATTGAATCAAATAAGACGGTTGAATTACATAAGACTTAACCCTAATGCTCTATTTTTATAAAGCCCCTCAGAAACATTAAGATTTTAAAACCCTTAACTTTAGGTTCAGCACAAGCAAGCCCACGATATAACCTAATTATTAATATTATTTTCTAACAATAAAAAAAGAAATATATTATTGTATAGAAAAAAGAGAAACTTTTTTTTTGGGCTTTAGAGAAAAAAGAGAAACTTACTGTTGTCTGGGTTTGTTTTAATGTTTTGCTTTATCTTCTTGATATTTGCTTATTATTCTCGTGATAGTAAAGAAATATATTTTATGATTTGTTAGTTTTTTCAATTTGATCTGTTCAGTTTTCTTAAGTGTGAAGCAGTAAAGAAATTTTTGAAGTTTAATATTTTTTGATTTGTTTTGACTACTGTTTTTGTTATGAAGAACTTCACTATTAGACCAGATCAAAGTATTTTAACTAAATATATATTTTGTTTGAAAAGCTTTTCTCTATCTAGAAGTAAACTCTATGTGCAACATTCTTGTTGATTTGTAGAGTTCCTGGGTGAAGAAGAGCTTGATGCATCTGTTCCTCTTCAAGATTCTGAAGATATGGCTGAGGATGACATCTCATCAAGGTAATGATGCTTTGTTTCTGTGTACAGGGAATTCATTATTTATGTTAGTTATTTTAGATTTGTTCTCACTACTAACTGTATATAATACTAGTGTTGCAATGACTTTGGGGAGAATGCAAAATGTATTTACTAGATTCAGATACAAGGATACAAGACATTCCTCATAACCCTCAAGTGGATGTTTGCTTCATATGATGTTTTTTCATTCCTAGGAATATTTTAATGAAATGTGATACTTTTATGTTTGGTTTAAATCATTCCTATGGGGGATGTGAGTGTCTTTTTACATGACACGAATATTTTTGTCATGTAAAAAAGGACCTCTTTTTTTTTTCTTTTTGATAGAAAAATAAAATTTTATAGACAGGAGAAAGAATACAATAGGAGAGGATAAGGAATCCTGAAGAATTAATACAAAATTGTTGCTCAATTTCTATGCAAAGAGTACAATTTTTTTCCCCTTCCAGGTAAAAGGACCATATTTCCCGCACCTTATCATTAGTCTTACCTTCCCACTGCCACATTCAATATTGACTGGCATTGGTTGGAGTTTAGCAATGTTAACTGTTGACTGTCATTTTCCTGGCAAAATTTCTACGCACATTAAGGTTATTTTTGTAAACTTAATAATATTTCTAGGAGTATATGAGTTCAACTAACCATAATAATTTTGCATTCATAGGAATCTTATTAAGTGAACCGAACCAATAATGGAGCTTTCCTTGGAAACACATTCCTGCTAATTATATTAGTTAAGATTATGTACATATCAGGAAGTTATTCGAGAATATTTTAGATTGATAATTATTTCTTTTTAGTTTGATTAGAATTAGAATTATTATTTCTGATTTGATTGTAATATCTTTGATTAATTACAACTTTTGTATATAAATTGATTTCCTAGCTATAGCAATTGTACAAACCATTCTAACAATTACAAGTTGGTATTAGAGCCTTCACATTAGGAGACTTTGCTTCTACTACAATTCTCTATTGAGCTTTGGGCTCTTTTTTCCTTTTTACCCATGAATCAAACCTAAACTCTGCCAAATTCTGTTTAGAGTTGCTCTTCTGCATTTTTTTTTTCTTGTGAATCAAATCCGAACAGAAACACAAACCGGACTTCCAAATCAAACCTGAACACTAATCCAAACAAATCCAGACTTCTGAAACAAATCCAAACATAGAGCTAAACTTCTCTCAATAATTCTGCATTGGAGCATTCTAACACAACAGAGTGCCCATTTGGTTGCTTCAATTCCTTGAGCAACACTTCAATTTCTTAGAAACTATCACTGTCATCCTTTTCTTTGGTGAATTTTCCGCCATCCTAGCTAGTGTGTGTCGCCAACACACTGCCTTGCTAGATGTGGGTGACATCCATGTGCCATTGTTCCAAATGCGTGTGAGCTACATGTGCCACCTTAGGTCGATCGGGGCTTCACACTAACTCCATTTGTAGCATCAGTTTGTCAATTTGTGCACTAAATCTCCACTTTTTGATCTAAATTATCAGGTTGAATTCTCTTTTTGAGGTCTTCTTCGGTTTCTAGTTGCTGCCTTTTATTTATTTATTTATTTTTTGGTTGTTGTTCTTTTTTGTGGTTGTTAATATGGAAGAAGATTTGAAGATCACGAAAAATGTTTCCTGCATAACTGATGGTAATCCTATCATTGCATCTGTTAAATTTAATGAAGATAATTATGCTTCTTGGTTTGTGGCTATTCAATTTTGGTTTAAGGGTCAAGAAATGGTAGATCATCAAAAGAACTTACCAATATCCTTGCACCTAATCAATTGGCCTGGGAAAAATTGGATGCTTAATTGTTATCTATTTTGTGGCAGTCGATTAAACTCAGTTGGTTCGTTTATTTTCATTCTTCTAGTTGTTATGATATGTGGGAAAAGGCTAAGCAATTTGATTCAAATAACATTGTTAGTAAATAGGTTCCACATCTATTATATTCTGCTATATGTACCCTGTATTATAATATATATAGTGACTGCCTAACTCAGTTGAGGATATGGCAATACAAATTTTTCTCTTAATTAACATGGTATCTAGAGCCTTCTAATAATCCTTCTCCTATCTCAATCAACAACCCAACTCTCTCTCTCTCTTCTTCCTCCTTTTTCTTTTTTTATTTTTCTTTTATGTGTGACTAAGGTCACGGTGGGACCAGCGGCACTCTAAGCCGCTTATTGGTGGAAGCCCAGGCCTCGGGATTGCTGTTTGGTGGCGACGTACGGCGGCGTACGGAGGTGGAGACCCGAACGGTACTGTTCAACGCCGTGGAAGCAAAACCGGAACCGGTACGGAAGGTCTGGGTACACCGGACAACAGATCGGGCCGAGACGATCCCGGCTAGGCGGCGCGTGGCATCACACGTGCAGAGGTACGGAGGCGCGTGAAGCCCACTCGCAGAGGCGGTTGGCGGCGCGTGTGGCATTTTCAGGCGGCGATCTTCTGTCTAGCACTATTTCGGAGGACTCTGAAGGGTTTTATAAGGTTGGTTTTGCAATTTCGTGTCCTCAGGTGGCATTTTCTGTTTTCTGGGTAATTTTCTTCTGGTTTTTTACTGTGTTGGCTGGATATGGATACTAGTTCTGATTTCATGAACAATTCTGGAGGTCCTGATAGTTCTGGAAATTCAAGGAGAGAATTTAGATATAATTTTTCAGAATTATTACCAGTTGGTGGAAAAATAACAGAACGGAAGTTAGATATTGAAGGACGACAGTATGTTACCTGGAAAAGAGCAATTGAATATTATTTTGATGAAGTTCGTATGACACATCACCTTACTCAAAAGCCACCCATAGAAGATCCTGATCAACAATGGATCATAGAAGATCGTCGGTTGTTCAGGTTGGTTTGTAATACTTTAGCCACTGAAGTTGAAGATAACACGGCTCATTGTCGTACTGTTAAGGAGTTATGGGAGTCTATTGAAAGCCTATATTCGAAAAAGGATGATCTGAATCAGGTATATGATTTGACTGTGTCCTTGTTTCAATCAGATGAGAGAGGTAAGACCAATGCTCAAATTTATACTGAGTTCAATCGTATTTATGAACAATGGAATTCTCTGCTACCTATTACTAGTGATGTTAATGCAATGCGTTTTCAGCGAGAACAACTAGCTGCTTTGTGTTATTTGATGTGTTTACCTCCTGAGTTTAGCACAGCACGACAGCAGGTCTTATCTAGTTCTGAGCCCCTCACCCGGAAAACAACTTATTATCGAATTCAAAGAGCATCCAAAGATATTTCTTCCTCCTCTCCATCTTCAAATATGAATGAGTCAGCAGCATTAGTTGGCTCAGGTGCTCGTGGAGGCCGTGGTAATTCTAGAGGTGGTAGGGGAAGAGGAAGAGGGCGAGGTCATGAAGGAGGAAGAGGAGGTGATTGGCAGAATAACTCTAGTGAAGGAAGGAAAGGAGGTGATTTAGTTGTGATTTGCTATCATTGTCAAGAACAAGGACACATCAAGAAATTCTGTCCGAAGTTGGTAGGAAGGAATACCCAGCAGTCCAGGTTTGCTCATATGGCACAAGAGTCAGAAATCAATGCTAAATTATTATCTGATAGCGAATATGCTGAGTACTTGCAATTAAAGGCCTCTGTACAGCCGCCACCCACCCAACCTACTGCTACCATAGTTCACACAGGTAATCCTACTGCATGTCTATCCCATTCCAATTCTAGATGGGTCATTGACTCTGGGGCTACTGATCATATGACGGGTCAAACAGGTATACTATCTTCTTTTATTAATTCTCATCCTTCACATGTTATCTTAGCTAATGGGTCTACTGCTTTTGTTGTTGGAAGTGGCATGGTCAATCTCACCTCTGATATCTCTTTATCCAATGTTTTGTGCCTCCCAAATTTTTCATTTAATTTACTTTCAGTTAGCCAAATTACCTGTGCTTATAATTGTGGTGTTTTCTTCTTTCCTGGTTATTGTGTATTTCAGGATCTGTTGACGAAGAAGATTTTTGGTAGGGGATATGAATCTGGGGGATTATACGTGCTGGATGACAAAGTTTCTCAACCAATTGCTGCTGCTGCTGCTGTTACCCCCACTCTACATTAATTACATTGTCGCCTTGGCCATTCCTCGTTGCTCTCTTTACGAACATTATGTCCTAACTTAGCATCTGTGTCTCATTTAGATTGTGAGTCTTGTCAATTTGCTAAATAGCATCGCCAATCTTATGTTTCTAGAGTTAATAAGCGGGTTTCATCCCCCTTTGAGTTAGTACATTCAGATATTTGGGGGCCTTGCCCAGTTATTTCAAAGTTTGATTTTCGTTATTTTGTGACTTTTGTGGATGATTATTCGAGAATGACTTGGCTCTATTTAATAAAGAATCGTTCAGAGTTGTTTAATATTTTTTGTACTTTTCATGCTGAGGTTACAAATCAATTCCAAACAACTATTCGTAATTTTCGCAGTGATAATGCTAAAGAGTATTTCTCTTCACAGTTTTCAGCTTATTTGTCTTAGCTTGGTATAATTCATCAGTCTTCCTGTGCTGTTACTCCACAACAAAATGGAGTAGCTGAACGAAAAAATCGACATTTATTGAAAATTTCTCGGGCACTTTTATTTGAAATGAAAGTTCCTAAAATTTTTTGGGCAGATGCAGTTTCTACAGCCTGTTTTCTCATCAATCACATGCCTTCTTCTATTCTTGGTGGTCAGGTATCTTTTTTTATTCTGTTTCCTTCTAAGCCTTTTTTTCCTATTTCCCCTCGTATTTTTGGGTGTACCTGTTTTGTTCATGATCACCGTCCCCAGGTATCGAAATTGGATCCTCGGTCTTTGAAGTGTGTTTTTCTTGGCTATTCTCGTACTCAAAAAGGGTATCGATGTTTTTCTCCTGAGTTAAATCGTTATATTATTTCTTCTGATGTTTCATTTTTTGAGTCTACTCCATTTTTTGGGTCGTCTCCCTCTTCCTCCCCCTTGCCAGCACCAGATCATGTTCATGAATACTTCCTTGTCCCTCCTCCTTCACTGGACTCAAGTTCATCCACTACAAAATTTGGTTCGACCTCCAATTTAGTTTGTTTATTCTCGTAGAGTGCAGGTACCACCAGCTCCTCCTCCACCATCAGCTTCATCTCCTCTATCGGCTTCTTCCTCAGCAGATCCTCCCCTTGTGTCTTCTGATTTGGATCTTCCGATTACTCACCGAAAAGGTATCCGTACTTGCACTCAGAAAGGTAACTCTCACCACCCTTATTCCATTTCCACCTATGTCTCTTATTCTTCTTTACCTGCTTCTTCTTGAGCCTTCATTGCTTCTTTAGATTCTATTATTGTTCCTAAGTCCTATTTTGAAGCTTTTTCTCATAATGGGTGGCGTGCTGCTATGGAGGAAGAAATGTCAGCTCTTAAAGCTAATCAGACATGGGATCTTGTGCCTTTACCTGATGGTAAACAATCCATTGGTTGTAAATGGGTCTTTACTGTCAAAGTGAATCCAGATGGTTCTATTGCTTGTTTAAAAGCACGTCTAGTTGCTAAAAGTTATGCTCAGACCTATGGTGTTGATTATTCAGAGATTTTTTCCCTTGTGGCCAAGATTACCTCTGTTCGTTTACTCATCTCTCTTGCTGCTACTCATGATTGGTCTCTTCATCAATTAGATGTTAAAAATGCCTTTTTACATGGCGATTTGAATGAGGAAGTGTACATGGAGCAACCACCTGGATTTATTGCTCAGGGGGAGTGTGGCAAGGTATTACGTTTAAAAAAATTATTATATGGGTTGAAACAATCTCCTCAAGCTTGGTTTGGGAGATTCAGTGAAGTAGTGACAGAATTCGAAATGAAGAAATGTGATCATGACCACTCTGTGTTTTATAGATAGTCTAGTTCAGGATGTATTCTTTTGGCTGTATATGTTGATGATATTGTGATTACAGGGAGTGATAAGTTGGGGATCTCACAATTGAAAGCCTTTCTTCAGGCTAACTTCCAGACTAAGGACTTGGGAGCGCTTTGGTATTTTTTAGGCATTGAAATTGCTCGAGGGCGAAAAGGGATTTTCTTATCTCCAAGGAAATATGTGCTTGATCTCTTGAATGAAACAGGAATGATTGGAGCTAAACCATGTGAGAACCCTATGATTACAAATATTAAGCTTAATCCACAAGATGGGGAATTACTCGAAAATCCTGAACAGTACAGGAGATTGGTGAGAAAATTAAACTATCTTACTATAACTAGGCCTGATATTGCCTTTCCAGTAAGTGTGGTTAGTCAGTTTATGAACTCCCCAAGGACTTCTCACTGGGATGCTCTTACACACATTTTGAAGTACTTGAAGAAAGCACTTGGTCGAGGAGTCTTATATAAAAATCATGATCATTGCAAAGTGGAGGCTTTTTCTGATGCAGACTGGGCCGGATGTCTTATAGATCGGAGATCAACTTCTGGGTATTGTGTATTTGTTGGAGGAAATCTTGTATCATAGAAAAGTAAGAAGCAAGCAGTTGTATCTCGCTCCAGTGCAGAATCTGAATACCGTGCTATGACTCATGCTACATCTGAACTTGTATGGATTAATTATCTTCTTCAGCAACTTGGCATCAAGACTCATGAGATTGTGCAATTGTGGTGTGACAATCGAGCTGCTACTCACATTGCCTCAAATCCAGTTTTTCATGAACGAACTAAACATGTAGAAGTTGACTGTCATTTTATTCGACAGAAGTTACAAAAAGGAATTATTAGTCTTAGACATATTAGAACAGGGGAACAATTAGCTGATTTATTGATTAAAGCTCTTCCGGGAAAACGGGTTGATGAAATTTGTAACAAGCTGGGCATGATTGACATCTATAGCCCAGCTTGAGGGGGAGTGTTAGTAAATAGGTTCCACATCTATTATATTCTGCTATATGTACCCTGTATTATAATATATATAGTGACTGCCTAACTCAGTTGAGGATATGGCAATACAAATTTATCTCTTAATTAACAAAGATCTAGCACATCTTCGTAATCTTGTTTATAACTTGGTTAATTTGAAGCAATATGATTCAAGCATCTCTTTATATATCAAGAGAGTCCAACTTATTGTAGAGGAATTCTAACAACTATTGCCTATCTCAATTGATATCATTATGTAGGAAAAACAACAAAATCAATTCTATATGGCTCTTACTCTTGTAGGTGTTAATTTAGAATTTTCTGCTGTTCATAATTAGCTATTGGTGTACTCAAATTTCAACCTCGAATGATGCCTTCTCAAGTTTAATGTGACACACGCCTTTAACACTTTTTGCCATGGAGAATAATAAGCCTTCAGCTCCTTTCACTATAGAAAATGATAACTCTTGCTTAATATCTCACTCTAATGACAAAGGTGATGTGATTGTGGAATTCAAGGAGGTGGAAAGGGCCGTGAGGACGAGGAAACTTATTATTACTGCAATCATTGCTAGAAGTTTGTGCATTCATAAGAATGTTGTTGAATTTTACATGGATGTTTGTTGGGGCCTACCACCTTAGCTAATGTAGAAACTGGCGTAGGAGCCGCTAATGACCCAAGTGTTGACTTAGCTCCATTTGATTATGAACTTTAGGGGTTTGTTTAGACTATATTTATTAAGCATAAACAGGGAAAGAGTATTGCCTCCATAGCACATTTCGGCAAGTCTATAGCCTCTTTGTCTTATTCAACTTCTTTAGCACCTTGAGTGATTGATTCGGGAGCTTCTAATCATCTAATTAATAATAAATTTTTACTTATTTTTACACCAATAAATCTCTTCCTATTATCATTTTAACTGATGGAAGCAAAATTAATACACAAGCTATTGGTTAGGTAAGTCCTCTTCCATCTTTACCTTTGAAATAAATTCTTTATATTTCTGGTTGCTCACTCAATTTGATATCTATTAGCCAACTTATACATATTCTTAACTATTCCATAACCTTTTTTGTTAATTATTTTTAGATATAAGATTAGAGTATGGGGATAATGATTGGCACCGAGCATGAGTCACAAGGACTTTAGATAAAAACTATATTTTGGTTCTTGTAAGATTGACTTTGTCTCCATTTGGCCCTAATTGAAAGGTTGTCTTAATTTGGTCTTTATAAAATTAAAAATTCTCAAATTTTAGTCCTTTCGTACAATTTTTTCCTAACCCAAAATTTGTATGAAAAGATTGAAATTTGAGGATTTTTAATCTTACAAGGACTAAATTGAAACTTTTAATCAAGGATTAACTTGAGATAAACTCAATCTTACAAGGACAAAAATGGAGTTTTAGTTAGGACTTTATTACATCCAATTAACTTTTTCAGTAATTTGTTCTATTGTTGTGTTACTTGAGTTGCTTCATTATTATTTGAGTCACCTTAGTATTGAAATGCTTTGTAAAATGGTTCCTAGTTTTTCAGCTTTAAAGTTTGTAAAGTATGAATCTTGTTAGCTTTGTAAGTGTGTACGCAGTTCATTTTTGAGTAGAACTTACAATAGAGCTGAGTCGTTAATTTTTTGTCATTCATTCTGATATTTGAGGTTCGAACTGTGTTACTTTAACTTTGGATTTTTGGTATTTTGTTACGTTTATTGATGATTACTCTTGATATATAGGGTTATATTTAATGAAAGGTTGTTTTGAATTAATTTTAGTTTTTTAAGAGCTTTTGTTTTGAAATTCACAATCAATTTGGTTTAAAAATTCACATACTCTGGAGTGATATTGCCTTAGAATATTTTTCTACATCATTTTCTTCTGTGTCCTCCGAAGGCATTATTTATCAATTCATATGTCCGCATACACCGTAACCAAATGACATCACTAAAAGAAAGAAGTGACATTTAATCGAAATTGTATAAATTCTTTTGTTATATACAAATGTTTCTTTTCATTTTTGGGTAGGTGTTATTTGAATTGCATGTTATTTGACTAATTGTATGCCTTATTTTGTTTTGTGTAATCAAATTCCTCATTCTTTGGTTTTCCCAAAAGAAACCATGTTCTCTGTGTGTTTGGGTGTACTTGTTTTTATTCATGATCTCTCTTTAGGGATAGACAAATTTTTTCCTAAATCTATCAAATATATTTTTCTAGGATATTCAAGATTATGAAAAGGCTATATTCATCAACCTTGCATAAATTTTTTATTTTTGTTGATGTTACATTCTTTAAGTCTTAACCATTTTTTGCTTCTTCCACAGAATTCATCCTTGTAACTAAGGTTTTGCTTGTTCTTTTTTATGATCCTACATTTTTATCGTCTTCACATCCACAAGTTAAGCTTTTACTTATTTATTAGCGATGATCTAGTCCAACTTAGATTTTTAAAGATTTAGTTGATTTAGCATTAGCCTAAGTTATTATATAAGCTATCCTAGCTTCATCTCCTGTTCTAGCGTTACCTTTGGAGGCCAATTCATCTGAAAATTCTAACAATCTTTCCATTGCACTTGAATTGTTGAAAATGGTTTGAGCAATTTGCTACAGTTAGAAAGTCTGTTTATATACAAAAGTTTGTAACTAATCAGAAATATTGCAATCAAATCTCTGATACTAATTGTGATTCTAATCAAGTTAGAAAGGGAACAGAAAATATCAATCTAAAATAACTTTTTAATATGTACATAATTAATTTAGAATAATTTTCAAAAAAGGCATACATCTTGACACTTCCCTTTAAGTTGTAGCATATATATCAAATGCACTCAGCTTGTTACATGTATAGTCAATTCTAGGTCCTTGGAGAGATTTTGTAAAAATATTAGGTAGTTGATCATTAAAGTTTACAAAAAAAGTGATTATTTCTTTCGAAGTTATCTTTCCTCGAATGAAGTAGCAGTCAAGTTCAATGTATTTAGTCCTCTCGTAGAAGACTGGGTTTGAGGTAATGTGCAATGTGGCTTGATTATCACATATAATGACCTGATTGATACAATTTGAGGTCTTGTAACAATTGTTTTAACCATTTGAGTTCACATGTGGCTAAGGCTATAGTTCGATACTTTACTTTTGTACTTGATCTTGCCATATGTTGCTTTTTACTTTTTCATGAAATGAGTTTTCTTCCAAAGAAAACATGATATCCAAAAGTGGATCGTCGGTTACTTGGATACCTAGTCCAATCTGCATCAGAGTATCCAATAATTTGAGTGTGGCCTCAATATTCATATAATAATCCTTTTTTTAGGCTTCCCTTAATATATCCAAGAATTTGTGTAATAGCATCCCAATGAACTTCGTAGGATGAGTTGAGAAATTGACTCGTTATACTTACATTAAATGAGATGTTAAGTCGAGTGATTGCAAGATAATTCAATTTTTCAACATGCCTTTGATATCTTACTGGATTTGAAAAAGGCTCCCCTCGATTTGGTAGAAGTTTTACATTTAGATCTATAGGTGTGTCAATTGACTTGCACTTCATCATACTTGTTTTACTTGGTATATCAAGAGTATATTTCTCTTAGCAAATAGAGGTATCAGATCGAGATTGTGCTACATCAATGCTAAAAATGTAAAAAAGTTTCCTAAGATCCTTGATCCAAAAGTGATGAAACAAATATTTAAGTTGGTTAATATCCTTATGATCATCTCGAGTAATTATTATATCATTAATATAAATAATTAGGTATATTTGAACAAAAATAGAGGAGTGATAAAAAAAATAAAGTAATTAACTTCACTTTGTTGCATGTTGAAATATCGGACAACTTTGTTGAATCTTATAAGCCAAGCTTGAGGAGATTGTTTAAGGCTGTAAAGTGATCTCTTCAATTTATATATTAGATGATTCTCCCTTTGAGTAACAAATTTTGGTGGTTGCTTCATGTAAACTTCTTCCTCAAGATCACTATACAAGAAAGTATTTTTAATATCTAATTGATGTAAAGGTCAATAATGAATGGTGGTCGGAGAAAGAAAAAGACAAACTAAGGAAATCTTTGCAACAGGTGAAAATATATCCTTATAATCTAAATAAAAAATTTGACTACAGCCCTTTGCCACTAGTCATGCTTTTAATCGGTCAATCTTTCCATCAGGGCCAACTTTGACAGTGAAGACTCAGCGACATCCAATTAAAGATTTGCTAGTAGGCAAAGATAGCAATTCCCATGCACTACTAGTATGTAATGGTTGAGAGAGAGATCTTTCTGCATAGTTTTCAGAATGGAGACAAAGGACAAAGTAGAAACAAAAGCATGGTGGGATGTAAAACGATGATGGTAACTTGAAAAATTATAAATATGATATGGATTTCATGTAGAATGATTACTTTTTTGATGGGCAATAGGAAGGTTGTTTGGACTTTTTGGTAGATCGGATTTTGAAGATGATGTTGAAATAGAACGTGGGTCTATAGGACCGACCTTTTGCAATAATTTGGCCAGGTGTTAAATCAACTAAATTTTCAATAATTTGAGTTGGACGAGGTCATCATTAATACGTAATTAGGGGCTTATCTTGTGAAGATGTCACAAGTATAGGATCATAAAAAGGAATAGTAAAACCTCAATTATATGAGTGGATTTTATAAAAGAAGAGAAAAATGGAGAAGACTCAAAGAATATGACATTAGCAGAAGTAAAAAATTTATGTAAGGTTAGTGAATAATAATTATATGCTAAAAAAATATATTTGATGGATTTAAGAGATAATTTATCTTTTCTTGGAGAAAGATCATTAACAACACAAGTACATCCAAAAATACCGAAAGGATGTTTGTACATGGGTCCTTTTGAAATTATCGGAGAATGAGAAATTTGATTATTTAAAATAGAAGAAGGCTTATGATTAATCAAATAACATGTAGTTTGAATAGCATCTACCCAAAAATGGAAACAAACATTTGCACGTATTGAAAGATTCGTGCAGTTTCAATTAAATGTCGATTCTTTCTTTTAGCAATGCTATTTTGTTGAGGTGTATGTGGACATATGGATTGATGAATAATGCCTTTGGAGGATATGAAAGACGAAGATGATGTAAAAAAATATTCTTAAGGCATGGTCACTTCGAAGTATTTGAATTTTAACACTAAATTGATTATGAATTTTGGAACAAAAAGTGTAAAAATTTGAAAATAACTCAAAATGATCTTTCATTAAATATAACTATGTACATAGAGAGTAGTCATCAATAAATGTGACAAAATATTGAAAACTCAAAGTTGAAGTATTACGACTTGGACCCTAAATATCAGTATAAATGATAGAAAATAATGATTTAGCTTTATTGTGGTTTCTAGTAGTGAATGAATTTTGTATATGCTTACTAAGTTGACAAGATCAAGTTGACAAGATTCACACTATAAAGACTCTAATGTTGAAAGATGAGGAATCATTTTGCAAAGTTTTTCGATATTAAAATGACCCAAATGGTAGTAAAGTAACTCAGTGACTCGACAGCTACACAAATTATTGGAGAAGTTGGTTGGATATAATAAAGTTCTTGTAATTCATACCTGGTACCAATGATATCCCTGTACTCTCATCTTGTATGGAAAGGAATTGGCAAAAAAGATTATTAAATAGTTAAGAGTGCGTGTAAGTTGGTTAACAAATATTAAATTAAGTGGGCAATCAGAAATATAAAGGATTGATCTCAAAGATAAAGATGGGAAAAGATTTGTTTGACTAATGGCTTGTGTACTAATATTTGTTCCATTAGCTAAAGTGACAATAAAAAGGGGTTTATTTATGCAAAAAGAGGTAAATAAGGATTTGTTACCAATTATGTAATCAGAAGCTGTCGAATCAAGCACTTAAAGTCTTAGGAATGTTGAAGGAGATGGATAGATTGTACAATTACTAGAATGTGTTGTGGAGGCGATTTTTTTTCCTTGTTTATGCTAAATGAATAGATTTTGAAGGAACCCTTGAAGCTCTTGATTAAATGGGAGTGGTTGATTGCTTGTTTCACTAGTTGCTGCTTTTGTACAAATTTCAATAATAGGTAAGGTGGCAAATCATGTAAAATGTTCATGCAAGACCTTATAGCGTTCTTGTGAATGCCTAGGTTTTTGACAATGATTGTAGTAGTTACAAGAGTTTCCTTTCATGTCTCTTTCCACCTCTTTCATTTTCACAACCACCTTGACCTTTGTCATTGGAATAAGAATCTAAGGCAGAATTATTATTTCGTTGATGAAAAGTGTTGGAGGTTATCATTCTTTATAGCGAAAAATGTTGGAGGTTTATGTCGCATTAAGCTTATGAAAGCATCTTTCAATGTTGGAATTTGAGTAGAAGCTAGTAGTTGATTACGAACTATAGAAAATTTTAAGTTAACATCTGCAAGAGTAAGGGCAATAAAAAATTGATTTTGCTGTGTCTCCTGCTTAGTGACATCAGTTGTGATAGGCAATAGTTGTTGGAATTCGTTTATAACAATTTGGACTCTCTTAATATAGGAAGAAATGCTAGAATCTTGTTGCTTCAGATTGATCAAATTGTACATAAAATTATGAAGTCACTGGATGTTATTTAAGTATAGTTATTTAGCCTTTTCCCATACATCATAACAAGTTTTAGAGGAATGGAAATGGATAAACAAATCGAGTTCAATGGTCTACTATAGAATAGATAACAATTGAGCATCTAGTTTTTTCCAAGCCGGTTGATTAGGTGTGGGGATATATATAAGCCTTTTTGTCAAGTGATTTTGCACTTCTTGCCCTTTAAATCAAGTTTGAACAGCAACAGCCAATGAAGCATAATTGTGTTCATTTAATTTAATTGATGTGATGTTTGGATTATCACTAGATAAAGAGAAATCTTCATAATCTTTGAATTGTCTTCCATGTTAGAGGTAACTAGAAGGGCAGCAAGTAGAAAACAAAACCTAGGAAGAGAAATCTTATTGTTTGGATTTAAAAGAAGGGGATCTAATATTTGGAATATAGAATTGAGGGCATGGACAGCTTTTGCGAGAAGGTGTGGTTGTTGATGGGTGGCGAGTTTTGTTCACCCACATTTGGAGCAGTGGCACGTGGGCTTGATGCACGTCTAGAGTGGTAGTGTGTTGATGTCGTGCCATTTAAGGAGGTCGGAAATTTGCTAATGATGATTTTGGTGGTCGTTCTTCAAAACATGTGTTATTGTTAAGTGAATCAGATCAATCAAATTGGATGTCGTTGTCTGATGTTCATGATGCAATAGTTTTTGGAAAAGAAAAGTAGGAATTGTGTTTGGAGGTTTGGAAATGTTTAGGTTTTTGGGTTTGTGTTTAGAGGCTTGGAGGTGTTTGGGTTAAAGTTTTTGGGTAAAAGAAGAAAGCTTTTAAATTTAATAGAAATTGATTGAAGTAGAAGCAGAGTCCTTTATTGTGAGGGCTTTGATACCAACTTAAATTGTTTAAAATGGTTTAAGCAATTTGTTACATCCAGAAAGTCTATTTATATATAAAAGTTTGTAATTAATCAAAGATATTATAATCAAATTTGTAATACTAATTCTAGTCCCAATTAAGCTAGAAAGGAAAAAGAATATCAATATAAAATAACGTCCTAATATATACATAATCAATCTAGAATCATTTTGAAATGATTTCCTAAAAAGGCATACAATCTCAACACCCTTCAAATAGGTAATTGTTCCACTTGAAATGCATACCATTTATAATTTTCTGAGTTACCATCATTTATCTCTGTCTCCTTATGCTTTTGTTTCTACTTATTCCTTTATTTCTATTTCTAAAATCATGTAGGAAGCTCTCTCACCCATGGTGGTGTTAGGCAATTTTGGATGAGATAACTACATTACATATTAGTAGCACATGGGATTTGGTGCCTTTGCTTATTGGCAAATCTTTTGATAGATGTTGTTGGGTATTTATTGTTAAAGTTGGTCTTAATGGAAAGATTGATTGATTAAAAGCTTGGTTAGTAGCAAAAGGTTATATTTAGATCTTTGATTTAAATTATGGAGATATATTCTCACTTATGACAAAGATTGCTTTAATTTGCCTTTTTTTCCCTTTGGCTGCCATTCATCATTGGCCTTTGCATCAGTTATGCCTTCTTCAGGAAGCAACCATTATGGTTTGTTGCTCAAGGAAAGACTCATCTAATATGTAAATTATGAAAATTTCTCTATGGCTTGAAACAATCTCCATGAGTTAGGTTTGAGAGATTTAATAAAGTTGTTTGGGATTTTGACATGTAGTAGAGTGAAGTTAATCATTTTATTTTTTATCACTTTTCTATTTTTGGTCAAATATACTTAATTGTTTGTCGATGACTTAGTGATTGTAGGGAATGATCACTGGGCTATTGACCAACTTTAATGACATTTGTCTTATCACTTGGAGACTAAGAATCTTGGAAGCCTTGATACTTAATTGGCATTAAGATAGTACAATCTTAATTTAGTATCTCTATTTGGTAGAGAAAATATGCTCGATATATTAAGTGAGATGGGTATGATAAAATGTAAGCCAATTGACATATCTATGGATCTAAATGTAAAATTTCTGCCAAATTAGGGGGGATTTTTGTAGATTTAGGAAGATATTAAAGTTTTGTTAGAAAGTTAAATTATCTCATAATCACTTTACTTGATATTTTATTTGTTGTAAGTGTAGTGAGTCAATTTCTCAACTTATCTTATAAAGTTCATTATGCTGTGATGTGAATTCTTAGATACATTAAAGAAAGTTGAGGAAAAAGATCGTTATATGAAGGTTGAGACTACACTTGGATTGTTAGATATTCTAATGCAAATTGGGTTGGATCACCAAGTGATTGATAGTCCACTTTTTGGATATTATGTTATCTTTGGGGGAATTTTCATTTCATGGAAGAATAAAAAGCAAAATGTGGTAGAAAGATCTAGTGCTGAGGCAGAATATTGGGTTAAGGCATTAGCCATATGTGAACTTATGTAATTGAAATAGTTGTTACAAGAACTCGAGCTATATAAATTGGGTCTTATGGAATTTATTTGTGATAATCAAATAACATTGCACATTGTCTTAAATTCAGTCTTTCACGAGAGAACTCAGTACATGGAACTTGATTGCCACTTCGTTTAAGAAAAGATAACTTCAAAAGAGATCAATATTGTTATTATGAACTCTAATGATCAACCAGTTTATTTTTTAACAAATTGGGCGCGTATGATATATATACTCCAACTTGAGGAGTGTCAAATTGTGTACATATCAAGAAGTTATTGTAGAATATTTTAGATTTATAGTAATTTTCTTTCTAATTTGATTAGGATTAGAATTAGTGTATTAGATTTGATTTAGTATCTTTAATTCGATTGCAATATCTTCGATTGATTATGACTTTTGTATATAAATAGATTTCCTGGTTGTAGCAATTGTACAAGTCATTCTAACAATTTCAAGTATATTCTAGGAATGTTGAGATTGTTGCGAATAAAATTCCATGAACTGAACACTTCTTAAATCTCTCTGCATACATGTGACATGATACATAATGACAATTGTATCCTCTCTCTACATACTTGTAGTAATTGTACAAGCTATTCTAACAATTTCAAGTATATTCTAGGAATATTGAGATTGTTACGAATAAAATTCCATGAACTAAACGCTACTTAAATCTCTCTATATACGTGTGACCTAATACATAAAGATAATTGTATCCTTACTTTTGGTACAATACATGGCATGTCTTGAATATCTGGGATTGCACACTCATTATTTAGGATTGTATCTAGCTGATTTTCAGGGAATAGATTTTACATTTCCAGCTATAATACTCTTTGAATTTAGCTCAAGCCTTGCATAATTATTCAGTTTCCTCCATTTTTTCTCTATATTAAAAAATAATGTTGTGATCGAGTACTAAGAGAAGTGTTGTGGAAGGCTTTGGAAAAGAAAGGAGTTCGTGTTGCATATATTCGGATTATACAGGACATGTACGATAGAGTAACTACAAGTGTAAGAACTCTTGGAGAAGAGACAAAGGATAGTACTATAAGGATAGGTTTACATCAGGGTTCAGTCTTGAGCCCTTACTTATTTAATCTAGTATTGGATGTTCTTATTATGGATATATAAGAGACTATCCCTAAATGTATGTTATTTGTAGATGATATAATCTTAATTGAGGAATCGTGGGAAGAAGTTAATTATAAATTGGAACTTTGGAGATAAGTTTTGGAATCAAAGGGTTTTCGCTTGAGTAGGAAGAAGACGGAATATATGTATTGCAAATTTAATAAGAAGTAAGATAGAAATGATTTGGAGATAAGAATTGGAGAGCATATCATACCGCAAATATTTAATTTTAAGTACTTGGAATCTATTTTACAAAGTAATGAGGAAATTGATGGAGATGTTACATACAGGATACAAGCTGGATGGTTAAAATAGAAAAAGGCATTTGGAGTTATTTGTGATAGTAAAATACTTACTAAGTTTAAAGGGAAGTTTTATCAGACCACTATACGAGCAGTTACGTTTTATGATAGTGAATGTTGGGCTTTAAAGGGACAATAAGAGAAAAAAATAAGAGTAGCAGAAATGAGAATGTTAAGATGGATGTATAGTCATACAAGAAAGGATAAGAATCAAAATGATTGCATACGAGGGCATATTGGCATGACATCTATTGAGGAGAAGATGATAGAAAATCAGTTAAGGTGGTTTGGTCATGTGCAAAGAAGGCCATTGGAGGCACTGGTGAGAAGATTTGATTATATGGTCTTTAGCCTTATGAAAAAATGTAGAGGGAGGTCAAAAAGGACATCGGAGGAAGTTATAAAAAGAGATCTTTTAATGAATAATATCACTGAAAATTTGGTTTATGATAGAGCCCGATGACGCCATACGATCCATGTAGCTAACTCCACTTAGTGGGATAAGGGTTTGTTGTTGTTATTATTGTTGTATTAAAAAATAATATTGTCCTAATACCTAGCATTTACTCAACTGTTTTTTGCAAGCTGAAACTTGCATAAGATTCATCTTCTTAGGCAAATTGAATTTTAGAAATTAGAACTCAAAATCATAGCACCTAATTAAGCATACAACTAGATAGTCGTGACTTCTTAAAAGAATTCTAATGAACTTTGGCAGCCTCCCCTTGGTTGGAACTTGAAACAATTTGCTGTCACATCACAAAACAAAGTCTTCAGGAGAAGGCATAACACCAATGGTAAAACTTAAGGGAGCACACAGTAATGAAAGAGCTGGACTGATGCAAGGCTTAGAAAATACAAGACAAGCATGCCTGAAAGAAGCATGGTCCAAAGGGCTAGAGCTGGAATGCAAGGCTCAAAAATGTCAGAATGAAGCACAAGTTTACCGCACTAAAGATAGCTGGAGTAATGTAAGTCTGAGAAAAGAGACAATTGGAATGAAGATGGCAGAGAAAACACAATTCAAATGGCAGAATGAACCAATGAAGCGCTATGGAAAAACACGATACAGACACTCCGGAATGTAGCACATTGGAGAAAACAACATAACTGACATGTTGGAGTGATGTGTGATAGTGAGGGTGATGTACAAACACAGCAAAAACCTTGGTTGGAATAAGGGACTCCAGCACAGTGGCAAAGGTACAAGTAGGTATTGGGAAGATAGTGGTTGGACTGAGGTTTCCTTGGAAGCTGACAGTTTTGTACAAAGTTGGGTTGGGGAGAGCTCTGACAATTTTATACATCAAATAGCTAAAAGGAACTAGAATCCTAATCAGCCTTAACCTCTGTGACATAAGATCAAGCAAGTTATGGGCAAAACCAAAAAAACACCATAATTTGAATAAGGAACCCGATTCCAAATCAAAACATAATCATTGAGAAAATAACAGTTGGGTTGGGGCCAGAACAAAGAACTAAACATGGGTGGAGAAATTAACCTAAAAAGAACTAGGACTGGGGTTGCTATTCTGCAAGATTTTGAATCTCCAAAGGACAAGAACAAAACTGCTGGAGAAAAATAGCAAAAGATAATTCAGCTCTGCTGGAGTGACTGCAGCGAAGAAGGGCAGTGCCGCAGCTGTCACAAACCAACCAAGAACAGAACAGATGGAAGAATTGGGCCCTGAATTGGACGATGCAGTATATTCAACCACCAAAAAATTGGCAAATGAGAAATGTTGAGAAACATGGCTAAGATTTAGAAAGAGAAAGAGTAGGGAGAATTGTAAAATATTATTGAATGAATGAGAATACTGAATTGTTATGTGAAACTCAACCCTAATTGCTCTATTTATAGAGTTATTAATAAATATACAGGCTTTGATGGCCATAACTTTGGGTGCAAGGTGAGCAAGCTCCTAACATGACTAAGCCCATAATAATATAAACGTAGTTACTACCTTAAGCTGGAGCTTATTAAGCTTAAGTTTGTTACATAAATTTGAATTTCCAAAGTCAAAATGTGATAAAACTTAGCTAAAGAAAACTTGATAAATTTAATGAACAGCTTGTGAACACTTACGCTGAATGAAAACATTCCCAAACTTTATGAACAGCTTGTGAACACCCCCCTAAATGCAAATATTCACAAATGCAAAACCTTGGTCTTCCACAAGTCTTCTACTAGCTTTCTTTGAGTTGCTCCATCAACTTTCGAGCCAAAAGAAATACCAACATTTTGCACGAATTAGGCATGAATCAATCCAATGCTAGGCTGACAAAGCTAGTGGTGTAAACTACATTAAAATGATGATGACGTTGACAAATTAGACCTGCACAGAACAAATCACCAAACAATGTCTCAAATCACATGAAGACACTAAAACCAATGTCTAAACCTTCTTAAATTGAGGATAATCTCACCAAATCAGACCTGTGTAAACACAAGTCTCCAAATAGTGTCCCAAATGACATGAAGACACCAAAACTGGTGGTCTAAATTACTAAAGCCAAATGTGCATAGCCCCACATACCACAATTTTGCCATGTGCCCATGGCAACATTGCCGGAACTGAATCTAAACTCAATACCTTCTCTTCTTGAAACCATTTCTGCCTGAACAATGCCAAAAACACTACTCCTTATAGTAACTTACCGAGTCACATAGCCTAACAATGAACTCCAATGGACTGCAAAGAACTCTAATGTCAATATACCTGAAAATACAACCACATCATCTCTCCAAGCCAAGTAGCCATGGCATACACAAACTGAGAGTCCAAGTCTAAATTAGCATTAAAACATTCTTCAAACAGTAACAAATCACCACCAAGCATTAAACCCAAAGCTACCCTCCACAGCAGCCCACTAAATAACAAAATGGCCTTCAACAAAACCAAACGTAAACAAACTGCACAAACCCAGAAGCAACCAGAAAAACTGTCAAAATTTTAATGCAATTTTGCTAATATAACAATATAAATTGAACCCAAAAAACACTATCACATCTCCATAACAGAACTTGTAACAGAATCACCATTGAAACATTCAATGATACTCAATCCAGCCAACCATGCCTTAGCTTTAAACTGCCACCGGCCGTCACATGAAACTCCAGATCAGAAAAATCCCCATCTCTTGAATCAGACTTTTTTTTTTAAAAAAGATCAAAAAAAAAAAATCTCCTCATACCAATGAGGTGCATTAAAGATAAGAAACAGTAAATTATCCTTGCCTCTTCATTGATTGCAGCAGCATCAATCACCGAGTAGGTTCACACATAGAGTAGTCAAGTGGCTTCCAGGACATCATCTTCACAACAGCCTATGAGTCCAAAATCTCAAAAACCCCTGAAAACAGTATCTAGCCATGGAACCTAAATGTACAAACACTGGTCCAGAGTAAATAAATAGGCCTACACCTTTCAGACAGAAATTGGGGACCATCATACCATACAAGTGGTAGCAATGTTGAGGATCCAATCCAAGTATTCTGATAATCTCATGCACCCATGGCCTCCCACAGCAGAAATCCTGGTGCCATATGCCACAACACCGATACTGTACAGATCACCCATGTATATGTCGTTGGGGGAAGGAAAGTCCGCCATGTGGTATATGGAAGCATCTGTGGTGTCTACGCATAAATCCCTATACATTGTGAAGCATTTTTAGATTCACAGAATGAATCCATAAAGAAACTTACCAAATCATCACATCTACATTGTTCCATCCCTGTGGCAGATCAGGAACCCCAAGGTTATTGAATGCTGACGATGATGTATTCCCTTCTACTTCCTCTTTTTTCTATTTTCTATTATTTTCACAGAAACTCTCCTTTCTTTTCTATTTTTTCCCTCTCTTTATATTCACCGAAAAACTTAAAAAAAAAAAAAAACCAAAATCAATGGTAAATAAAATCTGAGGAAATACCGATTCTAAACCATATTTTCCATTTTTTCTAGTATTTTTTTTCTTCCCTTTTTTTATTCAAAACTTTAAAAAAAAAAACTAGAATAAAATATAAATCTAATTACAGCTACTCTGAATTTTCTTCTTTTTCTTATTAGAAATAAAAAACTTACTCAAAAAATAAATGAATCTAAATTGTACATTGATAGCACTTTAACCTTTTTGAGGTTGCTGGCAGTGGTATAAACCACAGACTCATGATAGATGGTGCTGTTTTGGTACCATGTTGAGAAATGTGGCTTGGATTCAAGGGGAGAAAGGGTAGGGAGAATAGTAAAGTGTTATTGAATGAATGAGAAGATTGAATTGTTTCATAAGTCTCAACTTAATGTTCTATTTATATAGACTTACAAATTACTAATAAACATACAAACTCTAATATTCTTAACTTCGGGTGCAAGATAAGTAAGCGCATAACATGACTAAGCCCATAATAATTTAAGCCTAATTACTAATATTGCTCTCTAATGAGAATGCAATCAAAACGGGATCCAAATGGCCATTGAGTACTTGGCAGAAAGAAATAAAACAAAATACCGGGCTCAAGTAAATTTTAATGCTTCTCCTTCTTATGAATCGGAAAAGACCTCAAATAAAATGAGGAACCAAGACTCATAAACTAGAAGACCCATAAATAAACTAGGAAACAAACTTCAAGAAAATAGATTAAACTAGGAAAAGAAAATAAACTTAGAATCCTACATAACTTGTGCTAGTAGAATCCTATGACTCTTGTCCTACATCACAGATAAGAAAAAATAAAACCATTGGATCCGAACTGAAGTACCCAGAATCATGTAACTATGCACATCCATGCAAGCAGAATTAAGCACCGTTCTCTGAAGTAAGTTTCTTGGTGAGGCTGTCAGAGGTAGGTATCTTTGGTTAAGAGTAGAAGGTGATAAGATGATCCTGAAGGTTGTTTTCTCCCTATATTTTTAAGGGATGAGGCTAGGTTTCATGATGGATGGCCTGATTGTGATAGCATGTTAATAATCAAGGTGTGGAGAAGGGGTGAAGTAGTTAGGGAGAATGCGAAGTGTATTTTCTAGATTGATATAAATAGACACTAGACATTCTTAATAACATAGACCATAAACTTTATAGAGGTTGTTTGACACATAATGGCATTGATGCCCTTACTTTAGGTACACTCCAAGACATTCTGTAACACCCTCTTAATAAATATTCTTAAGAGTCTCATTTTTTTGCCTCTGTTGAAAATTTGTATTTTGAACATTAAGAAGTGTGATTGTATACCACATTAACCATTCCTCACCCTCAGTCTTTTCTGTGTGCTGCAGAGCATATTCCATTTTTTAGTTCCATTCTCCTTTTTTGTCTCTGATGATGAATAAATCTCGTCAGAAATCCAGCATCTGTATTGTAATCAGGAATTTAGGATTTGTTTAGTTGAAAGACAAATATCAAGCCATTAAAGGCTGCTTTTTCTGTAACTGGGAGTCTCGTTTTCAACTGAGCACTGAAACAATGATTCTTTGTTTTTTCAAAAGAGCTGCAAACTTGGTTAGCCCACACGTAGGAGAAGTGACAAGTGATGTGACATCTTCTGGGCCAGTGAAATTTGAAGATCTGCACAGAATATTGAGTAACATTGAACCAGCAGGTAAAAAGTGTAACATGCAAGTGAGGCTTTTTATGCATATTCAGTTGCTTTAAGAGCTGACGTGTTTGTTTACTGACACCATGTTTTACAGATAGTGTTGGTGATCCAGATGGAGGTAATGGTTTGATTAGCTATTCCATTTAGTTCCATATCTCTGTTGGACAGTAATATTGATATCAGTTGAGTCATGACTCTGCTTGGTATTGCATTCATTGAAGGATGCTTTAGGCCTATTTGCTATCATAATTGGTCTATGTTCATTCTTCACAGAATTACAATGAAATCCATTTTAACAGAAACTACAATGACATTGAGGTGGACAGGTGTGTGTGTGCGCGTGTGTGTGTGTGTGAGAGAGAGAGAGAGAGAGAGACTAACAATAGACCCCAGATTACCAATTTTTTTTTCCCTTATTGAGAGAAGAGAAAGATTTAAAATATAACTAAGACGAGAAATCCCCCCTAAAGAAAACAAAGGTCCATAAAGGGAATACTTTTCTACTATGTTTTCTACATTCTTGTTCTCTTCAGGTATCTCGCATCAACCCACTTGTCTCCGTATCCCTCAGCAAGATGGGGTTGCTGAGCTTAGAATTTGCCAACTTATAGAAACATATATACTTTTGTTGCATTACATTGTTCCTTTGAGTTTTTGGAGTGATGCTGTGCCTGCACTTAATGCATGTTTCCTGGTTAATCACATGCCATCTTCTATGGTTGGACACAAGTTCTTGAAGTTTCCTCAATTTCTTAGCCAAAAAGCACCAATACTTATGATTGTAAATAGCTTTCAGAGGTTTCCTCAACTTCCTAGCCAAAAACCACCAACCCCATGCACAATTGGCTCCTCCACTTGTCCCTTAACGATATCTGTTGGCCATGAACTAGGCACAAAAAATCCAATGCTAGGTAAAACTAATGGTCTAAACTACCTTAAATTGAGGATAACCTCACATGAATATAACAAAGCCAAATGTACATGGTACCGACCAATACAATTTTACCCTTACAAAATTGCAAGAATCGAAACTACACCTTGGACATTCTTGTCATCAAAATTGTTTTTGCTGAAACATTGTCTGAAAAGCTACTTCCCGTAGAAACTTGTCAAGTTGCATCTCTACCAGCCCCCAAAAATGGTCTCCAGTGGACTGCACAGCGAACTACAATTTGAATATTGTTGGAAATCTCTAATTTCCATTATTTTTACTTTGTTTTAAGAAATATTAATTGGTTAACGGTCAACTTGCTTTTTTGTGTTGGTATTAGCTAACAGTTAGCTTTCTTTTCTTTGAATATTTTTCCCAATTTTAGATGTTCAACTCCTTTATTCTAGGAGTTGCTTTATTTTAGGGATTGTTTTAGTGGACAATATCTTCCATAATTTTAGGAAATCTCATGTAATAATCTGTATATATTTGCTCTATTGTATAGCAATTAGAGATAGAAAAAATTCGAATTTCTCTCATGGCATCAGTGCGGGAAACTCCTTTGAGATCTTGATGCTTTTGCCAAACACTTCTGCCAAAACCCTAAACTTCTATCTGAGGTCCTAACACCTCCTTTCTGCCTAGCCTTCATTGCTGGTGTTTCCGGCCTTCATAGCCAGAAATTTTTTTTTTTTTTTTTTTGGGGGGGGGGGTTCCTTTTAATCGCCTCACTTCCAGCCTCCATAACCAGCTTTTCTTCAAAACCATTTTGTTGACATCCCTCATTATTGAAAATGTGAATGGCTTCAGAAATAACTAGTCAAGGAGAACAAGAAGCCAAGGGGACTAACCCTTGATCCTGCAGTCACAACAATGGTATCAAGTAGGGAACTTTAGAGTATTAAATGTATCCTGTAGGCTGAATGGAAGAAATTAGCTCCAATGGTCACACATAGTGAAGGCCTTCTTGAAAGGCAAGGGCAAATTAAATCATTTAATGAAACTGGACCCAAAGAGGATGATCCAAAGTTCAAAGCATGGGATTAGGAAGACACCATGATTATGTCATGGCTATAGAACTCAATGGTACTTGAAATAAGGGCAAATTGTATGTTATTGTCAAATACTAAAGAGATTTGGGAAACCATCTGTCAAACCTACTTTAAGGTAAGGGATACTGCTCTAATCTATGAGATAAAGACAAAAATCTTATCTACCAAACAAGTTAACCTCTCTGTCAGAGTATTTTAATATGATGAAAGGCCTTTGGCTTGAACTTGACCACTATCAAAGTATAAAATTAAGTTGCAGCAGTGACACTGCATTTCTTAATAAATTTTTGGAAAAGGAGAGGATTTTTGAATTTCTTGCATGGGTGAATGTGGACTTTGATCAAGTAAGAGTTCAAGTTCTAGGAAGGGAGAATTTACCATCATTAAATGAAATCTTTTGTATCATTCGGGCTGAAGAAAGTAGGAGTGTGATGATGGAGTCACAATCTATCGAAGGATCAGCCATGGTCACAGAGAAAAATGAGGAAGGATCTAAACCAGATACACTAGGATAGATCAACAAAGCAGTATAACATATATCTGAGAAGGGAAATGATGAGATCTGGTGCACCTTTTGCAAAAAACCAAGGCACACCAGAGAGAATTGCTTCAAATTACATGGAAAGATGCAAGTTCTTGCTTGAAGTGGTGGGCTTAAGGGACAAAGTAGGAGTGTGATGATGGAGTCACAATCTAGCGAAGGATCAGCCATGGTCACAGAGAAAAATGAGGAAGGATCTAAACCAGATACACTAGGATAGATCAACAAAGCAGTATAACATATATCTGAGAAGGGAAATGATGAGATCTGGTGCACCTATTTCAAAAAACCAAGGCACACCAGAGAGAATTGCTTCAAATTACATGGAAAGATGCAAGTTCTTGCTTGAAGTGGTGGGCTTAAGGGACAAAGGTAAGCTAATTTATCCAGTGCGGAAGATTCTGTCAAGAAAAATGTGATGGTGGAGCTACAATTGGAGAATTCAGGAAAGAAGGAATATAAAAGCTATGAAAATTGCTTAACTCCCTAACCAAATCCACTACTAGTAAGTGCTCTATGGTACAGTCAGGTATGTCCTGTGCCGAACAAACTTCTAATAGTCCTAATATATGGATCATAGACTTGGGAGCCGTTGATTACATGGCACTTAATTCCACAATATTTCAAACTTAAAGCCCATGCTCGGGATAAAAAAAATTACTGTGGTTGATGGTTCTCCTACAACCATAGCTGGTAAAGGGAATTCCTTAACTTCTCTAAAACTTAAAAATGTCTTGCATGTTCCAAAATTATCATCTAATCTGATGTACATCTATCAAGCCACCAGAGACCTGTATTGTTCTATAACGTTTTACCCTACACATTGTGTTTTTCAGGATTGGAATTCAAGGAGGATGACTGGGTGTGTTAGGGAGAGGAATGGCCTTTACTATCTAGAAGAACCAAAAGATGAAGATGCCAAAAACAAGTTTATGTCTTCCCCTTCTAGGGTTATGCACAATGCTAGAAATGATATTTGGCCCTATCATTATAGATTAGGTCATCTTCCTTTTACACTTTAAGAACTATGTTTCCTACTTTATGTGAAAACATTAATATAAATAATTTACACTGTAAGACTTGTGAACTTGCTAAGCACCATCACATCCTTTAAGCGATACAAAGTCTGTTCTGTCGTTCTCCCTCATACACTATATATGGGGACCTTCTAGGTTAGCTAATATTTTAGGAGCCATGTGGTTTGTATCATTCATTGATGATCGTACAAAAATAACTCGGCTTTTCCTTTTAAAGGCTAAATCTGAGCTGGGTAAAATTCTTCCACCATTTTACAACATGATAAATAATCAGTTTGGTATCTCTATAGGAACTTTTAGAACTGATAATGGCAAAGAATATTTCAATCAAAATTTAGGTGTTTTCTTTTAGAAAGAGAGAATTATGCATGGGTCATCTTGTGTTTACAGAATGGGGTGGTTGAAAGGAAGAATAGGCACCTCCTAAATGTCACACGGGCACTCCTGTTTTAGACAAATGTCACACGGTCATCTTGTATTTATTGCCTTCCTAATAAATAGAGTGCCATCTAAGACTCTTGATAATAAAAGTCCTCTAGAAACATTGTCAGAATTTTACTCAAGTTTCAAAAATTTTGAGAAGCAACCTTCTGAAGTTTTTGGCCGTGTGTCTGTACACACACACACAAACGAAAGAGGCAAACTAGATCCTAGATCCCTAAAGTGCATATTCCTTGGATACTCAACAACACAAAATGGGTAAAAGTGTTATGTTCCTAAGACCAAAAAGTCTTACATCACAATGGATGTAAATTTTTTAAAACACGAACCTTCTTATTCTTTGAACCTTATCTTCATGGGGAGAAATCTGGGAAAGATAAGGAAAAGGTTATTTTCTGATCAAATTGTCCTCCAAACACCTAATGAAAACACTACTTCTGCACCTAATCAAGTGCATAATACTGCACCTGATCATAACACACTGCAGAATACTGCACCTGTTCAAAACACTGTCTGCTATTCAAAATACTGCACCAGCTATTGCAGTCCAAGGAACTACACCTTCTACTCAATGACTTTGTAGTAAACCCTATTAGATACTGAAACATAGATTTAGACTATTAGATGCAGAAACATAGATTTAGACGAATTGGTTAGCTTTAGACCTGAGACAACTTAATTATAAACCAAATCTTAGTCAACCCCAAAGTATATATTAGAAGAAGGTCAACTCCAAATCTTATGCCTACTCAAACAATTGAACGTCCTAAACAAGGGGAGGATCTGCCTCAACCTATTAGTTATACACCTGATGTATTTCATGATTTTTCAGATTTAGGGATTCCTATTGCCCTTAGGAAAGGAAAGAGACAATGCACACAGCATCATATCTCACACTATGCAAGTTTTGACAAAATTTCTCCACAACATGAGGCCTTTCTTACCACTCTAAATTCTTTCAGTATTCCTAAAAATGTACAAGAAGCTCTTGTAAATAAAAATTGGAAATATGCTATAGAAGAGGAAATGAGGGCTTTAGAAAATAACACACACGGGAAATGTCAATCTACCTAAAGGAAAACGTCTAGTAGGATGTAAATGGGTGTTTACTATAAAATACAAAGCTGATGAAACCCTGGAAAGATATAAAGCTGGGTTAGGAGCTAAGGGATATACCCAAACCTATAGGGTAGATTATCATGAAACTTTTGCCCTAGTGGTAAAAATGAATACCGTAAAGATTCTCTTGTCTTTACCAGCAAATTTTAATTGATGTTTGTATCAATTTGATGCTAAGAATGTCTTTTTAAATGGTGACTTGGAGGAGCAGGTATTTATGGAACCTCCTCCTGGGTTTAACAATTTGTTCAGTGGTGACAAAGTTCGCAGGTTAAAAAAAGCCCTCTATGGTTTAAAACAATTTCCAAGAGCTTGGTTTGGCAAATTTACCAAGGCAATGCTCATTATGGGATATAAATAGAGTCAAGAGACCACACCTTATTCATCACTGGTGATGGTACAAAAGAAACGAAGAGCCTTAAAAACCATCTTGCTAGAGAATTTGAAATCAAAGAGCTTGGAAAATTGAGATACTTCCTAGGAATTGAGGTTGCACACATGGCCTAACATTGCATATGTGGTTAGCATTGTCAAATGCACAACCCAAAGGAAAGATGCTAATAGGTTGCACAGAGAATTCTTCATTACTTAAAAGGTAAACCAGGATAGGGAATCTTGTTTAAAAGAGGGAATGCTTTAAACTAGTGGCCTACACAGATACCACTTGTGCTGGGTCAATAACTAACCACAGGTCAACTACTGGTTATTGCACTTTCTTGGGAGGAAATTTAGTTACATGGAGGAGTAAAAAAACCAACCTATTGTAGCAAGATTAAGTACTGAAGCTGAGTTTAGCAAGATCATCCTACAAGACCTCAAGATCATCCAACATGATTGGACCAAACACGTTGAAGTTGACAGGCACTATTAAAGAAAAGCTTGATAATGGTCTTATTAATACTCCCTACATGCCATTGTGCAATCAGTTGGGAGATGTGTTAACTAAAGGGGTTTCAAATCCAAGATTTCACTGGGAATGGACAATATTTATTCCTCAAGTTGAGGGGGTGTTGGAAATCTTTGATTTCCATTATTTTTGCTTTGTTTTAAGAAATATTAGCTGGCTAACAGTGAGCTTCCTTTTTTGTACAGGTATTAGCTGGCTAACAGTTAGCTTCCTTTTCTTTGAATATCTTTTCGATTTTTAGGTGGTCTACTCCTTTATTCTAGGAGTTGCTTTTTTCTAGGGATTCTTCTAGTGAACAATATCTTCCATAATCTTAGGAAATCTCATGTAATTTTCTATATATTTATTGTATAGCCATCAGAGATAAAAAAAATTTGAATTTCTTTCAACTATACTAGAATACACAAAGATGAGCATCGAAACCCAACATCACATAAAACTGTGCAGTCTCATTGCTAAACAATCCAAATTCAAGCCAAACCAATCACAACACTTCAATCTACAAGAAAGTTTGCCAAAAACACCTCATGATAACATGTCCCTAGCTCCCATGCATAATCACAACTTACCCAAAAGGAGTCGCATTGGATTGTGCACAAAATCATTGAAAATAGCTTCAAACAATGTCAAAATTTAGCATAACCAGTCCAAAGAGCACGATAGGTCAAAATTCAGGATAATGAGTCCAAACAACATGATGGAACCATAAACAGCAACAAATCAGCCTAAAAAGCCAAACTAGAATTTATCAAACATGAATTCAGTACCAACTTGCCTTAAATAACCCTTGATTTTCACTGTAAATCCTTGGGACTCTTTCCTATTACTCTTACTCCACCAAAGTGCATCAGGCAACCAATATTTCATCATGAGATCTGTCCAAATCACAACATCAGCTAAATTATGCAGAGAAGCCATTAAGCTACAAGCTGCCTCTGATCCCTTTCATGAGAGTTTGACCATGCTAAGAGAGAATAATTCTTCAAGCCATACTTCAACTAGAGGTTGGCATATCAATTTATAGTATAGAGTTATAGGAGATAGGTTCATGGCCTATGTATTTTAGCGAACAAGAAATTAATAAACTTTTGCCTTTAAACTTAATTCACTAACACTTCCACAAGTTGGGGCATAGATATTAAATATGCCTAGTTTGTTATAAATATCAACTCATTTTCTTAGGAGGGTTTTAGTAAATAAGTTAGCCAATTGTTACCCAGCTTTAATATGTCTACGATTAATAATTCCTTTGTGAAGTTTTTCTCTAATAAAATGATAATCTTCTATATATTCTATTCGATTATGAAAAACTGAATTTATAGCAATATAAGTAGCAGCCTGATTATCACATCGTAGTTGCATGGTTTAGCAAGTCTTAACTCCAAGCTGATAAAGAAGGTAAAAAATCCACACAAGTTCACATGTGGCATAAGTCATGGCTTGATACTTGAACTTTGCTCTTGAACATGAAACCATTGCTTATTTCTTACTTATCCAAGACACAAGATTCCCACCAACACGGTGCATCTAGAGGTAGATTTTCTATCTGTAGGATATCTTACCCAATCTAAATTATAGAAACCTCGATTCTACAATGAACATAATTTTTATACACGACCCCATTTTCAAGAGATTTCTTGACATATTTTAGGATGTGCATAATTGCATCCTAGTGTGATGTTCTTGGAGAATTCATAAACTAACTTGTTACACTTATTGGAAAAGCAATATCTGGTTTGGTTATGGTAAGGTAATTCAATTTTCTTACTAGCCATCTATAGTGCTTTGGATCATCTAGCAAAACTCCATCTTCTAAGCCAAGCTTAATATTTAGAAACATAGAAGTTTCACAAGGTTTAGATCCAATCTTCTTGTTTTACTTGAGAGATCAAAAACATATTTCTTTTAAAACAAGAAAATTCTTTTCTTTCCTCGAGTGATTTGAATCCCTAAGAAATATTAGTGTTTCGGGGTTTTTGGTCTAAAACTTGGTTTAAAGAAAATCTTTTAACTATGAAATACTTAGTTTATCATTATCTGTGATCACAATATCATCTATATACACAACCAGAAGAATGCAACCAGAATCTTCCAAATTTTGTCACTACCTTACTAAATCTCCCAGACTAAGCCTAAGGCGATTGCTTTAAGTCATATAAAGATTTTAGTCGAAAAACCTCGTTACATTCCCCTTGAGCAACAAACTTAAGTGATTACTCCATACACACCTCTTCAAGTAAATCGCCATGTAGGGAGGCATTTGTCAAGCTAATAGAAAGGTTAGCTATAAGAGGTAACAAGAGAGATAATCAATTGAACAGAAGTAGTTTTGGCAACAAGAGAGAGTTTTTGAATAATCGTCATAAGTTTGTGTATGCCCTTTTGCCACTAAATATGCCTTTAGTTGAGTAACAATACTATCGAGATTAACTTTCATAGTATACACCCACTGGAATTCAATAAATTGTTTTTCTTCTAATAATGAGACAATATCCCTTGTCAAGAGCTTCTATTTCTTCCTTTAGAGCAGCATGCTACCTAAAATGAGAAAGTGCCCTTATCTTAGGCTTAGAACAGTAATAGAATCAAGCGAGACAATAAATGATTAAGAGTACATAGGCATAGAAGTGTAGGATACATAGTTAGAAATGAAGTAAGAGATTAGTGTTACCTCACTAAGTGTAATTACGTGTACCTTTCCGATAGGCAATAGGGTTGTCAAAATTAGATGGCAAGGGAGGAGGATTTGATCAATTAAGCTAGTAGAGGAGATGAATTTAGTGGTACATCAATGATTGTTGCAGCTTCAGGCTTATTGGCATTGTCAGGTGGGGGAGATGCTATTACTAGTAGCTACTTCTTGTGAGAATAAACATATTTAATACGAGGATAAACTTAATTGTTTTTTTAGGGGGACTTGAGGTTTCCGAGGAGTAGAATATACGAGGAAATTTCATCAAGAAAATTGGACTTAGATGTGGAAGGAGTTTTAGAGGAGCCAAAAAAGGGAGTGGACTCAGAGAATATGACACTAGATGAGATAATATAATGATGTAAATTAGGACAGTAACATCGATATCCTTTTTTTGTATGAGAATAACCAAGAAAAATGTACTTTGAAGATTTTGGATCAAGTTTAGATGCTTGAGGATGATGATCTTGAATAAAACAAGTACTTCTAAGAATACATGGAGTGAGAGGAAACAAGGACCAAGAAGGAAATAAAATGGAGTAAGGTATCTAATCATTAAGAATTGAGAAAAGCATTCGATTAATCAAGAAACAAGTTGTGGAAGCTACAATTGCCTAAAAGATCTTAGGCACTCTCATTTGAAACAATAAAGCATGTGAAACTTACATTAAGTGGTGATTTTTTCGTTTAGCTACCCATTTTGTTGTGGAATAATTGTATAAGAAGATTGATGAATTATTCCATGTTGGGACAAATAATATGCAAATAGAGCAGAGAAATATTGTTAAGTATTATCACTGTGGAAATGACAAATAGATGTGTTAAACTGATCCAGAATTTCAACATGAAAAGTACAAGAAATATCAAATAATTCTGATTGATTCTTAATTAAATAAAGCTAAATAACTCTTGAATAGTCATCCACAAAAGTAACAAAATAACGGAAACCAAAGTTATAGACTATTGGGCAAGGGCTCCACATGTCTGGATATATTAATTCAAATGGAGATGCAACCTTTTTATTGACATTAGAAATATAAGACCGACAATGCTATTTAGTAGACTAACATGAGTCATGATCTAAACTAAGTAGACAATATGAACTAGGAAATCATTTTTGTAAAACTAATAAGGATGGTTGATCCCAACGACAAAGAAGGTGGTGTGGGGTAATGATAGCAGCAGCAGCAGCAAATGGTTGAGGGATTTTCTTTTCAAGACCATACAAATCAACAATTTGTTACCCTTACGAAAAATCTTCTTTGTCAAAAGATATTGAAAAACACAATAGTGAAGAAAAAAGAATACACCATAGTTATAAGCATATGTTATTTGACTAACCAAAAGCAAATTAAATGGAAAGATACAACACATCAAACAAGGATATATCAGGGGTAACATTTACCATACTACAACCAATAACAAACGCTTTAAATCCATTGGTTAAAGTAACATGAGAAGAAGAAAAGGGTCGAAAAGAAGATAGAAACTTGTTTGACTCTTCATATGATCAATTGTACCAAAATCAATGATCCATCTAAAATTGGTATGGAACAGATATGCAATAAGATTACCTATTTGTGTTAATGTAGTAGCAAACTGAATAGGTGCTTGTTGTCGGGAGGGTTGGAACTGTAAATACTTAGCATGCTATTTTGACAAACTTATAGTATTGCTAGTATCAATGTCTTGTGCTTGATTATTTATAGTGACATGTGCAAAGCGAGATGGTGATGTCTTTTTTCCAAGTAACTTGGGGCAAAACCTCTTGATATGTTTAGGCTCTCTACAATGATAGCAAGAAATAATTCCACCTTCATTAAAATTACCACCCCTACCAGAATCACCTTATCCTTTACCTCTTTTCCTTCTACGACTTCTAGTACCACTACGAGTACTAGAACCAATCGAGGTAGATGACTCATTTATATTTGCACAAGAAGAGGATGAGTCATTATATGTTTGTTAAATATGATAAAAAGTAAATTTCATAATGAAGGAATTAAAATTGGACAATTTGCTGACAGATAGTACTAAGTTCAAAGGGCAATATCATGAGAAAACATATAGCTCCTAATTGTTTTTGTTGAGAATACATTGTATTAGCCTGAGTAGTAATAGGTAAAAAAGAGCATCGTTGTTGAAAAGCATGATGAAGATCAGTACAGATTTGAGATGGATTCGTACCATTTATATCAGGATAAATCAAGGACCGAATTAAATCATAGATTTGGTGTATGTTGTCCTTTGCAGAATAAAGTGACTCAAGAGTTTCCCATAATTCTTTTATTATTTTGTAGTGGACAGTATTATCATCAACTTTGTAGTCAAAGTATTGCATTCCAATTTGTGCAATTGTTGATTTTCCGTAACCCACTTTTCCTTCGTATCATCTATGGGTGGTTTTTTGGTGAGGTAATTAGTCATACGAACCGCATCAAGGTAGCACTGAATAGCCCTCTTCAATCCTATGTATTGTCGACCTTCTAAATCCAACTTTTGCTCAATTATTTGGCTACCAATTGGAAGCAAATAAGAGAAACCTGACTTTAGCTCTAATTTTCCTTCACCATCACTATTTTTAAGTGTGCTGTGTGCATTGGAATTAGAAACCTCATCAGCCATGAGAATAAATTTACAGAAAAATCAACAAAAATATTTAGAAAATAACTAAAAATTAGAAAAATCACAGATTAGTCGCTAGATTGCAAAAATAACCTCACAGTTGAATCTAAAAGATGCCAAGATGTCACTAGTCAAAAGCTTGCTTCTGGATGATGGCTCACATGCTGGAAAGGTGATCTACGTGTGGTGCTCACGTCTCCCAAAAAGTTGTGCATGCTGCTGGTCAGGTGAGATTGCTGATCACCAATGTGCTCTGCTGTCAACCCAGATATCTGAAAAAACCATTGAATTGCCGTCAACCACTCAAGACAGTAGCTTCACTGTTCTACACCACTGCACACTTCATAACTAGAAAACCAAATCTGAGTTTTTGCTTTTAGCTCTTCTATGATTTAGTCACGCATTAAAAAAATTGGAAAAAAAAAGGAGGGGAAGAATAAGAAGCTAGGGGTGTGTTTGAATATATTTTTGTTTTTGTGTTTTTAAAAATTATTCTCAAAAATTGTTTTTGAAAGCTATGTTTTTGTTCTAAAAAACTGTATTTGGATTGAAGAAAAACCAAGACTAGAGGGTGGTTAATATTGTAAATAAGGAAATATTTTATTTAGTTATAAAATTGACATCTAAAACAAGAGAACAAGTTCAGAAAAGAATTAAAAATTGTTTCTTTTTGTTCTTGTTTTTGAGTTACACATTTAGAGAATAATTTTTAAAAATAGTTTCTAGAAAGAGCTTGCCAAATAAGTTTTTTAATTTTTAAAAATAAAAAAATAGAAAATTGTTTTTAAAAACAAAAAGCAAACAGGCATTGGGTATCTATCTTTCTTCTTCTTTTCTTTTATTTTATTTTATTTTATTTTTTTCAGTATGGAAAAGATACCTAGATAAAGGCCTTAGATACTATATTAAAAGAAAATAATTCTTGAAACCATACTTTAGCCAGATGCTGGCACACCAATTTATAATAGATATAGAGTTATAAGAGATAGGCCTATGTATCTTAGCAAACAAGAAATTAATAACCTTAGCCCTGAATTCACTAACAGACCAGAACCACAACCAAGACAAAAAAAACTATCAAATAGGATGTAGCAGAAGGTGGTAAAAACTCTTTTTGATAGTCTTAAAGAAGACAAATGATTGAAAGTAAATTTTATTAGTATGAAAGTATGATTTGTCAATAGGTTGAATAACATATTTATAATGCTATTGACCTATTCCTAATATGAATAGGAAAAGACCTATAATAAACTAGGGTAACCCTAAAATTCTCAAGTTTATTGGTTGATGTTGATGTTTACCATTCCATATGAAAAGATATTTTGAATATTTGAGACTCTTAAAAATTCTTGGGAACTTACCTTGTCACAGAATGGGAAATGGTAACCCAATCTTCTTTCATCTTTATCCAGTTTGCTTGAAGAATTAATTTTGGTTTGCTTTGGAAATCTTCATTGGAGAAATATATTAGAATTTTCATAATCTGAGTCTTGATCTTGTACATTGTCCTCTTCTAATAGTTGAATGGCTCCTTGGTTACTGATTTGGGAACAATTCTCTATGTGTTCTTCAATAGGTGAACACTCTGGGACTTGAATTTGTAAATTTCATCTACCTTCGTGATGGCTTCTTGTTTTTCTTGTTATTCATGTTGAACCTCCTCCCTTTGAACTATTGATTCTTGTGTGGTGTTTTCTTGTTTATGGTTGCAATTAGGAAACTGCAATCTCACTTGTTGCAATTCTCAAGACTTGACAATTTTGAGCTTTGAATAGATATAACTAAATGAAGGCCCAACATAATTCTCAAAAAAAGAATTAACTTTTCATCATAATAATTGAAGAAAAATTCAGCAATTAATAGCCTTTATATCATTGACCAAGAAGAAACTTTTCTTATCTCTTCTCAAGGTCTATATTTCTTTGATTTTTACTACCAATCTCCAGCATCATCAATCAATTTATAAAATGCAAGCTGGACTCTTCAAGATCTGAATATTTTTTAATTTCAAAGTAACATTTGAGACCCACCAGCTAATTAAAAAGATTCCTGTTTGAAGAAATAACCATCAAAACAAGGGATGTCTTAAAAATCAAGTGTGAAAACACCATCCTATTAGCTGCCACTAAGAGGAATGCATTGTACACAATCGATGCTACAAGCCCTCAAGCTAGGTAGGTCCCTGCACTGATACCACCCGACGTAGAAAAAGGTGGTAAAAAGGCTCTTTGATGTTCTCAAAGAAGAGAAATAATTGGAAGTAAATTTATTGATATGAAAGTATGATTTGCCAATAAGCTGAATTACCTATTCCTAATAAGAATAGGAAAAGACTTCTAATAAACTAGGTAAATCATAAATTAGAAGACTTCTAAATAAACTTGGAAACTAATTCTAAAACAAACTATGAAAAATAAATTAAATATTACAAAGATAGATCAAACTAGGAATTTTAATACCAAAATCCTATTAGCCATAAGAACTTTATATTGTTTGTAATACTAGAATCCCGTTAACTATAGGACTTTTGTCCTACATCACTTCCCCAGCTAACAATTATATTTGTTGGAAAACCCACCATGACCAACTATACACTAAAAAATGCAGGACTAGCAACTTTACCAACTCAAGCCATAAACTAATGTAGCATTGTCGGTTATTGTTGGTATAGGTGTTGTATTCACCAGCCTCCTTTTTGTCTATAACTAACCTCGCTGCACCATCTTCCTTTGCAAGTACCTATATTGGCAACAACCAACAATGCCACATTAGGATTTGGGATAAATTTGGTTTCATGGAACAGTAAAATGCAAGTTGTGGTTGCAAGGTTAAGTGCATTCACTAAAGCAATTAGTCCAAGAGCTATAGTTTTGTCAAATATGATTTAGGGAACTCATTTGTGATAATCAAGCATTGTTGGACATTGCATCTAGTCCTTTTTTTCACAAAAGAATCATATGTATAGAGATTGATTGATACTTCGGTCAAGAGACATTGTGACTTCTTTCATCAATGCTAACAATAAACTGGTAGATATCTTTACTAATATTGCATTTGGTATAATGGAATGGAAAAATAATGGTATAACTATCTCATAAGTATGTTTGGTATGGTTAAAAATGGAATGGATGTTTCATTATATAATTATATTTGGTATAATAAATAGAGGGAATGAAATAAAAAAAAAAGGATTAATAATAATAATATCTTTAAAAATAAGAAGGAAGAGTAAAATTGAAATCATGTTTATCTAATTGATTATTTTATTATTTTTTGTTTATTTATAATTGAATCTATATATATATATATAATTTGTAGTTGAATATGTATATTAAATAGTTAAATAATGATATATATTAAAAAATATATGATATGATCAATAATTAAAAAAATACTATATTTTAAATTTAATACAAAATTTTATATAGTAAAATAAGAAAGAATTTAATTTATCAAATTTTTTATATTAAATAATTTTTATAAAGAATACAAAAATAGTTTATTTTCAATTTTATTATTAAAAGTATAATTACAAAAAAAATTTAATAATATAATATTGAAAAATAGAGGTTGTTTTAATATTTATTAATAAAGAGTAATGTTGGACACCATGAAAGATGTAAGGAATAAGAGTGTAAAAAATCCATTTTAAAGATGATATCATGGCCATTAAATCACTTTTCTTATGAAATGGAGATTCCATCATTTGATGGTAATGGGCATATTCCTATTCCATAGTGCCTATCAAACAAACTCCCATTTCATTAAATTCCACATCATTCTATTTTATCAAATATGTCTTTTCTAAGTCCAAGGTGGTTATATTTGTAATAAACTTGGTGTATATGACATATGTACTCCAGTTTGAGGGGAAGTGTAGAATTATGTAAATATAATAGAAGTTATCTATTTTAGATCGAAAACTATCTTGGTAATTATCTATTCCATATTGGACTAGATATTCAGAGTTTTGTTTGTTGTCAATGACTGCTCTGCATGTTCTTTGGCTGAGGTTTTTACTCCAGCCATTCACAGTTCTTGTCGGTTTCAAGTGCTCTCTTATATGACATGCTTTTCATATATGGTGCTACCTTGAACACATGATGAGAATTGAGTTCTGCATCACGGTGCATTGCTTGTGTGATATGCTTTTTACATATTGTGGCTCAGGCTTTGATATATCTTGAATTCCATTAGGCTTGGGACTTGGGGATTTATTGAAGCCAGATCTGATAATGCCCTTAATTGAGACATTGCCTTTGGAGCAGCGTTTAGCACCCTACTTACCTGAGGTATTTATTTATGTGATGATTAAGTGGTGCTGTTTGTATTTTGTAAATCCAAGCTATACTTCTTGATGCAGGGTCAGTGGTCTCCAGAAGATATATTGGAGTTGTTGCAGAGCCCACCTTTTCGTCAGCAAGTTGATTCATTTACTTATGTGAGAAGATCATGTCCGTCCTTTCTTGTTGTATATGATGCTTAGAAGATAGTGTTATAATTTAATATTCTTACTTTAGGTACTTCGAACTGGACAAATCGACTTATCTCAGTTTGGAATCGATCCAAGTAAATGTGAGTCATCAGTACTTTCAGTCGCTTTTCTTGCCTATAGACGTGCTTCCTTAATGTTCTGTGTTATTAGTGATTGCTTGTCTGGTCTAGTGCATAGGGAACGAGATTCCATTTACCATTTGATATAGGAGAAACGTAAGTGTTTTAGAGTTTGGACTGGCATGTGTGCATATAATGGGGCCAATGGTGAGTTCCTTTAGTCTTTTACCTAAGAATGGACATGTCTGGCAACCCGAGCCTACTGGTTATCCGAATTTATTGCTGAAAGGAGGAGCAGATGCTCTCTATCATCCGGATTCATGTGTCTGAGCTTTTTTCCTTTTAGTTTCTAGCTTTTATAAATTGGCATCTATCAAAGTAAATATTTCACGAGTGATGGGGAAAAATTCTGGCAAGTGCAAAATAATGATAAATTCCTTTTTCTTTTTTGGCAGATAAATTCACAGTTTTATCGTTTCTTGAGGCTCTTGAGGAATCTGTTTCCAAGACATCACAGCCTGAGGAGTCATAGCAAAATGATCAAAGATTTTAAGATCTCGATCTTGTAATGGTCATGATACTGTGGACTTGTCTTAGGTGGTTTCTTTTCATTTTTTATCATACAAGGAAAGTTCACATCTTGAACGCACATTTGCTTGAAAGAGAGAAGGAAAAGTTAATGCGAGAAAGGGTGTTAGCTTGAGATATTTTATAAATATTTGTGATCAATAAAGTATAAGCTGTTTCTTTTCTCCTTATGCAATATCTCAACCCGAGTATGTTGGGACTTTCTGCAACATACTCAGCTATTTATCATATATCCTTTTTCTTTTTTAACAATTACATGTGTGCACTAGTTGATTTATTTCTCACTTTGAAATAGATTTGACTAATTATACATGTAGTTGTTAAATTATTACAATTCCCATCAGTCATTGTCCACCGCCACTCATGAGTCAACATGGCCACCCCACGACTTAACGGCGTAATAACCTGTAGCCCTGTTGTTGATTAACTCCTTGTGGACTATTGTGTTTTGCAACCAAAAATGTTTATGTCGTGGTTACTTGAAAGCCAAATGAATCATGCTCGATTTCAGAAAAATGAAATTTTTATAGACTTCGAAATGCATGTGCGCATTAGTTAAAAGGGAAAGTTATATATTTTACGCATTTGTGATTTTTTCTCCTTTTTATTTTATTCATCCATAATTTTAAGTGTTGCAATTTAATTGTGTATTCAATCATTGATATTTTATTTGCTTAGATTATCATACATCCAAAATTTGATAAAAAAAAATGTGATGTTTACTTTTCATATTTCATCTCAATTTGACGGCTATGTAGTACTTATTTATCTATCAAAAATGTTTAACACATTTTATTTAGTAATTATGAATTAAATTATAAAAAATAAATCTCCAAATTAAATTTTTTTGTAGTAATTTAATTTGAAGTAAATATTAAATTGAGTTAAAATTTGATAAGGTAAAAATTATGTGTAATTCATGCAAGATTTTTGTTGAAATTTGAAGAGAGAATAATTTTGGTAGGCCAGGTTATAACTGTTGAAAGCACATGTAGGTAAATTGTAATATTTAAAAGTACAGATGAATTGAGTGAAAAGGAATTACGATTGGATAAAATGAAAAATTTTCTGGGTTAAATGACTAGTTTTATATGTTTTTAAACCAATTCAATTCATATTCTCAGGAATAACAAATCTAAAAGGCATAGTTAATAAATCTTCCACAGGACAGAATGACCATGTTTCGTGCGGATGAGAATTTAAGTTTTTCCGGACGACTTGTTTATTAAATATGTTAATTTGTTTAATAATTTTAATTAATAAAATTTATATCATAAAATTATTTATTAAATTTAATTACTTACTATTTTTCATAAAAAATATATTTAAGTATTAATAAAATACTATTTTGAACTTTTATTGTCATTTTAATAAAATGAAGATATTATATCTCTATTATATATACTTATTTATAATTTAATTATTAATTATTTCTTAAATAATATTTAAAAATTTAATATAAATTTTTAAATAAATTATCATATTAATTTAAACTCAAATAAACATATTGTATTCATATTGAATTTTTTCATTGTGTCAGAATTTGCCATCTCTACTTTGGAGTGCTCTTCTACTAAAGAATGCATAGTTAGATGCAAAATCATACATTCAGGAATCTCAAGAAAATAGAAATGTAAATCGCTCACTTCTTGACCCGCATAAACTAACATGGTTTAGCCAATTCATCAAACAAGTTTAACCTCAATTAATAATCACCGGTGTTAATAACTTCAATTATTTAGTTTTTATACTTATTATGATATAATAATAAGTGGGTGCAGCGCATTCAATTCTGAGATATATCATATCCGTTGAGATTCAAATTCAGAGGCCTAGGTAGAGTTGTATTTGCACCTTCCTGCTGGATTGCTATGTCTTTAGATTGTTATATATTTGTCACTAATCATGCACGCGCATATCAGTGGTGTTGCTAGGTAATTTGAGATTTAAAAATAATTAGAAATCTTAAATGAATGGAAAAAAGGTGCATAAGTATTTTTTCTTTTCCAATTATAAGGCGGGTGGCATGCTCTTTTGATCAGGTTCACTATTGTGTCTAACTGTGAGTGGATTGAAACTGTGTCAATTATGTAGAAAAACAGCTACGATATTATTACAAATTAGCTTCATTTTGACAAAAGATGCCAAAAATCACGTTAAAGCCTTTACATGATAATAGATGGGGCAAATTACTCTTGGTTTTTGCTCCAATTATGTTCAACATCTTTTGTTTTTCGAAATTATACGCTTTAATTTGTTCAAAAGTACTTCCATCTTTTTGGCTTTTTAATTGCAATTTCTTCTCTAATATTATTTATCATGACCAAAGGATTATTTTTCTACATTTTTATGTATAAAAATTACAAATTTTCAATTCACGAAGAAATATAATATTAATATAGAATAGGAATATATCTAAATTGCATGTATAATTTTGATAATATCTATGTTTAATAAGTTCTTCTAATTTTTCAATTTACATAGCTATATAATATTTTGAGTTAAAAGAATATAATATTCTTCTATTGGAAGAGGGTGGGTTGTGTATTAGAGTATTGAATCACAATAGGATTTAGTAATGATTAATAGGAAGTGATATATTTAATCATTCAAAATAGGTGAAGTTATAGGCCTTACGATTTTTTTTTCTTATTTTTTACAAATTTTAAATTTTATTCAACAAAATTTTTAAGATTTAATTTTTTAAAATTTCATTTATTAAATTTTTTCTTAATTGTTTTCAAATAAAACTAATTTAATACAATTTTAGTACTTAATAAAATTAGAAAGACTTGTGAAAATAGTAAATCAAATATAGCTTCTATGTGAAAAGCAATCCAACAAAAGGATTGTTGAGAAGTTTCTTGTAAGTTTACCTAAAAAGTTTAAATAAAAAATTTCTTTATTAGAAAAGTTTAAAAACTTGAACAATTTGAGTCTTCAAGAGTTGGTAAATACTTTATAAGTAAAGTACAAGGTAAATTGTTTGGGCAAGATTAAGCAGCTCACAAAGGAGACTATTTGGCCAAGAAGACAAGTGAAGGGAAGGGGCTTCCTCAGCATTTTGAAAGGAAAATCTCCATCATCTAGTTATGGAAAGAAACAATTTGTTAAAAAGTAAGAGGAGAGAGAATGGGAGCAACAAAGGTGCAACAAGCACTCTATCCTCATTAGGAGTACAAACGAGTTGAGTTATTCGTGAGCAGCTCGGGATCAATTCGTAACAAGTTCGGTTCAAGCTCGAATTTTCATGAATCGAGCCTAAACGAATAGAGCTCGTTTATTATTCGAGCTGAGCTCGAGCTTTTTATTGCTCAATTTGAGCTGCTCGCGAGCCTAAACAAGTTTAGTATAAAATATTTTTTTATTTTTTATATAATATAAATATATTAAACTGTTACAGGCTCATTTAAGCTTGTTTAGGCTCGTTTATTTTTTTATATTATATATAATATAAATATATTAAATTATTTTATGTTCATTTAAGCTCGTTTATGATCATTTAGGATCGTTTAAGCTCGATTATTACTTAAGCTTGAGTTCAAATTTGAATATTTAGACTCGATTAAAAATTTGAAATAAGAAATGTAAAGTTCATTTAAGCTCGTATTTGAATCGAGCTCGAGCTTGAGCTTGAGTTCGAGCTCAACTTTTTTAGGTTTGATGAGCTCAAGTTCGAACTCGAGCTAGTTTAATGTAACCGAGCTCGAGCTTGAACATGCAAATGTTCAGCCCGGCTCGGCTTGACTCGTTTGTGCCCCTAGTCCTCATTGTCAAAAATAAATAAATAAAGGTCATCTAACTAACTATTGCTACAATACAAGACAGCTTGTACCTTTTGACAAAAGAATTCATTGAAAATTAAAATAAAGAAGACAAAAATTCAAATTTTCACAGATTGGGGGTGTCGGTAAAGCACCCTTTAGAAATAATTGTCTGGAAAATTTTTTCTACAGATGGTTAGTCATAGAAATTTTTTTAAAAAAATAAATTTTTAAAAAATCATAAAAAAACCATCAGAAATTGAAAAATTATTAAACAATCCACAATTGATATTTTATTTTAAAAAATCTTGTACATAATAAAATTAAATAAATTCATTTAAATTTATAAATAGAATTTATAAAAGAAATAAAAAAATCCATAAATTATATTACTCAAATCAAATATAAAAGTGTATCTCAATTTATTCTACTTTATCTAATTCTTAAGTATAATTCAAAATATAAATAGTTAATCTTAATTCTGTAAATCTAGTTTTAGTTATTATTCTAGAAAAAAAATTAATTGAGTCAATAATTAACCAATTGATGATTAAAAATATATACTAACCTTGAATGCAAGCAAGACAAAAAGCTAAATTAATTCTTACACAATTTTAAACCCGAAATTGCATTTGAAAATTAAAAAAATAATTACAACATGAAATATAAAAGGAATTAACAAAATAATCAGTAAAAATGATAAACAAAGAATAATGAGCAATCTAATCAATTTAAAATATAAAAATCAAGTGCTAGAGGAAGAGAAGAGCTCTTTAATGGCAAGTGAAAAAGGGGAAAAGGAGATTAGGGAGAGGAGGGCCATCGTTTGCATAAAGGAATTTTCAAATTTTCGACGAATTTTCAATTTGAAAATCCTTCATACATTAATTTCCTTTGAAAAATTTATTGGAAATAGTGAGTAAAATTTTTAAAATTTTGTGCTATTTTTCTGACGGATTTTTTCCTTAGAAATTAATTTTTAAAGGAATTTTTTAAAAATTGATGGATTTTTGGTGAATATTTTTGTCAAAAATTTGAAAATGTTTAGATTTTCATTTTTTAGATGCATTTTTTCCCATAAATTTTTTTGAAAGATTCTTTTTAAATAGTAAGCATCTTGCCATTTCCATGATTGTCTCCCCCCTAAATTTATTTTGTTAAGGAGTGTAACAAACTGTAAGTTGGTGTTGGATACCCAATTTTTATGCAAAAGCCATCAAATATTTTTTTGTATACTCAATGCCATTGTCTTATTAGAATGCTTTGATGTTCAGGCCAATTTGATTTTTAATTAGTTTCTTTTTAACCTTTTAAACACATTAGTAACCTATAATTTTTTCTCTAAAAAATCTCATTGTCTAATCAATTGTTGCATCTCTATAGCTTGCCAAATTTTATTTGTAAGAAAAGGCAACTTGTGTAGCTTTCCAAGTTAGCACATATTATACACACCTTTGCATTCATCAATAATAGATAAATTTTGGAATAAACCTTTACAATACATGTACCTTAGGAAAGATCAGCTAAAATGACCAATTTTTTTGTGCCATAAAGAAGAGTTATCTATTGAGTGAATCTCTTTTTCTTCTAATTGATTGAAAAACTTCTATCAATCATTTTAACTATATGAATCTTGGCACCGACATGATTAAACACATAGCATAATCTATTTTCAAAGTGTATGACATAATATTATTCAAGCAACTAAGCAACACTAAGCAAGCTTTAACTTATTTCAAGCATAAGGAATGCATCACAAATAAAATATACCTAAAATTGTCTCAACACTAATTGCTCATTTCCTTTTGACTTACACATGTTCTTTATTTTTTACTTTCACTTTTGAGGTGCAGGTGTCATTCATTTTGATGAATAATCAACATTAAAGGTTATATGGTGAGTATGGGCACCATTAATTAGTAAAGAATTCAAGTTATAACTTAGTGCATAGAAAGTTACAATAGATAATTTCTTCTCTTGCTGCTTTTCATTTTTTGCTCCTTAAGCATGTTGGAATTTCCATTCAAATTTTCTTCTGCAAACTTTCTCCATGTGGCCAATTATTCGCATGATCTACATTAAATCTAGGTCTATACTAGCATTATTAGAATAACTGCTATTTTTTTATAGATTTTCCTGGTAAAAAATCATCAGAAATTCAAACCATAATGTAAACAATCATATTTTCTTGAGAGATAGTTAATATTGTTGTATATCTTCTCAATAAGCTTCCAACAAAGGCTTTAAAGGACAAAACTCCTCTTGAAGCATTGTTTGAATTCAAGTTAGCTATGGAACATCTAAAATTTTTTTAGTTATTTATGTTACTCCTGTTCTACAGAAGTTAAAAATGTAAGCTTGATTAAAAGACTAAAGTAGGAATATTCTTGGGATATTGCAACAATGCTAAAGATTATAGGGTTTTCAACTTAAAAATAAAAAAAATGATTGTTACTAGAGATGCTAAGTTTGATGAGGTGCTATATGAAATTGGGATAAAAAAAAATTCAGGAAGTGTTATTAGAGAAAAATACATCCCAAGAACAAGATAAAAATGAAGAATGATTTGAATCTGAACGTGAAACAATGGATACTGTCAATAGCATTGGATTGTTGTTTGATATGTTGAATCTTCCAATTATGCCAAATAAGTAAGCTCTAGAACTTGGATAATTGCAATGGAATAGGTGATAAGCATGTTCAAAAAAAAATTAAAACTTTGCAACTTGTGTATAGACCTATGCACAAGAAACTCATAGGTGTCAAATGGAAATACAAAACTAAATTCAATTCTAATGGTTTTCTTAACAAACTTAAGGCAAGATTAGTAATCAAGGGGTATTCTTAATGGTATACAGTGGAATTTATTGACACTTTTAATTTAGTGGCAAGGTATGATGCAATAAAGTTGTTAAAGTCTTAGAGGCACAAAAAGTTAGAAAATCTTTCAATTAGATGTTAAATTAACTTTCTTTAGTAGCTATTTAGATAAGGAGATATTTGTTGAGCAATTAGAAGGCTTTGTTTTTGGTAGTGAAGATAAAGTCTATTTTTTTATAAAGCCTTTATATAGGTTAAAGCAAACTTTTAGAGGTTGGTATAACAAAATTAATGGCTATAAGTTAAAGATGGATTTAATAGAAGTATTAATCATTACCAGAAAATGTGATATTTACCATAGCTTCAACACCATAGGAAACCATGGGATACATCGTATGCAAAAATTGATGCCTCAACTTAAAAAGAAAAAATCATGCTTTTCCATAACAAAAACACTAGAGACAATTCAAAATTTTGCCTTTCCCACAAGCATGACACCACAAAAAATGAAAATTTATTTTGATTCAATGTCCCCTAGTAGGAAAGATGGAACACACTATTTCATTTATGATTCTTGTCACAATGTGCCTAGAAGGTGCTACAACAAGGATGATGACTATTATAATAATTAAAAACAAAATAAAATAAGAGGTGGCACTAATTTTTTAAAAGAAAAATTAGAAACCTAAAAACGTGGATAAAATAGATCCTTTTACTAGAGAAAATAGTTCAGACGCCTAATTATGTGTGGAGAATGTGTTAGGCATCCCATAATATCTATTTAAGAAATAGTTACCATGAAATTAACTATTTAATATATTATGACTAAAATAATATTTTATTAATCCTTCAATAATCATAGAAATAATAATAATTATAAAATAATGAAACAAAACAAATTATGTAAACTATTTAAATATCATAATGGTATTCATTTGTTACTTTATTAGAAATAAAGAGAAAAGTGGATACATTGAGTGGTTGGAGCTATTGCTGTAGGATATAAGAGAGAGAACTAAAATTTTTTTTTAATGAAATTAATATTCACAAAAATTGACTTGACCTATATGAGTAGAGGTCTACATACCTTTAGAGAAAGGATCAAAGTTTGCATAGTTTGTAATGTTATTTTTTAAAAATTTAATTTAATTTTAAAATTATGAATTAATTTTAAAAGCAATATAAACTAAACAATTTTAGATAAAATTTATGTGAATAAATAATTTAAGTGCAAAATCATATAACATATCTTTTAATTTTTTTAAAATTAGAGAAAAAATGTAAAAACTTAGAAGTTGAAACAAATGAATAAAATTTAAATAAAAATTACGTAAAAATTATTTATAATTTTATTTTTATTTTTTAATTAGAAAAATTACAAATCAAAAGCTTTAAAATAAATAAAATAAATATCTGAAAATTTTTTCAAGTTGGAACTAAAAATATATATTAGTAAAATAAATATCGTAAAATAAACAAAAAATCTATACAGCCTAAGGAATCCTATAATTCTTTTCGAAAGACATAAAAATCCAAATGCTTTAGGGACATTATTCTTGAACCTAAGGAGAGTACGTATGATAATTCCTTATGAATTGGATACTCTACTGTTGAATCTGTGACCTTCTAATTGTACAGATATTCTAATGCATATGATTTTTTTAATGTAAATAAATGAACCATATAATATCTATACATGCACATCATAATTTTAAACAAAGTAAAATGAGTCAATCAAATCATCAAACCAATATATTTCACATGCAAATTGACAACACCACGTTTTTCTTTTAATCGGATCATAAAACTTCAATTTTCTATAGACTAAAACCCAAATAACATGTAGAATTAAATCTACCGGTAACAAAGTTTTCAAATCCACATATCATTCAACACATTAAATTTTAAAATTTATTTACATAAACATGAGCTTTGATCACATCAATTGGCAATAGAAATTTTACTAAGCTCAATCCATCAGCCTTCAATATATATATATAAAAGTAGGTATCAATCAAAGAAATTAAAAAAAAAAAGATCATCATATTTATTTATAGATGTAGAAGAGAGAATAATAAAATTAGGAGCAAAGGAACCTACATGAATGTCAAATTCATATATCACGAAAACGTACTTATCAATCATAATCAGAAACCACATCCAAAGGTTGAACGAGAATGACATTAACAATCTATGTGAAACAGACTTTTGTTTTAATCACTCTTATAATTAAAACAATAATAAAAAAATACAAAAATTCCAACAATGTAAATTACCTATAATTAAATAAATGACAATAATAAAATTAAAATCTTGGATCAAGAATCAAGGATAAAAAAATACTGCATCCACAAATGAACCTTTTTAGATGTGAGTTCTCTTTAATGATTAACACCCAAATTGAATAATTATGTGATCATAATTGCTTCTCCTAATCTGATTCAATAAAAATCTTTCATTTGATGACCACTTTCCTTTCCTCTCTTTTCATTGTATGATTGTAGTTGCTTCTTCTTGCCTTTCTTTGCACTCACCCCACTTCTTTAGAATTTTACTAATCATTCTTTGACTCTATCTCTATCTCTCTTTTTTATTCTCTTACTCTTTTTTCCTCCCCCCCCCCATCTTCTTTTTTCTTTCATCTCTCCATCTTCTCCGACCTAATCCCTATTTATAATTGAGAAAGGATCAGAATCCTTTCCCTAATCTCCTTTATAAGTATTGATTTTAAAATTACGTGATCATGAATCAAACATTTTTTTGGATTACGATTATTATCTCTTGAGGTTTTTTTTATATTCTTATTAAGAAGGGATTGATATTCTCTTCTTAACATTAGTTATCTTTAAAAAACAAATCAAACTAAGATTATTATTAATTTGATTGTATATTCATTTAATTAAACAATGATCAAAATCCTCTCCTTGATAAATTTAATATTTCTAATCAACTAATTAAAATAATAAGATACAATCTGTAAATGATAAACACACATGTTAAATCAAAATAAATCATTTTTATAATTATTCAAAATAATATTTTAACTTTTATATTGATGTTATTTTTTAAAAAATGTTGAGTAAAAATTATTATGTATCAGAATGATAATTGATAATTCAAATTTAAATTTTTAAAATTTTTATTTTTTTAATTATATTTGATAGGAGATTAATTACAATAACGATTGATGATCAATAAAAGAAAAATAAGATCACCCTCAATAAATCAAAATTTTGTTCTTCATAATGTTAAAACAAGTCAAGTGCATAATGTGTATGTTTATAAATTTTCTTTATTTTAAAATTTGAAATATTTTTGAATGTAACTTGGACAAAATACGGTGTTGATTAAGTTTTGTAGGCATTGATCACGATGAGAAATTTCCAACGGATTTGTTTGACACATTTCATATCAATCAAATATTGTAATTTGCATATGTTGCTTCAATGGCGTTCTTAGAATTGTTTCTTTTTAATATACATATACCTTTCCCTGTACGAATTTGTTGAATTTGGATGTAGATGTCATAGAAAACCAGGAATAGAATTGTCGCTCTTTGATGAGTTTTAGGTAGAGAAAGGCAGGACTCGAGTACGATATTCTCCTAGGGCCCATATGGGAAAGATGTTCCTATATGCAGAGTATGTGATCATACAATTCTTGTTGAACACTCCCATGATTTCCTGCAGCAACAGATAAAGATGTCGATAGGACATAATAAATAATCCACGCCCATATTAACAATTGTTTTTTACCTATATATTCTAATTATAACATGTATCCTTAATTTTATTCAATAAAAGGTCATCATTTTATATGCCATCGAAGTTGAAAAGTATACGCAATGGTTCTACACAAACTAATATATGAATAATAAAATGGATAATTTATTTTTTCTTATTAAAAATGAGTAATAATGTGTGTTGTAGTTGAAGTTGGTTTATAGTTACCTGTTGGGGGAAGTCTCCATTTTCCATTTGCGAATTAATCAACACCTTAGCCGCGGTATGCAATGGGGCTGGGTCTCTTTCGGCCTACATATCCGAATGCCATATGATATGACAATAGCTACAAGACTTGTTATCGAATTGGGTTTTTTAAAATATAGAATATTTTTTAAAAGATAGAATGAGATATAACAATTTTTAATAAAAATTAAAAATTTAATAAATAATAATTAAGTAAAAAATAATTTTAAATTTGTAATTATTTATTATCTTATTTTAAAAAAAATTATAATATTTTGTTTTAGCTTTTAAAATACATCCTATATTTTAAAAGAAACATGTATATTTGTTATCTTGAACAAAAGACTTTCCGATTTACCTGGCCGGCGTCGATTAGTGCCAACATGGCCCACGCAGTGTTCACTATATGCGGCATTTTTCCTTCCAGATTCGTGTATGCCTAGGTTGTCGCATGGCACATTTGTTTAGTCAAATTACAGTGCAACGGATTACCCCTGGTTATTTTTTTTAAGAAGTGAATTCTTTCATGTATTAAATTTTATTTAATATATATATATATATATATATATATATATAGATATATATATATATATAGATATATATATATATAGAATTTAATAATTTTTATTGAGTTTTACATTTTTTTGTGAGGATAAAAATATTCAATTTAATAACTCATAATTTACTAATAAAATTAATTCATGCATGCATTTGATACCTGTTAGAATTAATCTTTTCAAAAGGTAACTTTACGTACTTCCAGAATAAATTCATTTACAAGTTATGTTTTACACTATTTCAAAATAATGATTTAATTACTTAGAGAAAGATATGCTTTAACCCCACATTATTTTAATATGGATAAAAGTAATGATGTTTTCTCAATTTGCCTCTATTTTTTGCATCGCGCTATTGAATTTTGTCATTCCTAATTTTGAAAACTTCAAATTATAATTTTGAACTAGACTTATATTTTTTTTATAATAATGTTACGTTGTCACGCCATTCTTCCACATAAGTTTTAACTTATTCTATATTATCTAAATTATTGCTGATTAAAATTATGAATTTCAGAAATTTTGAATAATCTTGCAGAAATTAATCTAAAATTTTTGGCGCAAAATTACAAAACAAGACAATAAACAATAATACTTTAATTTTTACTAATTCGATTATGTAAAAATCATGCTAATAACAAAACACATTATTGGACTGGTAATTGAATAAAATTGGAATTTGATTTATTAAATGAATCATTTCTAAATTAGAAATATAAATTACATATATACATTAATATTATCTTCTTTGATTAATAAAATAAAATATAAGTAATATAACAATAATTCACATTAGAAGCAATAAAAAAAAATTCAATTAATACTAAGTTGCTAAGATATTTTACTTTAGTTGACGAGAAACTATCAAAGTATTGAAGGACATCCATCCCATGCTCATATAGTCAAATTCTCATGTTTTGTTTGGAAACTTATGCAAGATCACATGAGACTTTTCGTGTTGTGGGGTATGAATTATTTGCCTTAAGTAATTATAGCTAGGAAGTCACTAGGGAATACGGATCATTTTGTTAGAATTATTTTAAGTTGAATCTAAAAATTCAATGAGTGTGTTTAAAAAGCTAAAGTATTTATATCTTAAAATTAAGTGATAATTAAGTTGACTTAAGTGGTATTCAACTCTGAATTATGGTAATGGGTAGTTGTTAATAATAGGTCAATCCAAATATTGATTACATATTTATTTAAGTAGTAGCATTACTTCTAAATCTTAAGGTGGAAGCATACTCCCCATCAACTATAATTGTTTTTTTCCTCCTCCCAAATGCCAAAAGTGATAGTTAGGGTTGGAAGGAGGAGTACATATTGTTAATGTGTTTGCACATAGATCAAAATTAAGTGATAATTAAGTTGACTTAAGTGAAATTTGATCTCAAATTGTGGTAATGAGTAGTTTTTAATAATAGGTTAATCTAATATTGGTTACACTTTTTACTTAAGAACACTACTCCTAAACCGTAAGGTGATTGTGTACTTTCCATTAGCCGCAATTGTTTTTCCTCTCCCCAAATACCAAAAGCGACAATTAGGGTTGAAAGGGGGAGTGCACATTACTTATGTATTTGCACACAGATCGAAAAATGAGGCTTAAATCAATAAATTGTAACTGTAATCATAATTTGATTATCTGAATTACTTTATATTTCTATGAAATTGATTGAAAGTTCAAGTAATATACATAATCTACACACTAAGTGTTCAATCTGTATACAATTTTTACATATTTACATGGTTTTGTTGAATAAACTTTTTCAATCAAATTTAACAATTGGTGAGCGGGTAAACTATATAAATATAATCAATTTATACATGGATTTGATGCTTTTTTTTAATGTTTCCTATGATGTTTATGAAATCTATCCAATATTATTATAAATGTCAAAATTACTTTATAATTTCAAATTAATTATAAATTTTATGGTTGTATATTATTTTAAGATTTGGATCGTGCATGATTTGCATAATTGTTTGTGAATTTTGTACCGCATAAATATTTATTATATGTTTGTGTGTAATCCTGTATGATTACACTGTGTTTTGGTATATATGCCTATCTTAAAACTATATATATATTTTTGTTTGCACCCACGTATTTTTATACTATTTGTTATGAGATTAATTTCTGTTCAAGGCCGAAGTAGTAAAAGTAAACTCCTAATAATATTCTTTTCAAAGATTGAACTCAGAATTTTTTAGACCTCAAATGCTATGAGATTTACCCTACTACTGCTGAATCAATTAATTATTGCTCAAAAACAATTTGGTACCGTCTACTTCCACAATTGGACGTATGAACTAGATGCATGTACTCTGCGTTCCGCGTATAAGTTAGTTTACAATTTATGGATTCTGCTAATGTATGTTTATATATTTACACCACTAAGAAACTACTGCTTTGTATGTTCATGCTAGCTCATAAACTCAGTACTTCGTAAACGGAACGGTACAGTAAGAAAGAAAGATGCAACACAAATTGCTTTCAAAAGATGGTTATTGTTTTCTGTAAAATGTATCTGTTCGAACGTAAAAGTCCAGTTTTGCCGTTTTGAGGCGTTGAAAGAAAATGATTGAAAATTTTTCAGGAAAATTGAAGATTCATGAAAAACGGCAGAATCTGCGACATGATTCTTGATTGTTTTATGAATGCAAAAATCAAGTTTTGTTCATTTAAAAACATTAACTAGTCATAAAGCTTTTTCCATTTTTTTTTTCAATTCAAACGGAAGTTATTGGATGCAATTTGGAAAGCTTTTCCATTGATTATCATTTAAAATGCATTTAAGATTGAGTTAGAACAAAAACCACTTTGAAAAATGCATTAAAATAGCGCTTATGGAATTGGGTTGGAGCAGGATTGAGTTTACCCGATTACTAGTTGAAATTAAGAGATGATGAATGGTGTTGCATGCGCAAAGCTCACTTTGAGGGGCGATGCATGCAGTTCACATGCTTGGTTGCTGACATTTGGTGGTGATGCTAATTGTAGTATTGAACTCCACTCTAAACTGTAATCATAGGCATTTTTTGGATTTTTTTAATTAAAAATATTTTAAATTTTTTATTTTATTTAAGTGTTCATTTGAATTATTTGGACATAAAATTTTTATTACGTGGTTCCTATAGTTTGGGATGCCACATATATTTTTTTTATAAAATTTTTAGCTATTGTTTGGCCATTAAATTAATTTTGCATGGATGCATGCATAATGGAGTAGTTTCACAGGAATCAATTGGGTTCATGTTCTATTATAAAATTTTATGCGATTATGAATCCATCTATTATGGGCTTGATTGTCTAAAATTTTGTTGATAAATAATTGAAATATTAGTTGAACTAAGGAGAGTGTTATTTTAATAGTATTTAAATACCCTATTGGTATAATATTATTAATATAACTTCTTGGTGAAAATATAGAATTAAATATTGTATTTCTAAAAATTTTTAAATACGCAATTAGTGTTAAATTTTAAGAATGTAGTATTTAATTCTTGTATTATATTATAAAGTTTTAAATGTCCTATAAGTGTTAGATTGAATAATGTTGTTTATATACCTTTTATAATAAGGAATTTAATTTCTATAATTACTTACAATCGTGTTGGATAGTTTTGTTATTTTGGAAATGGAAAATTTGAATTAATCTATAATTCTTTTGTTGTAGGTATCGATACATAGTGTAATGGGTTGTATAAAATTGATCTTGATCTAACTTTTCCAATACTATGAATGTTGCAATTGGAAAGAAGAGAAGCATAACCAATGAAAGCTCCTCAATGCTTTGGCAAAAACATCTAAGGCATATTTCTAAGGGACAAATGCAAAGATTCATAAATGAAGGAGTACTTTAGGATCTAGATTTAATAAATTTTTAGATGTATGTTAACTGAATAAAAGGAATGCTTTTTGCTAGAGTTAGAATTAGAAAGAGAATACCTTGGAATAAATCCACACCAACATCAATAAACCCATTACACCAAGTGCTACAGATGGGTACAAATACTTTATCACTTTCATTAATGATATTCCTAATATGATTGGGTGGAACTGCTTAGTAAGAAACTAAAATCATTGGAATTTTTTAAGTCCTTTAAGGCAATAGTTAAGCTCCAATTAGGAAAGAAAATTAATTTATTAACTCTGACAGAGGTAACAAGTATTATGGTAGGTATAATAAGATTAAAAGAAATCCTAGTCTTTTTATTAGATACTTACAAGAGTATGGAACTATAGCAAATTATAATATGTTTGGAACATTAAAATAAAACAAAATTATAGAACAGAGGAGCTAGACACTCATGGACATGGTAAGATGCATGTTAACCTATTCTTCTTTACTAGGATTCTTGTAGGATGATACATCAAGGACTACTATATATATTTTAATTTAAGTTCCTCGCAAGTTAGTACTCAAAACCATTCATGAATTATTGTATGGTAGAAAACCTAGTTTGAGATACTTTCATATTTAGAGTTGTAAAGTTGAGGTGAAATCATATATTTCATCAATAAGAAAGCTTGACTTAATAACTATTAATGGATATTTCATTAGGTATTATAGTGGCTCAAGAGATAACAAATTCTAATATTTGAATCATTCAACTGAAGTTATTCAATTAAATTAAGCCATCCTATTAATTTAAGGATGAGTTAGATAGTGCAAGTTAAGTGCTACACATCGTCAATTTTACTAAGAAAAGCATAATTATTCGACTAGCATCTATGTTAGGAGAGTTATCTTCTATTATCCCATAAGATAATCTAATGCAACTGATGGTAGAAGATGCTAAATCAAATGAAATAGTTCAAAAATTCCTTTAGAGAGATTTTATAGAACTCACAAATTAGTGATTCCCAATCATTATTTAGTTTATTTGCAACAGCATGAGTATGAAAACAACAATAATATTAATCCCACCACATTTTCATAGGAGATTTACAATTTAAAATCTTCTGATAAATGCTATGAAAGACAAACTACCTTTAATGCATAAGAATGAAGTATGAGATCCAGTTGAATTACTTGTAAAATACAAGTTAGTTGGATGCAAATAGGCCTTTAAGATCAAAAGTGATGCTTAATGTGAAATTGAAAGGTAAAAGGCCAAATTAGTAGCTAAATGTTACACTTAAAAGGAAGACATAGACTATAAAGAAAATTTTTTACTAGTTTTAACTAAAGACTCATTTTAAATTGTTATGGTAATAGTGGCTCATTGTGACTTAGAGATGCATTATGTGAATGTCAAGATAGTTTTCTTAAATGATGATTTGTCAAAGACTATTTATATGAATCAATCAAACGATTATAAGAAAAAGGTACAAAAGAACCTTTTATGTAAGTTGAAGAAGCTTATATATGGCTTAAAACTAGCATTTAGATAGTGGTACTTTAAGTTTGATAAGGTAGTAACTTCTCTTAAATTCAAGGAGAATGATGCAAATCAATATATCTATATGTGATAAATATGGGTAGTTGACATTTTCTTTGCTAACAATGATATGAACTTACTAACAGAAACAAAGCAAATGTGGAAGGATTTTAGAAATATCTCATATATACTAGGTTTAGGGATCTATTGCGATAGATCCTGAGGTTTAATTGGTTTATCTCAATAAATGTACATTAAAAAGTATTGAAAAGGTTTAGCTACATGCTCCCAAGTTTCTCACTCATTTAAAAGCGCGAGATTTTCTTAAAGGCTCAGTGTTTTTGGAATGATCATGAAAAATAAAAAATGAAAAACGTTCTACATGTGATGGTTTTAAGCAACTTGATGTATGTTCAAGCATGTACATATCTTGATTAGCTTATGTTGTTGGTGTATTGGAAAGGTACTTGAGAGATCTTTGTCAACCATTGGACTACTACTAAAAAAAGTTACGAGATAATCATAAGATACAAAAGATTAAATGATAAATTATAAGAGATTAAGAGATCTCACAGTTATAAATTACTCAAACTCAAATTTTTTTGATTGACCAAATTATTATAAATTGACATCTAGGTATATCTTTATAATAGTTAAAGGAGTTATGTGTTGAAATGTGTTAAGTAGTTTCTCACAACAATCTCTATTATAGAATTAGTATGTCATATGTTATGAAGTTATTCATGAAGTTATATGGTTAAAGAACTTTATAACTGGTTTTATTGTTGTTAACAAAGTCTTAAGGCTCTTAATCATCTATTGCAACAATATTAATGCTATGAAATTCTTTCGAAACAATAAAAGCCCAAGTCGTACAAAATTTTGATGTGAAGTACCGATTTATAAAAGAGAAGATATGTATGCATATTACTTATATTGAATATATTTCTACATATTATATACTCGTGGATTCACTAACTAAAGGCTTAACTGTTGGAATGTATCTTGATCATTTAATTAATATGACTTTGGCTATGTCTTTTAATGTTTTGAGATAGTGGGAGTATTTAAATGTAATTGTTTATCTTGAGATGTACATTAATGGAATATTTATAATGAAAAAGTCATGTCTTGCCATATATTATTATGCACATATCTCAATATTGCATTAAAAATATTGATTCTTATTTAGCATCTTTGTTGGATGCTAGGACATTTATATGGAGATTTACTTAGTCACATTTATGTTACGTAAATCTTGTTATACACATCTTGTATTAATATCACTATTGGATATTATATTTCATTTGGTTAGCAAAGAGTGGTTATATAGTATGTATGATATTGATAACTATTTCAAATACTATGTTATATACTATTGGACATTTATAATTTTAACTTAGACCTATAGGTGTAATAGTTTTATAATTTACTTTAGCATTTAATAAAATGAAAACGATTACTGAATTATGCGATCCAAGTGAGAGACTATTAGAATTATTTTGAATTGGACCTAATAATTCAATAATTATGTTTAAAATGTTTAAGTTCTATAAACTAAAATTAAGTGACAAATAAATTAGACTTAAATGACATTTGAGCCTGAATTGTAGTAATAGGTGATTTTTAGTGATGGGTTGATTCATTTCTGGTTACATTTTTATTTAGGTAAAATCATAACTCTTAAATTCTAAGTTGATTGCGTACTCTACGATAGTTATAGTTGCTTTCCCTCTCCGTAAATACCAAAAGTGATTGCTAGAGTTGAAAAGGAGTCTAACATCAAGTGTATGTGCAAGCAAATAGAAAGTCAGTACTCAAATCAACAAATTGTAGCTATGATTGTGATTTGATTATCTAGATTTTCTTATTTTTATGGAATTGATTGGAAGTGCAGGTAATGTGCATATAACTTGCATAATTAATGTTTAATTTGCATACAATTTGTATTTGTTTACATGGTTTTGACAAATCAATTTTTTAATCAAATTTAGCACATTTTACCAGGGAAAGAAGAATAAGACCTCAAAAGTCTTGGTGGGAATCAAATAAAGATTTACAGCTCCCCAATCTCCAAGGCATAGGTGATAATTATATTGCACTATAAAGTCTCTATTTGTTCCTTAAGTATTCAAGGGACTGGTAGAGGTACGAGATTTATGTCTACTGTTGGAAATAATTTAGGAAGATAGGATGCCAACTTTAATAATTGATGCGTTATTATCTATACATGGACTAAAGTTGAGAGGAGTTGATTGCATTCAACAATGGAATATTTTTTCATAATTAGAAGAGAAAACAACCAAATTATTACATGAAAGATTCGATTAATATCAAATTAGTACTAAAAGATTTTTTTACATTAATTAAGTATTAATTTCAAAAATTTCACCTCACAATAATATTAAAATAATTTTTTACATCAAAACCAAAATTTTTATATTGATATTAAATTGACGTAAAAAAATCTTTTAGTATTAATTTGATATCCACCAATTCTTTTAGGTAGTGATGTAGTAATTTCCTTTAATTAAAAAGATGAATCTTAACCAAATCTTATTGATTTAATTAGTTTAATTTCAAAATTCAATTTTTTAAAAGATAATCTCCAGATGAATTCAATTTCTGAATGAAGTAATGGTATCTAAAATTTGTTTGGCATAAATTCATTAGAAAATGAAAAGAAATTCATTTTTCCAAAGTCTACAAACAGAAAGAGTGCTGAAAAACAGTAGCGAAAACTCAAAAAGGTAAGGTGGAAGTTACCTTGAGTTGGCATGAGATGTAGCTCTCACCCCAACCGCCAGAGAGTTGCTGTTTGGAAAGCAAGAAGTCGCAGGCTCTTCTGATGCTATGGCTATCTTGGTAGGTCTTACCAGCAGCTACCAGTCCCTTTATTCCGAACAATGTTCCATAGGTATAGCAGATTCCCCACGATCCATACCTGATTCACCACCTAGTTCTTAATTTTTGTATTATATATAAGGAAACGTTTCAGGAGGCAACAATATAATATAAATGTCGAGAGAAAAATGGAGATTTTTATTTTATCAAGAGTGAGATTGATTCAAAAGCATGCAAGGACTCCACTTTTGAGGGACCATATCTTCCCATTTTATGTCTAAGTGTCTTTTGTGGAGTAAAATTTTCCGTTTACCTGCGATGTATTTAGTAATGGTCTGTGCATGTATATATGTCAATTCAGGTTGGAAATTAATTTAGAAGCTTAAAGGAAGGGAAGTGAAGCTGTGACCGGAGAGAAAGCAAACCATGAGCCATTTGGTAGCTGTATGCTCTCAATGTAATTTACTGCTTTACCAATGCACTTCTCTATCTCACTTCTTCGGTATTCTGGATGCTTTTGTGTGAATAGTGCAAGGCCTTGAATTGCTGCTGAAGTGCATTCCACGTATCTACCAAGTAATCATAACATGCATAAATGCATTTCTTTGTGTTGTACTAATCAATGACGAAAATCTAAATCACATAAGGGAATTTTCATATATAGTTACTGATAATCAATAACGATGTCTCCAAATGTTTCGGCCGGATTTATTTTCTGTGACAGAATCAAGTGAAGGATGTTAGTCTTTTTCTCTCATTTTTGTAGCTAGCCTCGGTCGAGTGAATAAATTAAAGAACAGAAGATTTGCAAGCTGAGTTACCTCCAACCATGCAAAGGATCTTGTGAGCTCATAAGATGCAAATCCACCACTGCTATTCTGTCAGTATATATAACATGGGAGACGCAAAATAATTTATTAATAAGCTAGTTATTGTTGAAATTTCCAAATATAATATATCAAAACCACCCAATTATCTAAATTGTTAATATAAAATTAATTAATAAGTTCAATCAATATATTTTGATAAATTACTGCGTTTACCAATTTAACTATGACTCAACTTTGAAATTAGAATGACTCGTACTGTCAAAATAGGGTTAATTAGTTCCATTTCGAACAGCGTCTCATATATCCTAGCAAAACATTTCATTTTGGCTGCAATCCTAAATAGAAATAAGGGGAACCCTCGTTATTTTCAGTATTAAGTGGCATACCTGTAGGGACAGAATCACATCTACAGCATCATATAACTGTTTTGTTTCTATTGCTTTCCCAACAGTCTCAATTGGCAAGTTTGATAACAATATGGCCGCCTACCAAAAAGAATACTTGGAGATGTTAAATTCACTATATAAATATTGTTTAAATTTAATTGTAATAGCGCTTTGCTAGGGAGGAGAGCTTTGTGAAGCGTAAGACTCAATTCTGAAGTCCGGCATTAAGCTAGGGTAAATTTTTAAAATACATAAAGGAACACATAATATATTTGATACTTCCCCTCAGGGTAGAACATATATGCTAATGATGTCCAGCTTATCACAAATGTAATTAACCTTATTTAGTTAACATGTTCAATTTTCATTTAATTTGATCTGCACCCTCCATCCTTCATATTTCATACATATGGTCCCAACTTTAAACCTGACACACTAGTGACGTTTAATGTTACCTTCAAACCTTCTGCGGTACAATCTGATACTGGCCAACCGTTGTCTGCAGTTGAGAAAGGCCACCCACCTCTAGAAATGTGGCGATACCAATGGCTTAGGTCCCCCGAGCTGTTCATCCTGACCTTCAAATCCATATCCAAACTTCCATAATTAATATTAACTCACACTTATGTATTCAATCAGAAGAAGTAATTAGTTTTGTTTGAGTCAATATATCCAATACTTGTGAGCATTTGATGAAACTATTTGCTTTCTCTAGTACTGAACCATATTCGTCATCAAAATTGGTAGCCAGGATTGCTTGAACAGTGAAACCAACATCCCAAAATTGAGAACCATTATAACCCTGGCATGGAAAAGTTTACGTAAGAATTTGCTAGTCAAAATCAAATGACACTGTCAAAATGCACTTACCAATAAACACAAAATTAATGGTAAAATATTGATGAAGATTGATAAAAACTAGTTTTAGAAGAATGATTGGTCAATAGGCCAATCTACTCTAGGTGCATGAAGCATTTCGCTTTCAGAAAAGTTGGGGGTCATTGCAAAATGCACACATTTAACACGATTTGATTATTTATTCAGTTATTTTCTGTAAGAAAGATGTGATGAAAAATATTTGGGTACAACATAAAACTTCACATTTCTTTCGTAAAGCAAGAAAATCAAATAATAAGAATGATATCTATAACTTCTCTCAGGAAAAAAGAGAAAAAAAAAATTCACCAAAACTTAAAAATTAACATAAAACCTGCATTTTCATTCCATCCTCGGCTACCCATAGATAATCTTTGATTCTTGAAAGGTGACACTTAAATGCATATGAAGTTGGGTCCTCCAACCAACAGCAAACCATGTTTAATACCTGCATGCAAGCATATATGCATGTTGTGTTTGTTAAAATCAAATTTCTAAATGTTGAGTTTTGATGACAACAGATGCTTGTTGCAACAGTAATGTATGTTGTGTGCTAAAGTGATATATTTTATACAACTATTAATGACATGCTATGCTTTAGTTGATATATATATATATATATATATATATATATATATATATATATATATATATATATATATATATATATATATATATATATATATATATGTATGATATGTGGATTGTGGACATTCTTATACCAACTTGCTATGTTTTTATATATAAATCATATGTTTTGATATATTAGATTAGACTAATTATATGACATACGAAATTAATTTATATATATTATATAGGATTGTTCAAAGGAAAGTAATGGATATTCTTATTATCCTCAACTTAAAATGAAACAAAGGACAAATTCAAGAAGAGATGATCCAAGTGTTAAAAAATTGGGACATTGAAGTTTCAAAAGTTTGAAAAATATTAACAAAAGCTTAAAGATTTCAATAGGTATATCTTTCTTATAAAATATTTTTTTTATGATACAAAGCTCATAAATATTTTTTAAATTTTAATTTGATCAAAATATTTTAAAAAGATAAATTTATGTTTTTACAAGAGAGCTTAAGAGATATTTTAAAAACAAATGAGACATGAATTTTAATCTTTTTCATTTTGATCATAGATCACTTTTAATTATACCTCACAAATTACAATTGATTTAATTATAAGACTTGCTTTATTTGAAAATAAACTTAAAGAACTTTTCATGAATAAGTCATTTGCATAAATTGATTAAAATGTAAAAGTTATGAAATTTTCAAGATAAGTCTAAAAATTAATTTTTTGCATTCCAAATTTTTTCTAACCTTTGCTCATTTTTTAATGATATCTCAAAAAATGCACAATATATGAGTATGAAATTGGTGCCATTTGAAAGAAGGCTTAAACACCTTTCCAAGCATAATTAATTTGCTCAAAATACTTTACATGAAAGAGTTATAACTTTTTAAAAGTAACGCTAGGTTGTATTAGTTTAACAATCAACTATTATGAGTATAATAGTTGATTATTAGTCTCTAAGTGGGCTTTGATGTGAAAATTCTACCAAACAACAATTACAAACAACTTATTTTTATTTTCAAGTGTTGCAAATGGCTATAAATCATTATGTGCTTCTTATATAAGCTAAAAATCATCAATTCAACATATAGAAAGTGTACAATTTATTGTTTAACATTATTTACTCATTTTTTTTTATCAAAATCATGATTTCAACTCTTCATTTTGAAATTCCTCTATTTTAGATGTTTTATTTATTTCATCTACTCTCTAAGAGAGTTTTCTTGAATTATTGATCATCAATTCTTTCTTGTGAGTGAGAAAGGGTGAGAAATCCTATTGGATTTTGAAAAAAGGTGAGATGTCCTTTGTAAAGAGTGATTTGCTTAAGGAAAAGTAATGATTCATAAAAGGGTTTCTCAGGAGCTTGTTGAAAATTTGAAGGATAGTGAATTAAAATATGGACAAGCAAGTACTAGAAAGTGGATGTACACCTTAGAGTGGAACTTGAAAAGAGAACCACTATAAATTCTTATATTTGATCTCTTTTCCCTCACTCTTTTTATTTTTAATGATATTCTCTATTTTTTGTTGATCAAATTCATTAGATATATCGTGTTTCAATATTTATATTGATGCTTAGTTAATTGAATGATTAGAAGAGATTTTAATTTTTACACATGCTTCTTAATGCCTTCTTATATATTGTTAAATGAGTTGCTTTGTACAAGTGCTTTGTTTTGCTATATTTTCCTATGTGTAAACATATTTATAAAATTATTGTGCATTTATTTGAATTGAATTTATCCTTATGACTTCCTATAGAGAACTTTAAAATTTATGAAGGTTTTGAAAACATCTAATTCTCCCCTTCTTAGGTATAGAATACCTTAGCCTACAATTTTGGTATCAGTGTTAAGGCATTCTTTTTTAAAGGGCTTAATTGTCTCAAATGGATCCATGACAACCTTTGAAGGCACTTTTTTGAAGGCAAATTTTGATATGTCAAATTCTCTAATGTTTGGATGTGTTGATATTTCTAATCATTATAGTTTTTATTTTAAGGTTTAAACAAGATTTACATTTATATTGATAAGATTTTACTGAGAATGGTTTTACTTTGAAACTAAAAATGAATGGAATGATGATTATAAAATGAATTTTGTAACATAAAAGTTATAAATATTTTGCATAGTAGTTTTAATGGCAAGGCTTATGCTAAAATTTCTAAATGTTCTAATGCTAAAGAAATTTAGGATACTATTTGTGTTTTCTATCTTACTAACAATAATTTTATTAATAAAGGTGTTTGTATTGAGCAATATAAGAAAGATAATATTATCTAGGAAAATCTTTAACAAAATTTGCAAGAATGTCAAATGTGTTTAATGCCTCATGGTGAAGAATTCAAAGATGTAAGGATAGATGATTCCAAGGAAAAATCATGCTTTGTCTTAAAAGGACTTAAAGGCCTATGATTCTAATCGTAATACTAGTCTTTGTTATAATGACTTGCATACTCTCAATGAATTGCATAATGATAGAACTTGATTGTTCAACTTCTTGTGACTTTAAATTTAAAATTATTTATTCAAAAAGGAAGTTGAATACTCAACTTGTATAGTTTTCAAATTTTTGAAAGAAAGTGCAAATTTTACACCTAGAAAGACAAGAAAAGCCTTTAACAAATTAGAACCAAATTGCAATTTCAATAGAAAGTTAGAGTTTTCTATGTGTGCTTTTCATGAAAAATTAACTTTTGGTAAGAATTTTATCATTTGCAACTATTATGACCATCAAGATTAAATTTCTCACTTATGTCCTATAAGAAGAAAATCATTTTGTGAGAAAGAAGGAAATTTGGGTTCCGAAGGTATCTAAATGTTTGAGTGCTAACATTAAAAGACCTAAAGTGAAATGGATACCAAAAAATTCTATTAGTTTGATTGTGCATTGGATGATTTAGTCAAAAATAATGAAAGGTCCTTAATAGGAGCTTCTTCAAAAATAAGTGGCTAAAAAAATAGAATTGATATAATTAAAGCTTCTCAAACTTACATTAGTGAAGCCCTAAAACTTAAACCTTTAAAAAATATACTATAGGTAAGAAAGAGTCATCCTTTCATTGTAAAAGATAAAGTATTTACTCCTCAAACATCATATATATATTATTTCATTTTATATTCATTGACAAAGAGATTAATGATTTCTTGAAGCATGAGTATTGCTTGAAAATTATGATTTATCTTGATCAAAATCATGTATACTTATGAGTTATTATCTTAAATGCATTGTTTACTTTGTCTTCATATACCTTTAAATCTTTGATGATATAGCTTAATATAAGGATTTGCAATGCTTAGTATATTTTCCCTTGTACCTAACTATTTATCACTTACATATGAAAAATGTGCAAATGTTATATAAAATGATTTCAAAGAATATGATTCCTATACTCATTTATTTTTTATCTTGATCAATTTTTAATAAGCATATTAGATTGATATTCATCTAATTCTTATAAACCTAAGTCTTAGTTGGTAACCAAAAAGGTTATTTAGAGTTTTCATGTAGGAAAAAAGAGTGTATTATCTCCAGTATATTATAAAAATGAAAGGAAACATATTCAACTTGAGGCTAGTTCATCTCACCTTTAAAAAGAGTTAACATTACAAGGAGGAACCAAATTAAGTGATTAGTATATTGTATCCTATCTCTATGCTTAATATGTTTTTTATCTCTTAACCTTGCATGGATAGTTAAAGAGTAGGCATATCATTCTATAATTAGCTTTATATTTAATATGATATGTGCTTCTTGTGCTAAAGGTTATTCATCTCATTAAGATAAGCATGTCACCCAGGTATCTTAAAAGATTTCTATCCATATGTTTAAATTTAGAAAGATATTAGCTCTAAATTTTCCAATGACTATACCTGTAAAAGCTTAAAAAAAGCTCATTTCTTATGCACTAAACATACCTTTTTGATTTTCTACTCTTGTTTGCTTAAGATGCTTTTATGAATTTTGATGATATCATGTTCTCTATAATTATAAATCTTTTAAAGTTTTTGGAAGATCCATTTTTGTTTAAAAAATAATTTCATGTGCATTTCCTTTATGTTCTCAAGTTTCCTTTTGAATGGTTGGCAATATAATACTTGCTACATGTTTTTCCACTAACCTAACAAATATTCTAAAAAGTTCTTGAATGATACTTAAAGCTAACCTTTCTTTAAGGGATCTTGAGGTGTAAAATATTGTTTATATTATCTCCTCCCTTTTTCTACCTTTTAAAGGGTTATTTATGCTTAATTTAATAGAATTGATCTTGGTTTATGATTAGGTTACGATTTAACAATATTATTAAATTATTCTATTAATATTAGATTTTAACACTTTTTAGATTTTTTTATTATAACTTAAGTTCTAGGGAATTGAATTGGGTGATTTTTATTTTATAGCATTGGAAAAATAAAAGGAAGTTCTAAAATTTTTATATTTTGGCTAGAACCAAGTTCAAAATTTGGGAGGTAAAATTTAGTCATGAAAATGAAGTACTATTTTTGTCCAAGCTAAACCAATCACAGTTTTTGGGTTGTATTTAGAATTCCAAGAGTCCAATTAAGGTGAAATAAACATTTAAAATTAGCTTAAATTTAGCACAACATCTTTTATGCATGGGGAATAATGAAACTATGCAATTTTGATGATCAAACATTACCTGAAATTTGACTAAAAAATTTACTACTATAAACATTATTAGTAATTTCATTTGTAAATTAGGTCATTGGCTTTCAAATGAAGTAAGATACCATTCTTTGCAACCTTATAAAGTATATTAATTTAGCTTATTAGGTTTTCTAATTTAGGAAATCAAATATAACTAAATTTTATACCCTTAAGGCATTCATTCAGATTAGATAACTTTTTTTCAAATTTTCATTTATACCATTGTAGGTGGCTAATTTTTTATATCAATTCAAAGGATCAACACTCCAATTTATTTTAATTTTGAAATCTTTCTCTTAATTTTAATTTTAATTTTAATTTAATTATCTCTTATTTTTGTGCTTATATTATGAATGATTACTTAGATAGTTTGCTAATTACATTTAGTTAGTTAATTATATATATTATACTTTATAGTTAAGCAATTAATTACAATTAATTCTTATATGTAGGTTAGTTGTAATTGATTGTAATTAGTAGCAATTAGGCTTTGATGATTTGATGCATAGATAAATCATTAGTTGCCTAAAAAAATAAAGGATGAATTAATCATTTTTGCTTGTGAAGTTGTTAATTTAGTTTTAACCTTATTCTTGATGTTCAATGCTATTACTAACTAGATTTAAGTGTATGTATTAACCTAAAATTGGAAGCGACAGGTTAATTTAAGTGCTTATTCTAGATCAATTATTATTAGGAACTTTGCATAATTACTACTGACATTGAGGTAATTTTTGCATGTAAAGTTGTTAATTCAGTTTTAACCTTATTCTTGATATTTAATGCTATTACTAACTAGATTTAAGTATATGTCTTAACTTAAAATTGGAAGCAAAAGGTTAATTTAAGTACTTATTCTAGATTAATCATTATTAGAAACTTTGCATAATTACTACTGACATTGGGGCAATTTTTTATAAAGTAATTAAATTAATTATGAAATTTATTGGAGTTCATGATAAATCTAAAATTGAAGTATGATATTCCTTGGATTGAACTTTCCTATTTTAGCATTTTTTGTTTTAATTATATTTTACTTACTTCATTTATGTTGCATTACAAAACCCCCTTTAATTTTACATTCTATATACATAAATTGAATTATATTTCCTTAAGTTTAACTTGAACTCATTTATCTACAAGATAAAGTAAGATTAATAATAATTTTTAGTATAAAATGACATGTATTAAAATTTTAACATTATTATCAAGGAATAGATTGTGTAATTGGTGGTTCTTTTTCTTTATTTTTAACTATTTTTTTATCATCTTTTAGTGTTTTTTAGGCTTTTCAATAGTGCTATGTAACTAAATTCAGTTTGAAATTTGGAAACAACTTTTCAAACCAAGGTTTTCTTGACCTTGATTTTTTTCAACTAAAAAACATTGTTTGATATTATTTTTCAATTTTTTAATATTTTTTCAAAATTTTTAGCTTTTTTATTTTCATTTAATTTTTTTCTCTTGATGTATGAATTTTTTCTCCTATGAATTTAACTTAAATTTTAATTTTGAAAGTGTGAGAAAATTTCATAAATTAAGAGATTACAATTAAAAAAATCACTTTTTATAATGATTTTAATAAGGCACCTAGAATTGAATAATAACTTGTTGAGCTAACTTATTTTGTCAATTAGTTGTAATGTAAATGCAGGCAACTTAAGTGTGTAATATATGCTATATAGTAAGACATCCTTTTGATACATGCCTAGAATTTAAAAAATATGAACCAATCTAGCCATTTCATTCAATGAAAATATTTTCAAGTCTACCCTAATGTTGCTATGTTCTATATTCTAATTCCTACAACCTAGCATGGCAAGATTATTCAATTTTTAGCTATGGAAATTCATTAAGTCACAATCAATATCAACCTCCTATTAAAGAATATTTATTAGTTTATAAATCTTAAACTTCAATGACGGAACTTAAGAATTTATTTTGCAAATTTAGCATAATACAATGTAGTTCTAGCAAGAAAGAATACAATCCCAACAAGAAATAATGGCATGCATAAAAAATTTAGATACTCAAGTGAACTAACTTGTCCTATCTATCAATAACTTGGAAAGCCAATATGCAAGCCAACCATGTTCCACTTAACAAGTAGATCTCTAAAAGAAAATGAAACTTAAAATTCTTGCATAAAGGTATAATCCAAATCTAAGTCTGTTTCTTTTACTAATTCTATTTTTCTATTTTTTTCTCCTAATAGCCTTGAAAATTTTGATGAAAAAAAAGAATAAGAGTTCTAAAGACTTTTAGTAAAATGGAAGTCAATATACCCCAAAAAGAAATTAATGAAGAAAAAGAAGAAAAAGTAGAAATTATTATGCAAGATGGCACCCTCATCATGAAAATTGTTAGAATGATAAAAAAATTTAACATTTTCAAGGTTATCAAAAATCCTTTTAAAGTTCATTTTATTTCTTTATTAACTTGATTGATGTCAAAGTGCAAGATGATTTTGAATTTAAAAAAATGATCTAAGGTTAGCACTTAAAAAAAGTTGATGTTTAGACTAGTTCTGGAAGTGGAACCATTATATAAGGAAATTACTTCAGAATCGAAGCTAGATTGAAGCAACACAACAATATCTAGTCAAAGATGTTAAAGAAAGACACTTTTAAAAAGGCAACTTAAGCTTTCAAATTTACATTCTTCTTCCCTTCTCTTCTATTTTGACTTGTCCTTGATTTGATGTTATGATATGTTTTATATTAAAAAAATGTAAGATTTAAGTATGGGAGAGGCATTTAGGATTTCTTTTATGCTTTTTTTAATGCTTTTTATTTTAAAAAAACTAAAAAATAAAAGTGAAATTATGTTTATTTTATACTTTTTATCTTTTTAAGTTATTTTAATTACTTTTTATTGATTAAGAGTTTGCAATTTCATAAGTAAGAATCAATAGAAGTTTGATGGATTTATAACATGATTAAATGAATTGTCTTGCTTTTTTAAATTAATTAGTGTAGTGATAGATTTTGAATTAGTAAATTAAATATTGATAGCTTATCTTACCTTGTGAACTTTTTAACTTCATATTGAGCATCTTTATTATTCTTTTTTCCTTTTTGTGTGATTCTTTTCGATGAAATTTATTTCTTTAGAACTTGCTTTTAATTTTTCTTTAAGATTATATTTGTATATGCATGCATAAATATGATAAAGGTATTCTTTATTTTCATAATGTTAAACAGTTAATCTTGAAAACTTATCTTTGATGAGCCTCTTAAGCTTAATTTTCTTTTTCTTTATTGTTTAACACATTAGCATCTTTTCTAATAAAAAATAAGTATCTTTACCTAACCTTAGAAATTAGTAGAACATTTGGAATCTTCATTAAATAGGTTTTTTAATAAGTATAGGGTGTGTATGCATTATATGAAAAATTATCAACTACAAGTTTAATGTTTGTTTAAAAAATGTGAAAAAAAGAAAGAAAAAAAAAGGAAAAAGAATAAAAAAACAAAAAAACAAAAAGAAGTGGGAAAGAAAGAAAAAAGAAAAGAAGTTAATGAATGTTTGAATTTAAATTTAGGTTGTTGTGTAGAGTTATAATGTAATTTGCTTGTGTTTATATTCAAGTGCACTATCAATTTCTTTGATTTTTAAAACTTCATATCTTCAATTTTTCCTTCCCTTTTCTTTTAATCTCATTATAACTTTCAATAAAGTCCTTTTAATTTGTATTTTATATACAGCTTGAGTAATAGAGATTAGATGATAAGTAAGCATATAGTAAGGCATTTCTGTCGAAAAAAATTTAAGTGAAACACTAGCATTAAATACTTGATAGTTAGAGAGCGAATTTTATAAGAGCCTACCAAATTTATCCTTTTTTAAAGAAGTTTCTATTAGTTAATTTCAAGTTTGTTGAGATTATTATTTATGAAGTGTTATGATTCTTGGTGGCATTGATTGTTATCTTGATTTTGATTTTTGTAATTTTGAAGTTATTAGAAAGTTAGTCTTCTATTATTTAGTATTGAATAAAGTTATATTTGCCCGATAACATGCAAAGGCTAAGTGTTAAAAAATTTAACATATAAAATATTATTTATATTATTTCTTCTTATTTACTTCCTCTTAGAGGGTTACATGTGTTTAATTTAATTAAATTGGTCTTATTTATGATTAGGTTATGATTTTGCAATATTAGTGAATTATTCAACTAATATTGAATTTTGACATTATTTCAATTTTTTGACTTTAACTTGAGTTGTAGGGATCTAAATTAAATTGATCTTTATGCATTTGAAAGGATAAAGTTCTAAAACTTTCTTATTTTGGCTAGATACCAGTTTAGAATTTTGAAAAGTCAAATTTGGTTGCAAAGATGAAGTAATGTTTCTCTCCAAACTAATCTAGTTATGGTTTTTGGGCTATATTTGGAACTATAAAAATTCAATTGATATGAGAATAACACCTAAAGTTAGATTAAACCTAACCAACAATTTTTATATTTAGAGATTAATGAAACAACACCATTTTGTTAGTTAAAAATTGATTAGAACTTAACTTACAAAAATTTACTGTTATAAACACTGCTAACAATTTGATTTGTAAATTAGGCAATAAGTTTTCAAATTAAGCAAAGTCTCATTCTTTTTTACCTTAAAAAATATATTAACTTAACCCATTAAGTTTTCTATCTTAAAAAATCATATATAATTAGGTTTTATGCCTCTAAAGGCATACATTTAGATTACATAACTTTCTTCTCTTTTCCAAGTTTTCTTGCAAACTACTATGAGTGATTAATTTTATACACTAATTCAATAGATTAACATTCCAATTTGGTTTAATTTTTAGACCTTTCTTTGAAATTTTACTTTTAATTTGATTATCTTTTATTTTTATACTCTTATTGTAAATGACTATTTAGATAATTTGCTAATTATGATCAATTAATCATCTATTATAATTTATGGCTAAACAACTAGATACAATTAATTCTCGCATGTACATCAATTGTAATTGATTGTAATTAATAGCAATTAGAATTTAGTGATTTGATGCATAGGTAAATTATTAGTTACTTAAGGAAAACAAAATTGGCAATTTTTTGTATAAAGTTGTTAATTCAATGCTAACATTATTCTTGAAATTTAATGCTATTACAAATTAGATTTAGAAGCATGTCTTGACTTCAATTTAATAATGGAAGGTTAATTTAGGCACTTATTGGTAACATTTGATAAAAATCTAGTAGTTAAATCCTAACAAAGGTAAATCAGATAACTTTTATTAATGGATAATTTATAGAAATGTTCATTAAAACTAATAGAAGTATTAATTAAATTTAGTAAATAGAAAAATTCATTAGGAAAATTTTAAGAAATTTTTAAGTAAAATAGAATTATTTAAGATCTAATATTAATATAATTTTGGAGTAACTTGAAATTTATACTTAAAAGCATCAAGTGAGGATCCTAAAGTGTCAAAATCAAAATTTTGGGACATAATAGAAGGACATAGACAATTTTAGGGAAAATAAGGGGAATATGGCAATTTTCAAAAATGTTAGTGGAAAGATTAGGAAAAACTCCTAATTAAAGTCTTAATGAAGTTGACTAATGATTAATTAATGGTTAATTACAATTAGAAAATGAGTTGAAAGTTTCCTACAAAGTTAGTCAAGAATAACATGAGTGATGATGGAATAAAATAACATGTGCCATGACTTAATCAACAAAACTAAGCATAAGAAAAATAAGGCCAGAAATAGTAATAAAGACTAAAACTAAAAATTGAGAAAATTAGGAAATTTCCTTCCCTTTTCTTATTAGAATTGTGGACTTTGGCTCCTTGAAGCCTACTGCATTTCATTTCTATATAAATAACGAAGTTTAGTTTTTCTTTAGGAATGTTAAAGCTTTCCCATAGAATAGAGAAAAAAAGTGAATTTTTGAGAATTCTTTTTAGTTTTAAAAGATTTTGTGAGATTATTGATAGTTCTTTGAAGTTGATTGAAAGAAAAAGTCATTTAAGTCTATCAATGTAGGTAAAAGCTTATAAACTTCTATGAATTCATTCTTTTTTATAATTCTTTCTATAAGCTCTTTTCTAATTCCATGTTATTTTAGTGGAAATACCTTGAACAATAGGTGAAAGAATCAAGTTTCTTTAGATTATTTGATGTGAATAGAGATCTATTTCTTTTCTTTTCAATTTTCTTTTGAAAAGATTATTATATGAGAGGTATGTATGCTAGGATGATACTATGAGTATTATAATAGGTTAATAAAGAGGTTCTCTTAAAAAGGAGTTTGAGAAAATGATTTTTCTTATTATGATTTCATATCGAGAAGAAAGAAGAATTATTATGAAAATGGTTTTTTACATTTAGTAAAGTTGGAAAATATGTTTTTCATGAAGAATTCTTATGGTTAAGCTTCAAGTAACTCATAATTTTTCTTACCTATGGTAGGCAAAAATTATTATTTTATTTCTCATAATATGTTACATCATAATCCATTTAAAAGAAATCAAGATGCTTGATCTTAAGATTTAAAAAGAAAAATGGTTAGTTTTATATCAACCATGAAAAGCATTGCAAATTTTCTTGTTGTTAAATAAGAAAAACTTTGTTTTTATGATGGGATGTAATAGGCTCTAAAGCATACCTCATCAAGGTTGATTTAGAGTTATCACATTAAAATTTTTTAAGTAAAAATCATCATGGAACAAGCTTGAGAAGCTCATAACCATGTTAACGTTTTAGTAAGGAAAAATCCTTTTTTGTGTGAGAAAAAACTTATCACATAAAATTTAAATTATTTTAGAAATGTTTATTAACATTTTTGTTAAGTTTTTTTTAGGAAAAACATGTTTACAAATATGTTAGGAAGCTTGAAGATTTATACAAAAAAATTATTTTTTAAAACTAGTATTTTGAAAAGAAAAACAATTTCTTTCAAAGGTAATCTTCTAGCAAAATGTCTTAATTACTCATATGACATGTTTTATGGTAAAAAATGTTTGTTTATGAAGTTTTATGTCTCAAATATTGGGTTAGAAAAGTTTGTAAGAAGTTACATCAAAAGATGGTTTTTGCAAAAAGATTTTATGATTCTTACTATTAATGGATAGTAAGCTAACATGATAAGTAATGTAACATATTTTAAACATGAAAAGAATTTGAAAATAATATTTAAAGTATTTGTTTTGGCTCTAAAATTTTTTACAAAATTTGACAAAAAGTTGCACACAAAGTAGATTTTTAGAAACTAAAATAGCCCCTTTTTAGGCATATAAATAGTTTGACTTAGGGAAAGCTTTTCAATGTGTTTCATGCATATGGTTTTAAAATGTTATTCAATGACATATTGTTCATACTAGAATTTTTTACAAAATTTCATTAGAGTTTGATATTTAAATTAGACTTTCCAAGCTAAAAGTATCTATCTTTGATGAGTTTTAATAACTAGATAAAGTGAAATTATGTATGATTTGTCTTGGGTATGGAAAAAGCTTAATATGGTTATTAAATATTTAAATATTTATTCTGAAAGTTTTCATTAAATTCAAATGATATTTGATATTTTAGTGGAATTTATGATTACTAGGGTGATTATTAGGATATAGTGCAGATATATAAGTATTTCTTTTATTTAGATATTGATGATTGGTAGAATTAAGCAATTTTGTTACTGCTAGGTAGTAACCTAAATACTTGAAATATTAAAGAAAAATAGTATTTTTACTTATTAAAAATATTACACAAAGTAATGAATTAAAATTATGTAGAAACAAAAGTTATTAAACTTACAAAACTAAGTTGTGCACTACATGATTCTACTAGGCAAACATAAGTGGCATGGTGTTTTTATACCCATATTTGTATGATTAATATGTGATGATGCTGACTTAAATTTGTACTTAATACATAATGAACATTCTATGAAAAAAAATGGACACTACTCTAAAAGTCCCATAGTGAGACCAAAAACATGATTGAAAGGTTAGGGCATGATATTTTGTTTGAAATATTGTTTGCCTTATATAAGCACTAATGCATCTATATGGAAAGAAACTTGTGAATAAACACTTGTAGGAATAAATTGACATCATAATGACTTTGACAAAGACGATAATCTAGCATACTAAATAGAAGCACTAATACTACTTGTGGTCACTAACAAGGTGACAAGGTAACTATGAATTCTTTTTGCTAGATTATTTTTATGTTACATGGTGGTCATGGTTGTAGCTAACATTTTGACCTTACCTTATTATATGTAATGGGCTATTAAGAGCACAATGTAGCCATGTGGAAATTTGTAGCTATCTACCACAAGCTTTATATCGTATTTAACAATTTTGACTTGAATGTCATTTGTGATATGATTATGTGAAACCTTATGGAGTGGTTTAGGATTGGCTCAATGCCTTAACTTCTAAATCACAACAAAATAATGAGTTGGATAAGGTTGACCTGGAAGCATAAAGCTAGGATATACATGGGATAAGGTTAGTCAAGAGTAACAAGGAGGAATCCTTATGCCTCCATACCATTTGATAATTACTTTAAATATTGGTGTTGTATATACAATAAATTAAGGAATGTACTTTTCGTAAGAAAATATTTGATTCATGTCTTGTATACAATTAGTTTTTTTTTCATTAAAACTAGTTAGAAAATTAATGCAATACCTATCTCATTGAGTAATTTTATTACTAACTTTACTTGCGAATATATTTTTCAAATATTCTTATCAACATGACAACTAAAATTACTAATTGTTGATGGAAGATATACTACACATAGGTTAGTACATTAGACTTAAATTTCATTCTAAAGCAGTGGATGACCATACTAACATCAATCACTAGATTAAGATTTGACTGGTGAGGCTTGCACCCCTTCTATTTGATCCCATCAGGCTATTCCCAATGATCCCCACATCTAGCAATAGATTTTTAGCAACCTTTAATGTTCTTATACCTAAAAGTATCAATATTGAGGTAGGAAATGCAACTATACTAAAGCATGATGGTAAGCTATACACTTCCTCAACCTTAGTTCTGCTATCTATCATACATTTTCAATCACTAACATCTACCACATTGGTTAGTCCATCTAATGTTATATCGGCTTTCTATAGGTTTATCAATAGCTCTGACTTTAATTCTAATAGCTCTTAATCATTTTATAGTCTAACCTCTAATAATACCACACATGTGGCTATAAGGTTAATGATAAGCCATTAGGACAAAATTAGTTAAGAAGTGTTGGACTTTTATTCCCAATTTTGTTATATATTATCACTCTAACTCTTTTGACAAGTATATATATGTATGTTTGGTAGGACTATAACCTAAAAATAATTTGTATAGAGTAACTAATAAGATATGTTAATTATTTGAATATGATATATAATGTATAATGTTATATAGCCTATCTATTTGGTATTCTTGTACAAAGATAGAGAACATTTTGGGAACATAAAACTAACAAGGCTTTTAAGAATTTTCAATGGAAGAATAATGGTTTCTCTAGTAACAAAGGCATTTAGTCTTAAAAAAAGAAGTAATTTATTTGTATAAATGTTCTAAGAAATAAATCCAATCTCTAATTTTGATATTATATCCAAAGTATTTTAAAAATAGAAAATCAGATTAACTAATTTCCTTAAGTTTTGCTATTTGGTCCTATTATATTGTATTTATTTCATGATTTGAACTACTATTTTTAAAAAAGAACTTTTAACTTTTTTTATAAGAAATTCCTTTGAAAATCTTTTGTAAAACCATTTCTTATGTTTTGAAATGCCAATGATAACATTTTATCTGTTATAATCTTGTTATACGAAAATATTTATCTTCAAAAGACATTTTTTTGAAATCACATCACTAGTTCTTCATAAATCTATTTTGATTTTGATTTAACCCAAAAAAAAATTATTGTGATTCTAATTTCAAATTCTCCTTCAAAAACAAAAGAAAAGAGAATTACTCCATGTTTTATTTTCTCAAAGATGATATAAAATGTCTAAAAATTTAATACTTTTAATACATTTATCTATTCAAACTTTTGGCTAAAAGTTTTCAAATAACAAAACAAACTATGTTAAGAAAGCTATTTCTAGTAATGAACATGTTACATTCCTTATTTAGAGATGAAGTTCTATTTGTTGAATATAGTTTGAACCTTATCAAAAAAATGTGAAAAAAAATAATAAACCTTTTATATTTTTGCATCATGCATAACTAGGAAAAATAGTTAGGTTAGAAATACTTGTAAAGGTATTTAGTTGATGTCTTTACACCAATTATGATAGTTCAGAAATTAGGTTATGATATTGTTCTAGATTAATCATCATAAAGAATCTTACATGATTATTGCTAGCATCAGGATAATTTTTTATTATTTATTTAAATCAATTTTGAATTATGTTGAGGTTTATGATAAATCTAAGAACTGGAATGTGATATTCCTTAGATTATACTTTCATATTTTGGAATTTTTTGTCTTATATCTATTTTAATTTATTTCATTTAAGTTATGTTACAAACCCTCCCTTATTTTTACATTCTACAAACATAGATTAACTTCTATTCCTTAATGTTTAATCTAAACTCACCCTTTCTATGTGTTAAAGTAGGTTCAGTAATATTTTTTTATACAAAACAATGTGTATCAAATATTCAAAATTTGTTTTTTATATTCTAATATCCTATCTTAAGTTATTGTGCTTAAAAGTATGAAAGGATTTCAATGATTTGAAATAATTTAAAAGATTAACTTCAAGTGTATGGAGTATTGAAAAAGTTAAAAGACCAAGTCTTTACAAGATGATCAATGGCTTACAATCCTCCTCTTAAATCAAGCACAACAAGAAAAATTTATTACTTATATGATTCATTAATGTTATTCTCACAAGTGATGAGAAATGAAAAGGAAGATGTCTAAAACCAAAGAGCACCATATATTGCAAAAACAAATGAATATCTCTATCTTTATTCTTTTTTTATGGATCCATTATTATAAAAAAGCTTATTAACGTTGGGTATTTAAAGGATTTCACATTAGAATATGATTAACATTTCATTTACCCCCAAAGTAAATATTTTAGACTAGTGTGACATTTACTTAATACTAAATGTTAGTTAAGGTAGTATTAATAGCTTATTAACATGTTATGTAGGACAGAGGAATATCTAGAATCCTACAAAGAGAGCTAGTTAGAGACAAAGATTAAACTTGAGAACAAATAAAAATAAAATAAAAGTGATAATGAGGAAAAGAATAAGATACAGTTTATTTGTAAAAATATTACCATGTCAAGGGTTCTTACTAAACTTTAATACCCTTATATGTTAGTTATTTCTAAAATTGATATCTTAAATTTTCTTATTTTTCTAGTAATATTTAAATATCATGCATTTTAACATTGATTACATAAAAAAACTAATGCATTATATTTTCTAATAATTTGGAAAATATCACTACATCCAAAAAGACATCAAGTAATTATAAAACTAACATCTTAAGTTTCCTCATTTTCTCAACAACCTTTAAATGACTTATATGGTGACATCGGTTAGATAAAAAAATTGATATTTTAAGTTTCTTTATAATTTCAAAAATATGATCATGTTCAAATAGATGTTAGTTAATTCTAAAATTAATGTCTTAAATTTTTCTCATTTTCTTAATAACTTTTAAATGTTATGCATTATGATATTGATTAAATAAAAAATTATCATCTTAAGTTTTCTAACAATTATAAAAATGTCATCACATCTAAGTAGATATCAATTAATTTTAAAACTAACATTTTATGTTTTCTTATTTTCCAAACATCTTTCAAATGTCATACTTTATGATGTTAGTTAAATAAAAAATTATCATTTTAAGTTTCTCAAAAATTTTTAAAATGTCACTATATCAAAATAAATATTAGTTATAATTGCTAACCATTATCTTATTAATCTTAATGATTTCAAAAATGCCATCATATTAATATAGATGTCAATTTTTCCTTTTACTAATAAAGGATCACTATTTTATAGTAGTGATTATTTATACTTGGATTGCACAATGCTCTTTATCTATATGCTCTTGGTTAATTTGGATAAGATCATGAATAATATAATTGGTTATGATGACAAAATGCTTAAACATTATCATTATATTCTCCTTGTCATTACTTATAAGGAAAGCTTAATAGTTTTGATCTTTTTTTATCCTTATTGTAAATTATTTCATGATGAATGCTTAAGCTATGTCCTTTTAGTTGCTTGGAACCTATGCTAATCATGTTATTTCATAAAGGAAACTTATTAAAGAAAATGCATATACATAAAAATATTTCAAATGATTTTATCTTTGATCTTTTTCAAAAGAAGTTTAAAAAAAAAACTTATTAATTTCAAATTACATAATCTTTTAATTTTTTTCCAATGTTTTAGAGAATGAAAATTTTGATTTCAACTAAGTGTTTGCAAAAAGGGAAACTAAAATGTCTCTTATTAGAATGAGAAAATTTTATATTTAGAATGTTTTAAAATATGATTTTTGTTAACTTTGGTAAGCTAATAAGAAAAATATTTACTATATTATTTCCTCTTATCTCATATCTTTTAATGAGTTACACATGTTTAATTTCATAGAATTGACCTTGTTTTATAATTTAGGATTAGTTTTATAATATTCTAAATTTATTCAATTAATGATAGATTTTGACACTATTTTTATTTTTCAGCTATATCTTGGGCTCTAGATATCAAATTAGGATGATCTTTATACTATTAAAAAGCTTAAAAATTTGATTTTTGGTTAAAGCTTAGTTCAAACTCTTTCAAGCCCTTATTTAGCCAAGAGGGTGAAGCCTTGTATTTGTCCCAATTGAGTCAACTTCAATTTTTGGACTATATCTGGAGTTATAAAGATCCAATTAATGTGAAGTCAGTGCCCAGTTCTCTATGAGACCTAACTTTACAACTTTTGTATATATAGATTGCCCAAATTACATTATTTTAGTAGTTTTAAATTAGTTAGAAGTCAGACTTATAAGAATTTACTATTGTAACTATTAAAATTAATTGTCTTGTTACAAATAGGTTTGGGATGCTAAAAATTAGGAAGGTCATATTTTTGTAATCTTAAGAAATATACAATACAAGTCCAATAGAGTTTTATGTTAATTGGGTTAAATAAAAAGGAAAGAACTTATTAGACATAAGAAACTTTAAGCATATTCAGCAGACAATTCTTCTTTCTTTTTTTTAGCTTGTGTTCTTTATCCATAGAAAGCTAATTTTCGGAGTTAATTTAAGGAGTTTAAGGCTCTTTTCTTCTAGATTACAAGATTATGATTTATAATATTGACTTTATTTTCTTAATTTTTCTCTTTCCCTATTTACTTGTACTAATTTCTTAAAATTGGTATTCATCCTTATGATTTCTGCTAGTTTTCTATTTTAATGTTAAATTATTGATAAATCACGATTTTACTCATAGAGATAGAGGGTTAAGGGTTTAATTTGAAAGTTTCTAATTTAATTTCTCAATTTAACTAAATTCTATAATTAAATCGATTTCATTCTAGCCTAAGGATTATAATGGTTGTTTAATTCGACTAATCTTAATTGATCAAATCCTAGATGATAATCTAGCATAAGATTCATGAATCATTACAGAGGTTTCAAATAATTTAAGGTTAAAAAATTAATTAGAAAAGTGAAAATCTTAATTTTTTTCATGATTAATCTAAACTAGAGCTCTCAATTTCTTAAATTAGTTATTTTATTACATTAGTTTTCTTTCTTACTATTTATTTTATATTTTTTTCACTTAATATGTTTGTTTAAATTTTAATTCATAAAACCCCTCAATTTTATTCTGCATCATTTAACATACTACATAATACAACATTTTACATTATGTTATTATTTCATTCTATTAGCATTCTATGTAAATTGCATTTACATTCTATTTGCATTAATTTCTTCTATTTTCAATACATAAATAATTCAACAATTGTGTAAACATTGTTAGTAATTCAATTTAGAAAATATAAATCAAGGGATCACTGGGGGAATGACTTAGTTGTTTCACTATTATGCATTCTTTCAGCAAACTATTTTTAAATCTAATTTTGGTGTATTGCAATATGCTTATTATAAGCATATATGTCTTAATCATTTATGTTCTTTATATTTTAAATCCATTTTGTATCTTTTGAAAGGGTGAGCATATTTTTGAAACTATAAGAAATTTAATGATATTTCATTAAAGGGGAGAAAATTATTATTATGATGATTATTGTATATGCTTTAGATATCTTAATAGCATATTATGCGTGTATAAGTTTGTGGATTGTTGGTAAATGTGCATAACTGTAATCTTGCTTTCTTTTCTTCACATGTACTTATGTTTAATCTCCATTTTGTCTCATGAAAGTCACATTGTTTATATCCTTTTACCTTTAAAATGTATTATTAATAGCATGATTTAAGGAGAGGTTATATATACTATAACTCACGTTTCTTTAAAATGTATTATTAATAGCATGATTTGAAGGGAGACTTGCTTTGATATGTATTATAGCTCATATTTCTTTAAACATGAAGTTATTAATAGCATGATTGGAAGGGAGATTTGCTTTAATCTATACTATTGCTCACATTTCTTTTGACATGAAAAGTTTTAAAATTAAACACTCTACATGTCTTTTCATGCTTACTTAAAGAAAAAAGGTAAGAGGTTCTAGTCTTTGACTCATTAATTTGATGGATGATTTTATATGATCATAGATATGAAATTCCTAAGAAATCATGTAGGGATATCATTCAATAAAGACATATTTATGCTTAATGAAAAGTTTTGCTTCCAATTATGTTTACTAATAAAGGATGTTTCATCTATTTTAATAGAAAAGTAAAACAAAGAGATGATAATTAAAAAAAATAAAGGGAGAAGATAATAACATCACTTAGTTCAATAAGTTTATTTATATATCCTATTAATGTCAAATAAAAAGGAAAAGATAATGAAAATACATTATTTGCTTAATGTTTTATATCTTCTAGTGCATATAAAATTAAATCATAGTTTTAAATATATTTTTCTTTGATGATTTGTCATCATTGAAAAATGGGTTATTGTTAATCTCAAAGTTCTAAATGTTGACTTTTGGTAATGATAAATAATTATTGTATTCACAATGTATGTTGCATGTTAAAGTGATATATTTTATCTGAATATTAATGATGCACTACATTTTGATTGATAAATATATATTATATGATGGTAATCCATTTTTTTGCTAATTAATCATATTTTTATAAATAAATCATGCCTCTTGATATATTAGATTAGATTAACTATATGGCCTGCAAACTTTATGTATATTATATAGAGCTAACATTGAAATTAAATAATAGATGATTTTGTCATACTCAACTTAAGAAGAAATAAGGAAGAAATTTAAGAAAGAGGAGATGATCCTAGTGTTGAAAAATTAGGACATTGAAGTTTTGAAAACTTAGAAACATTAAGAAAAACCTAAAGACTTCATTTGTCATAACTTTTCCTTTTAGGCTTAAACTTTCTTGTAGAATAATTTTTTTTTATGATATGGAGCTCAAACATGTTCTTAAAATCTTATTTTGATCAAAATATTTTAAAAAGATATGTCATAACTATGTTTTTACAATATAGTTTATGAAACGCTTTAAAAACAAATGAGACATGAGTTTTGGTTTATTTGATTTTGATCTTTGGTCACTCTTTTAATCATTCCTTATAAATTACAAATGATTTGATTATAAAACTTATTTATACGAAAATAAACTTAAATAGAATTCCATAAACAAGTCATTTGCTTAACATAACCAAAATATGAAAGTTATAAATTTTTTAAATTAAGTCTAAAAATCAAATTGCTACATTCTATTTTTTAATAACATTTGCTAATTTTTTTAATAATATCTCTAAAAATGATCAAAAAGTGAATTCAAATATATTTTTAAAGATAGGTTGTTTGCTTAAAACAAACTTAAAATGAAAATATTATAACCTTTTACAATTAATGTTTAGTCATATTGGTTTGATAGGATTATTATAGGTATAACAGTTAATTGTTAGCCCTTGAATGAGCTTTACTGTGAAAGTTCTACAAAATAATGGCTATAAATTGCTACTTTTTTATTTCCAAGCTAGTGTTCCAAATGGCTAAATCATTATAGGCTTTTTATATATGCTAAGAATCATCAACTATGACATATATAGAGTATGAAATTCATTATTTAACATCATTTACTTTTAATTTCATTAAAATCATGAGCTCTTTATTTTGAAATTTCTCTATTCTAAACATTTCATTTGTTTCATATATTCTTTTAAATAGTTTTTTCGAATTATTCATCATTTAATCTTTCTTGTGAGAGATAAAAGGTTAAAAATCTCTTTAAATTTGTAAAGAAGGTGAGGTATTCCTTGTAAATAGTAGTTTACTCAAGGAAGCACAAATATTTTTAAAGAAGCTTCTCAAAAGTTGAATGAAATAATGGATTGAAACATATGTTAGCAACTACAAAAAGCAAACGTACACCTTAAAGCAAAACTTTAGAAAGGAATCAATATAAAATCTTATGTTTAATCACTTTTTCCTTACTCTCTTTAATTTTTATGATATGCTCTATTTTCTTTTTAAATAAAATTTATCACATATATTGTGTTTCAATACTTATGTTGATACTTGATTAATTCAATGAATAAAGGAGATATTAATCTATATATATGATTCTTAATGATTTTATTATGTGTCGTTGAATAACTTGCATTGTAGAAGTGCTTTGATTTGCTATATTCTTGTATGCAAACATCTTCATAAAATTATCTTAATTTATTTGAATTAAAATTATCTTCATAACTTGTTAAAATCAAGATTTTTTTAAAAGGATTTAAAAATTGTAAATTTTTTCAAAATATACTATTCACCCTATTGATTGTTGGTTACCTTACCCTATAGTGTTTGGAAAGTGTTTTAAAAGGTAGACGGGTCAAGATCAGATTGGTTTAACTAGTCAAACCAAGTGGTTGAACCAAATACTATATTTTTATATATAATAAATTTTATATTACATATATGTACATATTTTATTACTATATTTATAAATAAATATTAATCTTACTACAATTACATTAATCATCCAACATAATTTTAGTTCAAATAAAAAGCAAAAGATAAAAATTTTCTCTAATTCAAATTACTTTCACATAAATTTTAATTCTTTTCATTTAATAGTCATTGCAAATGATAAAAACATCAATTTATAACAAAAACTATTCATCCTAATCTTTATAGTTTACTAAGAATCAAGAAAGATTTTTTTTCCTTTTAAAATTCTTGAATTTAAATCCAAAATTTTTAAAACTTTGTTAATTCATTTTTACAAGAAAATTTTAACTTTTTTCTATTTTTAAACAATTAAAAAAATCTTAAAATTTTTAAAACAAAAGTTTATGATTACTAACATTTTAAATTCAATATCTTAAAACATTTGTTTTATTTATCTTGCTATACATAAAAGATAAATTAATTTTTAATAATTTTTTCTTTTTACATTGTACTTTCTTATCTAATGCTTCCTTAATTTTTCTTTTTTTTTCCTTTTTTATATTGGACTTTCAAGTTAGATTAGAATTAGACTTTATTATTTTGAAAAAAAAAAAGTCTAAATCAAGTAGACAGTTGACCTGATTACTGATTCAACCTCAAGTTTTATTGGGTTAAATTGGAGCAAACTAGATTTTTAATAAAATTGGATTTTGAGATTGAATCAACTCATTTTTAGCTAGGGTACCAGTCCAAGTGGTTGAACCAGCAGGGCCGGTCGGAATTTCAGAATTTCAAAACTATGGTTTGGATAAAGCTACAAATAGCCGTCGGCTGTTGCGATTTATGCATTACCTTGTTAACAGGACCAATGCAGATGTAATGTGTACTTTCATCCTCATAGTGTATATGTTGCATTACGGTTTGAAGGGCCTTCTGCCTTAACTTGGAGCAAGGCCAGTGCATTAGAAGAGGCTCCCCTACTTTGTAAAGGCAGCCCCATAAAATATCCTGTATCATTGGGTGTGGGTAGTACAAATCTTCCTGCAATATATCAAACAGTAACTTGATTGAATTTGGCGTACCCAGTGAGGGGCGCTGTTAAAGTAAATGGATTACCTTAGCACATAAATTTCTAGCTTGGTCCCAGTCGATAAGATGATAGGGAAGGGTATAGAGCTCTCTTCTGAGGGATGAGACAACAGCATTAACAGGACCCACAAATCTTCTCCCATATAAATATGACATGGGTAGATACACCAACCGACAGTGACACCACATTCTTCCTGCATAATTTGGTTTAGTTTTAAAATTAAAAATGAAAGATATAATAAACAATTTGCGTGCAAGAAGCCAAGAACCTGGATGCAGGGGAAGAAAGTAAGGAAGCAGCCATATCTCCGGAGGCAGTGGATTGAGGCCGCTCCACTCATATACGCCAAGTACCTATATGATGCGATTAATTGTGTATATATATATATATATATGTTGAAATTGGAAGAACCAAGTAAGTTCATTAATTAGGCATTTATGCTTACGGAAAGCCACAATTTGCCCCATGAGGGAATAAAAGTGACGCCACCACGATCAAGAATCCATTTCCTTGCCTTGCGCATAGCACCGTCGCCACCGTCCAAGTCTTCTCCAAGCAATCTGAGAGTCGCATAGCACAGAGCTGTGCAGAACATTGTGCTGGGCCCTTCTATATGCAATCCCCATCCTCCATCTATGTTCTGTTAATCAAGTACGCATCGTTTATTTTATTTATCATCATGCTATCTGCTGAATACATATATTCTCGGAAATCATCTACCTGGTGATTATACAGATATCGGCGCATCTCTCTTTGATGCTCCGACGGCAAGATTGCATTAAGGGCCCCCATCACGGATAATCCAATCACCTACATAATTCAATCAACGTCTTTGAGTATTCAAGTAAATTTGAAATATTTTTAAAATACATGTCAAAGTATCATTTTGAGTGAATTATCATTTTTAAATAACTTTATTAGTTTAAATATTATTTTTATAAAAAATTACAGAAATTTATCTAATAAAAATTTTAAATAAACTTGAAATATTTTTAAAATATATATCAAAATATCATCTTACAATTCATTTTGAGGGAATAACTATTTTTAATTAACTTTATTAATTTAAATATCATTTTTATAAAGATCTTAAATATTATAATATGTAAAAGGGTAAAATTGATAGAATAAAAATGAAATCAACATTAGTCACTTCCAAGGGAGGTTAGGAAAATTTTTAAAAATAGAAGTCAATGAATTATATCAAAATTTTAGGGGGCTAATAAAATTTATCCTAAACGCTTAAGTAAATAAAGTTTTTTAAAAATTTAAATAAATTATATATTAGATTATAGGTTTTAATATAGTTTAATCATTTATTCGGTTCTTATAACTCTTTTATGTTTTTCAGATATTTGAAAACCAAACGAAGATCGAGAACGTTATCTTAAAGGAAATTTAATAGTTGAAATAAGAATACATTGTATCTATATGTGCATAGTCTGGGTTTTGGCCATTTTCACTTTATATATAGTCTTGCATGGAAGTTTAAAACACGTGTTATTTCTGGGCATGACCCCATGTTTGTTGACTTTTGTCTCTGACTAGTATCTGAAAAAAAGGAGAAATTCCATCAATTTTACTAGAAATTTATAACTAAAAGCTACTTTTACGAGCTTATATTGTATTAGCATTATGTTTAATTTCTTGGATGATGTTTAAGGTTTGTTAGAAGTCATTTAGGTGTTGTTTCCAATGTCAAGTCATATGTCTAGAGTACGACCATTAAATATATATATATATATATATATATATATATATATATATATATATATATATATATATATATATATATATTATTTTATAAATAATAGAATGATTATTTATTATTTTCCTGACAAATAAAAATTCAGTCATTTGAGAGAATAATTATTTCATAAAAAATATTTTTATTTCATAGAATCAATTGAATAAATATTTTAATTGTTTTCTTTGTTATTCACATTTATATTCCTTCCAATCAAACATCTTTCTATGCCAAGTAGAAATATTTGTATTGGATAAAGATTTAAATTGAGTGGAATAAATTAACGTCACTTTAAACTCACTACTTTCATCAAATTTACATCATTTATTCTAATTTTGGGCATGTGGTATAATGATAAAATAATTTATTATTGATATATTTGAGTGTATACTGTAATTTTATATTCGGCATAATTATTAGTAATAATTAATTTTTTTGAGATGAAATTGATATTAAATGCTTTTAGTGGGAACTAAATCACAATTAAATAGCAAGCTATCTTTTGTTGCTCATTTTCTAATCATAATTTTTCTCCCTTAAATGCCTTCACTTTAAACTCATTACTTATTAGTTAGATCAATAAGTTATAAATTAGTCTTGCACACTAACTTGTTGGAAAAAAAAAACTCTATTTTAATAAATTTTCTTGAGTAGCTTATATTTTATAAACTATTACCTATTCAAAATTTTTTTAAATTTATTCTTATTATTTTTACTAATTTATAACATATGTCTTTTATGACGTAAACCTAAATATATTCTTATATTTTAATTAATTAATAATTTTGTTGTAAATAATAAAAATAAAAACTATATAAGCAAATAAATATGTTAGTTCATAAAATATAATTAATTAAATATTAAACATTATATTTTATTTTAAATATTTAATTGTATTAATATAATTTAATCTTTAAATAAATATAAATTATTTTAATTTATATATTTATTTATATTAATATATACTTCTATGTTATTTTATAATTTGAAATATTTTGATAAATAATTTTTCAAAACACTTCTTCACAATTAACTAGTTTACCAATTACAAATTAACTTACTAATCATTAGCTAATTTATCAACTATTTAGGTAAAATAAAATTGAATTATTATTAAAAATCACATCAAATATGAGATCAATTTACACGTTACAATAATCATTTATTTTCATCATCATACCAAATAAACCCTCCATCTAATGGCTACAAAATAGATAATTCAAAAGTGAACTCCATCTCTGATGATCAATGGAAATGAGTAGAGCATATATTTAAAGCTCTCTCTTTCTTGAAACAATTTTTTTCATCTTTTTTTCCATCTCCATCATAAAAGACTAAAGTTATTACACTCTTTACTTCTCTCACATTTTCTTTTTCATAGGAAAAGAATGAACTTTTGCCCTTTCCTTTAATAAGTCCAAAAAAAATCTTAATATAAAAAGGAGAGTAAAACAAAAGTGATTTATGAAAGTACAAGTAACTTAACTCATCATAAAAATGTTATCTTAAATTATTACAAAAAAATTAAGACCTTTTATCAACAAAAAAATTATATTTAAAATAAAATATAAACATTTGAATGTGACCAAGTTATTACAAGATGGTTTAGTGCAAGTTCTCGGTACTGATAACATGTTGGAAATTTTAGATTTAGACCTTGTTTCTTTATGTTTTTTATTTCTTATTTTTTAAAACAAATTTATAGAATAGGTTTTAAAATCAGTTTTTTGAAAACAAACAAAATAAAAAATATATTTGACAAGCTTGTTTTCAGATAATGGTTTCCTACTGAGCAAAAACAAGAAAGTAAAGAGTTTAAGGCAAATTTCTCTTGTTTTATGTTGTTGGGCTCATTTTCTTTCATTATAGAAATGCCATTAATTAATGAGAGTAAGTTGTTCCCTATGTTTTTCTTTGTTTTGGGAACAAGAGAATAAAAACAACTAAAATTTGTTTTGATTCTTTTGCTTTTAAAACAGTTGTTTCAATAAATAGTTTTTTAAAAACTCAACCCCAGAATATTTATCTAAACAAGTGTTCGTAGGAAAAAAAAATTAAAAACACAAAATAAACTCCCTTTTCGTCAACGGAAAACTAAACACATTTGAATGTGAAGCATTTTCAATAGAGAGAGGAGGGACCAATATTTAAAAAGAATGTATATATTGGTGTTATGTTTCTATCATTTGTATAAAACAATCATAAATAGACATAGTTTAATAAAGTTTGCCTTACTCATGAGAGATTTCTCATGTTTTTTTTATCCACATTACATATATCAATGGATTGAAAAGAGGATTGATTAGGACAAAAGGAAAAGATCATCATGGATCCTCTTGAATTATTTAAAGATAAAATGTTTGATATAAGTGTCATCGGTTGTTGATATCATATATTATAATATTACGGTATAATCAAATCATAAGGGAAAACCATTATAACTACAACTAGATGCATGCAATACCACAGGTTTTGGATTAAAAAGGAAGGCCATGGTATAGAAGGAGATGCAATTTTAAATAGAACATTCACCAATCGGCTTAATTTATTAAGAAAATATTATAAATACTGAAAATAAATTTTAAAATTGACTTTCAAATTTTTTATATTTATTAAATTGAACTTTATAAATTTTTCTCATCATTTTATATTTAATAACAATATTTAATTTTTATTTAAAACCTATGTTCATGTTAAATTTTATTTAATAAAAAATGTATTATTTGCCGTGCAGAAGTTATTTTTAAAATTTTCTTTTCTTATTAAATAATTTGTGACTCTAACTAATAGCAAAATTAAGGGAAAGTTAGAAGAGGGAGAGGGCTGTTATTACCAAACCAGGCAGAAGGAACAAAGGGCCGCCATAATCACCAGGCCAGAAACCATCTTCAGCCTGCAAGGTTGAGTAAAATCTCAAGGCTCTTCTCAAAGTGATTCCGACTACTTTATCGGTTATCTCTTCTTCCCTTTCAACTTTGACCTTGGCAAGCTTCATCTCAAAGCCATTTTCCTTGGCAAACTGCATATATATACCATAAATAGAAAGATATAAACATATATATATATATATATATATATATATATAAGAAGAATAATAAGGACGAAAAGAAGTTCGTGTATGTTTTTGTGCACCTGGAGTCTCATTAGTAGATCGGAACTTTGCTTAGACTGAAAGCGGTTCTTGCTAAATTCTTCACGAATACGTTCCACTTGAGTGCGCTCCTCTTGGGTTCCAAGATGAGCATCAAACTCCCAGAATTGTCTTCCAACGTGATTATTCACGCTTCTGATCCACTCATCCTCCTTGCTCTCTGAAAGTTTAAGCTTCCACATCTCTTTCTTCTCGTCTCCTCTCTTCTTCAATGATTATCTGTTCAACATGACATATTATATAACCCCGCAAATAGAATATAGTTTTTTTTACCCTTTTTAGAAGAGAGAAAGAGAGGGCAACCAAAATTAATCACCTCCCTGTGCATTATTATAAAAATATTGCATATTGCATATAGGATATAGTTAGTTTGAGTTTCAACATAACAAAAATTAAAATGTTTGAATGTGACGGGATTTAATTTTATAGTATTTTGATAGAGACAAGAGGGGACCATTATTTGAAAATTAATAATGTATATTGGTCTTATGTTTCTATCCTTTACATAAAAAGTATTATAAATAGACATTATTTACTAGAAGTTCAGCTTATTCGGGAGAAATTTCTCGAGTTTTTTAATGCATTATCTATGGCAAAGGATTGAAGAGAGGATCAAGACAAAATGCAAAGGAGGATTGAAGAGAGGATCAAGACAAAATGCAAAGGATCAATGGATCCCCTTGAATTAATATATATATATATATATATATATATATATATATATATATATATTTGATATAAGTGCTATGGCCGTTGATTAGTGCACTGATCCAGGATAAGAAAATCAGAAATTTATTTCATTATAAATCCTAAATATTAAATAAAATAAATATTATTTTTTCTTGATCTCTTTCTTCATATATTTATTAGTGTGTGTAACAAATGAAATTTCTAATATTTTTATATATTCTTTTAAAGTAAAAGATTTTTCTCCTGATTTATAAAGAGAAATATGGGACAATTTTATAAAAATTGTAGAGACAATATATATAAATTAGCATACGTATATATGCAGGGTTTTTTTTCTCTGCAAGGTTGTTGCTCCTGCAGGTAGAGAAAAATTTCTAATCATACTGCAGCATTGACATTTTAGTATTACTTCTTACTGTATTTTAACAAATACAAATCAATAATTTTGATGTCATGATTAAATCATTTCTAAAATTAATGATCAATTTTCTGATTTATCATATAATAATAAGAGATAGTATTAAGTTTCAATAAGATTATTAATTTTTCCACAAGTGAGTGGTTATATCCGCTCCTGGTGTTGATATTCATATATTAATATGGTATAATCAAATTAAAAGGGCTAGTAGTTATAACTACAACTTGATGCAACGCAATTTCGCAAAGTTTTAGTATCAAAAGCGGCCATCGCATGTAGGCCATCACTACCACTGCCACACAAGGTATTTGCTTACCGTATTGAAATCAGGATCAGTAATTATATGCTAAATAATTAATTATTATTTAAAATATTTAATCGTACTTTTAAAAATTTTTAGTAATTAATTTTAATAATTTTAATTAAAAATAAATTGCTTAAATAATTTACTTTCTAATTATAATATTAATACTAACCTTTATTCTTTTATTTTCTTTGTCATTTTCCTAACAATAATTTTTCTCAATTTTATACTCATATTAACAATTACTTTCAAGATTTTATAATGGAATTATCTATAATTTTTTCAAATTGGTGACTATCAAAATAAATATAATTTTGATTACAAAAAATCAAACATTCTTATTTATGAAATAATAATTTAAATAAACAAGAATATACATATATATTAAATAAGGAATATGAATAAATTAAATAATAGATATTATTTATTTGAACTAAGAATATATATAATAATATATTATATATTTTCATTTACATTTAATATTATCAAAAAGATTAGAAGATTAGTAATTTTGATATAATCATATGTTTTTTATTGTTCTTTTTAATAATGCAGAACTCAAAGTGAATACTTTATATATCATTCAAATAAAAACAAATATGCATAATCAATTATTAGCCAATGTTATCAAATATAATAAATTATGTATAACTAATTATTTTAAAATTAATTATTATAAAGGTAAATTTCATTTACCTTCCCTAAAGTTTGAGTATAATTCACCAACCTTTTCACTGTTTTCAAAATTTTCACTAATCTCTCTTAAAAACTATTAATGTTGGCTTCCTTTTTTTTTATACCAATTTTGACATTTCATATCATAATACTTACGGTCTACATATAAGCATTATTTAAATTAACAAAAATACTTAAAAATGATAATTATTCAATGATGATTTAGAAAATGATATCTTGACATGTATTTTAAAAATATTTTAAATTTGATTAAATGTTTTATTAAATAGAATCTTGTAACTTTTTGTATACTTTATATGTTACAGATACAAAAAAAAAACCTTTATTGATAAAAATTGCATCATAAATTTATTTAATTTTTTAATAAAATTTTATCTTAAAGTAAGAAAATGAATATTTTCAGAAAAAATAAGTTTATGTTTTCAACATTTTAAATTATTAAATTATGTGATTGACATAGACAACATTGAAATTTATCCTTTTAATATTTTAACTTATTAAATTATTTTAGTAACTATTTTAAGGAATACATAAATTACTTATTATTGTTTTGAATATTTTGATGTATTGATTACCTTTACTATTAGTTAATTATTTAGTCTATTTTATAACTAAATCTCCCTAAAATTTTATGTAATTGTTAAAGTTTATGGTTGTATTTATTAAATGAGTTAAACTATTGAAAATATAAATATAAATTTTGGATGATGTCTATATTAATCATATAATTTAATTGAATAAACATGATATTTAGTCTCTCATTTATAAAAATAATGATTATCACTTAAATTTTATAACTAATACAATTAATCTCTTATTTTTACTTTATTATAAGTATTCATCCTTATCTAAACTCAACACCAAAATAAATGATAAAAAAAGAATATCACTAAAAGTAAGATGTATTTTACAATGTTAAAGTGAGATTTAATAATTCATTTCAACATTTTCTATTTATTTTAACACTATAAGTAAATGAAGATAGGAATAATTATAAAATAATAAAAATAAAGGACTAATAATACTAGTTATGAGATCTAATCGATATAATAATTATCATTTTTATAAATAATAGTGTAATTGTTGTATTTACTCTAATAGAATAGGTTAGAACATTGAAAATATAAACATAAAATTAATGAAATATTCATATTTTCTTGACTATAAGATAATAAGTAATTTTTTCATTAAAAAAATTAAAAATCCATGTAATGCAATTTGTATAAATAAAGGTTTTTTGGGCATATGTAACAAGCAAAGTACATAAAGAGTTACAAAACTTTATTTAATTAAATAATTAAGTGAATTTGAAATATTTTTAAAATTCATATCAAAATATCATCTTACTAATATTACAAAATAGCTAATTAACATTGATTGGTAAGGAAACTTCACTTTGAAAAACAACCAATATACAATTGAGTATCGTGATATATATAATTTTAATGTTGATTTGTAAATTGTCATAAAATATGACAATAGTGTTAGTTTTTATTATAAAAAAAAAATTGATGCCATTTATATTTCTATAATCTTGGGAAATAATATTAAACACCTTTTCTTTTAAAAAGTCGATGTTTGATTCCTATAATATCAAGTCAAATAATTTAAATAATTGATATGGCATATCTTATCAACCTTGTTCATCTAAATCCCAACCCCTAATTCCTTTCTCAAACCATATCTTTCCTATTTACTCTATATTTCTAATGAGATATGAAAAATCAATATCTCATATTACTCTAAAAAATCTTAATTTGAACAAATTTAAAAAATAAATTGAATAACAGAATGTTAAAAATAGTAAAAGGTTGTATATAATATCATGACTGGAGATGGGTGCTTCGTTATATCTATCTTAGTACTCATAGCTTAATATATTAGGTTTGTATTCCTTCAAATAGCCTTTTAAATACAATATCCACATAGGCAATGAGCACTTATAAAAAAACTAGTGTATTATACATTTTCACAAGAACAAATAGTAGATAATATGACAAGATGTCAAAAAAGATAAATAAGGTCAAATTTCTTATCTATGTGAACCTATAAAAGTTACATCAAAATGATAAGCAACAAAATAAGATTGAATAAGAAACCAAAAACTAAATTACAAGATCAAACATAACAAAAAAAAATCTTTATATATATATGCTACACTTTTCTAAACAAACTAAGCTTTAATTTTACAGAATAATTAGTAAGCAAAAATACAATACTAAAGAATGATTTTAAAGTTGAAAGAAAAGCATATCTCATTAGAGAGAAAATTATCTTAGGATTGGAAGAGTTTTGAAATAAAATTTACAAATATTATTATGTTTTTACTCTTTTTATTTTTAAATTACATCATATACTGACATTTTCATTCTCAATTCACATATGTAACTTAAGTTTCGTTGTCAATTACTAGAAAAAATTAATGTCCAAAAGTAATATTACACATTAGTTTGAAAAAAATGCAATTGTCTTTAATAGAATAATATCATCCTATTAAGTAATATTCAACATTAGTTACTACCAAAAAACTAACATCATAATAAATGAATGGCTTTTATAAAAAAATAGATTTCTTTTCTTTTTGCTTTGGCAATTTTTTTCATAACCAATTTTAAAACAATTCCAAAACTTTTCTAGAATGGTTAGATACAATAAACATGTATATTAAAATAAAATTGATTCAGTTATACATATCACGTATATTAGAATTTATAATTTATATACATATCATATATATATATATATATATCAAATTGGTATCTAAAACAACATTTACTCTAAACCAATAGCATTAAAAAAAAATTTTGCATTATGACATTTTTATTATACAATTAAACAAAATAATAAATTATATGCAAATGAAATAGAAAAGAAATGAGATAATCTGTTATAGAAATATATTATTTTATTTTATTTATTTTCATATTAGTACATAAACATGTACACAACTAAGAAAATTATTATTTACAATGACTAACTAACTTTCCATTTAAAATAAATATACACAACATCTATACATAAATTAAAAGACAAAGTGGTTATCCTCTGCTTATAATTCCTTCATATTGCTTGATAATTTTTTTATCAATTTTATTCTCATTAGCCTTGAGATGCTTGATTATTTCATTTTCTATGAGCCTTTTAAAGGTTCCTATTTTTTAGTGCAAAAGTGGCTATGCTTTTTACTTTATGCGTGTTAAAGTTTAACACCACATATAGAGCAAGCAACATGTTAATTCTTGTATTAAAACACAAGAAGTGTCAGAAGTTCATAGTAAATAAAATAATCAAGCATATAGAAAATATAAAGACAACATACTCCATCAACGTTGCATAATTAAAAATACTTCACATCTTATAATCATGATAATTACATCAAACCACAAATATCTTGTGCTCATAACATTATTTAAGTGTAAAAGATAACCATGATTAGATGCAATACTCATAACTATAAAAGATGGCTTTTAAGATTAAGATGAAGGATGTAAATTAGAGTATTCAATATTAAAAACGAATTAAAATCTCCTAAAGTTCTTTCCAAAGACTTGTATCTGCACTTCAGTCATGAATATAAGCATTTTCCAAAGAACTTAGAAGGATTCTTGTCCGAAATCCTTCTAAAGAGTTTGTAGAATTATTATGTTTAAGGTCAAAGTATTGATACAAGTTTTTAAAAGGAATTTTGATCAATTCCAAGCACTAGTTTTGCGAATCCATTAAGAAAGAAGCTTCTTAGATGAAGAGTATAGACTATAGTATAAATATTACTGAGCCCATTAAGAAAATTCAAGAATCTCTTAAGTTTTCTTCAAGCTGTAGGTATAAGTTCTTATAAGAAATTCTAAAAGTTTCTTAGACCCTTCAAATAACCATGGTAATATTGAATACTAATAACTACAACCCTTAACTTAAAAGCTTTTTTTTTATAAAAAGAGATTTATCTTGAAAGATTGTTGATTTACTGATAAGGGGAGCCTTATTTATAGGCTAAGAGCAAAATAATTAGACTTTGTTTATTAATTTCTATTTGACATTTTAAGTTTGGCCATATATATCATTACAACAGCTTAAGATGTAAGTTAAGTATTGAAATGATATGCAAACTATTGAAAAACTATCATGACAATTGAAATAAACTTACATGATGGTCACAAAAAAAAAATTAACATTGTAATTTCCTATTAATAGACAATTATGATGATTGAAATGGACTTACACTACAGTTACCACAAAAAACCAACATTGTAGTTCTTTTTTAAATATCGTTAATGTAGCCATCCTCAATTTCATTGATTTAAACTTTTTTATCAATATCATTCAAGTAAATATTTTTAATTTCATTCAATTAAATTTCTTTATAAATGATATTCATTTAAAAGTCCTCATATTTCAAGAAAATGCCATTATATTAAATGTTGTTTATCCTTATATTTATCATTTCCTTAGTAGAAACCTTTCGATTATTATAAATTTTATTATGTAAACAATCAAATTTGAAAAAAAAAAGTTATTTTTGAACTAATTTAATACAAAATATTATATTTGTTTTAATATGTATTCTCTGTATTAATCTATATATAGAATAGCTACACTAAATCATCATAAATAAAAACTACATATCTACATGAATACACAAAAATAATAAAAAATTACTATGCGTCAAAATCATCATCCTTAATGCAAACTCCAATGTTATTACTTAAATTTCTCTAGTTTCAATACTCTAATGATATGAAAGTAGAGTGAGAATAAAAAAAATCACGTATTAAATTATAATTCACCAATTCCTCCATTCCATTTTTACTACATTAAGGAAAGAACTAAATGTTAAATTTCTCCTATTATATCAAATTATCATTTATTAGCTCTTTTATTTCACTTTTACTCCATGGATAATAAAAATTATGTAATAGGAGAGAATTAAAGGTTAAGATTCTACTATTATACACTCTCTTGTGAAATTGGAAGAAGATAACAATAAAATACTATGTATCAATATCATTATACTCAATGTAAATTCTAGTTTGTTTCTTATTTCCCTCCACATTAATCTTGAAATTATATTAGATACTCTTGCAACAAAAGTGATTAATTGTTAGATTAATATTAAAATAATAATAGACAATGAGACGTCAAAAGAGATTTATATAGAAAGACAGAGTTAGAGTGAAAATTTATAGAAAAATAATAGATATCAATTATTAAATTAAGATAATGTCCTATGCTTCTAGAGTTTTCAATGAAACTCTTGAAATGTCTTTTGGATAACAATTGTTAAATAAATTCAATGTTCTGTGCTTTTGCAATATCTAATGAGACTCTTATAATGCTTTTTAAATGGCACTTTTTAACTAAAACTGATATCTTATGCTTTTATAATTTTCAATAAGACTTTTAAAATAACTTTTAAAAACAATAAAGTAAAAAATCAATGTTTTAAATTTCCACTAAAGTTTAAATGTTAGTTATATCCTTATTTGTTGTCTTAAGTTTTCATGTAAGTTTAAAAATATTATCACGTTAAAATAAATGTAGCTTTAATTCTAAATCAAGTTCTATTAACTGACATAGACCATTAATTCTTTAATAGTGTACAAATCATTTTGAATGAATTATCATTTAATAAAATACTTAAGTTTGAAATATTTCTAGAATATATGTCAAAGTGCATCTTACAAATCATTTTGAAAGAATTATTACTTTTAAATAACTTTATTACATTAAGTAATACTTTTATAAATATTTTAAATACTATAATATGTAAAAGGATAAAATTGGTATACTAAAAATAAGTTAACATCTGTGAATTTTTAAGGGAGATTAAAGCAATTTTCAAAAATAAAAGGAAGGTTAGTGAATTATACCTAAATCTTAAAGGAGACTAATGAAATTTACCCTAATTATAATCAATTATTTCATTGTCCACCACAAAAAGAAGCTTAATTAGTAATAAAAAAATATGTTAGTGATATTAAAAAAAATCCTTCGATTAAAAAATGTAGTAATAAGATTAGCAACACATTAAAGGCTGGCAATAAATAATGCATTCATAATTCAATTTACAATGAATAAAAATATTCATTATTATATTTCATCACTAATTTTAGCAATCGACAATGACCAAAACAAACGATGAGTAGAATTAACAATGCCTATATCCATTACTAAATGTAGTATTTCATCAACTGTCCATTAATAAAGTATAATATAGCAATGGAAAAATCCGTTACTAACATTTATCTATTGTTATTTCTATTACAAAACTAAAATTTAGTAATGGATTTTTTCATCACTAAATTTGAAACCGTTGCTAATTTGTAAAATTCTAAAATTTTGTTGATGTTATTATTCATAATTCCATCGCTAATCTCAAAAATATTAATAATTTATTACCTCATTTCTAGGTAACTTATACAATAAACATCCTTACATAAATGCAATTCAACTATAGCAACACCAAATTTAATTGAAAAAAAAATTTAGATTAAATTTCATAATACTAAATATCAATTATCTAGTTATTTAACATAAAAATTGTTGAAACCTATATATAAATAAAAAATAAATATAATATTTCTAACAAATGATAAAAAAAACTTAATAAGTAGGGTTTAGATATTCTTAATTATGCTTCTTCAACTTCTTTATTTTTGTGTGAAAAATACTTTTGTATGTTCCTTAATCCCTTAAGCATTAAGTTTAAACTTCATTTATTATAGAATTTAATGGAATAAAGGAGTCCATCAAAATCATGTTGTAAAATTTATAAGATAGTGCTTTTTGAATCCTTTATTGGCAAGGTTTATTAATGTAACTCTAATTATGCTATCAAGGTCCTACATTAAGTTTCAAGCCTTTTTTTAAGGTTATAGATCAAGCTTGCATTAATAGACCTTGCTAGTAAATGATTCACAATACATTAATCTATAAATTTTGCAACATGATTTTGATAAACTTCCTAATTCTATTAAATTATGGAACCTTGAAATGACCTATTATCCTTGAAGAAACTTATCTTACATGCATGTTTCACTTTGTGATGAATAATGTAGTCCAAAGGTGGTGGCTCATTATTTGGGGTTAGTTTTTAGGTGCCTAACTTTTGGAAACATCATGCTAAAGTATATGGACTTGCTAAAGACTTACTAACATACAACAAATGAAAATAATACTAAGTTAGTATCATTTGCAATATAGATTACACAAGACATATAAATGAAAATTCTAATTTATATATACCATAAATAATATAATTTAAGATGAAAACTCTATATCATCATATTAGATTATTTCTTCTTCTTCTTCTTCAATTTTTTCTCCATCATCTTCCTCTTTGTCATCCTCCTCATTTTCTTTATCCATTTGTGCTTTTTCTTCATCCTCAACACCATCCAAGTCATCACTTTCCATATGTTCAGTGAAGACAACTTCAAGATATCTCTGGTCATCTCTCAATAAATGAATCTCTTTATTCTCAATATATGTTAGCAATTTGGTGTGTTACTTATCATCTTGGAAGGCCATTATAACATTATTTGTTGATAGAGTTTTGATGACACTCCTTGCTTTAGTTTTAAGATAACCAACTAGCCATTGCAATCCTTTCTATAACCTTAGTGTGGAGTATAATACATTTGCATAGCTTGTTGAGTGAAAATAAAGGAATCAAACTTATTATAACATTAAGACATCTAAACTTTAATAATTTCATATTATTTATGCAATCTTGTTCTTTTATTAGGAGTAAATAAAAATTTAAGTGTTGTAATAACTACTAAAAAAAGTTTATCATGGTAAAAAAAATTACCTTTTAATTTATCATAGATATCATTTTATCTGAGTATGTTTAATTCATCGTTGATGTACATCTCTTAAATAAGCCCTACATTATCCAAATATTTCAACATACTATATAAATTATAAATCAAGCAATTGTTTATGCAAATATAACTTAAAAAAAAAAAAGAATACTAGTCTTAAGCTTGTGATATAGGAAATTTATTTGGAAAAATTATCAATTCATATCCCTTCTCTATGATGTTAACGCATATAAAGCTCTTCTAAATTGCTTTCATGAATAACTAGAGGTAATTCTAGTAAGAAAGGAAATGTGTCTTCAACATTAATGGATACATCTTCTTCATTCTCACTACCAATAATTTATTTGTATTCTTAAAGAACTATAAACTATTTGTTATTAATTAAGTCTGACATATAAAAAACTTACTTTGCTTAGGATATCATTGTAAACGACTCCCCTTTATAACCCTTATTACTAAAATCTATTGATGTAAATCCTAGCTCATCCATTCAAATGTCATTATTATTCTCTACTGACTTACATTAAAAGATAGATTTCTTGAATTGGATGTAGTTGAACTCTAATATGTCTTTGATGATGTCATAATATGACATTGTAGCATAGATGAGGTTTTTATGTTTGATAGTAGAGACACGCATTACTTAAGCCATCAAAGTGACCCTATTATTTTGCATGATGTTTCTTTCATCTTATTTCTTAGTGCAAAATAAATATCTGTTAATATTATATCCTTAATAAAATATGGCATTCATGCAAAGCCCATTAGCCAACCATCTTATAATTTTAGAAGCGGCACCTAGTGTTTCCTCTATTATGTTACCCACTTAATTATAGAACCACTTAATAAATATACAATTATGTTTACCTTTTATTCATTTCTCATTCTTACCATGATAGAGCTCTTTTTATGAGAGCAATATATTCATTCATGTAAGACTTAACTTTTCCATTATTTTATTCGATGTAGAAGCATGCCTATTTCCATATTTCATAATTTACACTTTCCACCCAATTTCCTAATATGTCTTTACCTGAAATTTTCCCTTATGACATGGCTTAGGAAGCTTAATAATGTCCACATTTAATAAGTATAAGGTGCAAAACTTAACAACTTCCTTAATAATGCATCCTTTAACAATACTTCTTTTGAGCTTATTCCAATTGTGCACATACTTTTTCATAATCTTTATGTAACTTTCTATTAAATACATTCACCTTAAGTAAACAAGATCATATAATCTTACTTCTCTTACCAAATATAACATGATATCAAAGAATAAAAGTGGAAAATATGTCTCAAGTTGTATTAGTATGACAATAACATCTTTATATAAGTTATTCAAATCTTTTAGCACTTATTACATTGAAAAAAAATAAAGTCTCATAATAGCTTGTCTCATATATTTAAGCAATATTCCTTAAATGGCTACCAATAGAAGTTATTGCATCAAAGCATGACAATTGTGAAACTTCAAATTAACTAATTTTAGATCTTTCATTGAAGCAAGACTTTTGATTTTGGAAAAATAACCCTAGGGAACTTTAATCCCATTTAAAAACTTGTAAAAACTTATTTTCTCTTATTGGGATAAGGTATAACAAGTTAGAGGCAAGTAAATTCATTAACCCCTTTTTTATATTAATTTCTCTTATATAGCTATCTTCTATAAGTGCAGTCAAGCCTCAACTCCATCTTTTATCTTGCTTCGTATGTTCAAGAGCACTCCAACTACACTATTACATACATTTTTCTCCACATGTATGATATTAACGTTGTACTTAACATTCAAGTCCTTCTAGTATCGAAAATTAAAGAATTTATACCTTTTCTTCCACAAAATATCCCTACTTGCCGAACCATTAGATTTGCTAAAGATAACATTAATATTTTTTTACCTTATCATAATCTTCCTCTCTTAATAAAGGCTTTAGAGTAATTATTTTTTTCAATAAATCATTAAATGTCTTTCTTAACTTTCGATAATTATTAAAATGAGGTAAAAATCTTTTATAGCCAAGATACCTTATTTTCTTCCAATACTTAAGTTGATAAGAGCACATGTCATATTTGTAAATAGTACATGTTCTACATCTTTTAATATTATACAATGAAAAGTTTCTATAAGTCAAGAAATCATTGATTAGGCTAAAGACTATCATAAGCAACTTGAAATACTCTTTTCTGTATACATCAAACACCTACACACTTTCATCTCATATAGGTCACAAGCATTTGGAAGTTAATTAAGCCATTAATATTATTTAAAATAAATATACAAAATAATGGGTCAAAACACATAAAACAAAGACAAGGCCTAAAATGATATAAACTTAAATAAACAAAATTAGTAACTAGTTAGGTATGCATTCAGACTACTTGTATTCAACTATAGTATTGAATAATACAAAAAAATTTTATAATATTCAAATATTAGAAAATAAAATCAAATTCCAAGCCTGGTAATTAAGTATGGTACTCGACTACTTATGTATTTTGCCAAAGGTAAAATACACATGACTTAAGCTTCTTCAATCTTCCTTCTTTATGTATTCAAATTCTTTCCATTAATCCTTGACATATTTCCTTAATCCTTTTAGTTTTAGCTTTTGTCATTGGAACTTCCAGTATATGTATATGCCCTTTTTCACTTTCAGTAATCATATCAATAATGATATATTTCATAAATCTTTAATTGTTAGAATCGGGAGCTAAATAGTTATAGTGGAATTTAACTAATCCTTACTAAGGATTCATGCAAAATAATTAAACTATGACAAAGATTTAATCATTACCTTTTACAAGCAATTCAAGGCTTGAATGTTAATCACCTTTTTAACTTACTTTCGGTTAAAAACTCTGAAGTATCCATATGAACTCGCGAATCATCAGCGAACATCTTACGACCATTGATTGGAATTCTCCTCATTTACCTTACAATGCTAGCTACGCCCCTTCTAAGGTTATGGTTAAGGAAAGTTACTAGGGTTTTCTGCATTATTGGAATGCATGAATAATAATAGTGATATTTTAACACCTAACACGCTTATTTAAATAAGTGCATAGAAAATCCTAACTAATTAAGCTTTATCCCATGTATAATTATGGGCTTATAATTAAGCTTTATAATTATAATATGGAATTCCCATATGTTAGGCCCAAACAACTTAGTTCATCAATTCCAATTTCACTAGGTTCTAAATGTGTAATCCTATAGGCTTTTATTACATTAGCAATAATCATCATATTAATAATCATAAATAATGAGCGGTGTCTACCAACACATCATTGTTACCTAAGTAATGAGAAAGTCGATGATTCGACTAAACTTATATATGTGATCATCATCTATAACATTTTATCCTAAACATCTAGATTGAATACGAAATATGGACTATGTCATTTCCATATAACCTAATTCAAAGGTTTCTTAATTCCTAAGTAAGCTAAATGAAGCAAATATAATTGTCATCTCATGTCAATTTATCTAAACATGGCCATGCATTTTTCTTAACCTTACTTAATTAAGGGGCCCACAAATGTCACTCCTGTTATATAGGAAGGACAAATTCCAGCTTGATCACACAAATTCCTTCGCATGATATATGATATATCCAATAACTATCCTTATATTCGCTTAACCATGAGTGATATAAAGTAGTATCAAAATATGAAATTCACATATAATGAACCTTGACGATCTTATGTTAAAAGACCATATTAATGATGATTACTAAAAATCACTCATGACACTTATATAATGATTCATTTAGAGTTCTTAGGGTGAGTCGATTTAATACACAAGTTCTCTAACTTGTACTTTTATATAAACTTAATATCTTATATAAGTCACTACACATGCTAATCTTAGCATATCAACGTAACCTAATCCACAATGACACATGACTAGGGATATTTAAGAATACAATTATTCTAGGGTTATTATTATAATTAAATATACTACATAAAAATATATGTATAAATATGATAATTGAAATTATCTTTAAAATAATATGATTCAAATTTATAATTATCCATATAATTGATTTTAGGGCATATACATCAATATTAATAAGAACTAATGACATAGTATGAGTCACAACTTATTTAAACAAATGTTAGGAAATTTATTTCTAACCATCAACAAGGATATGAACTTATGCATGGAAAGTGAATTCTTAAGATGGTTTCATAATTATATAAGTCATATTTTATTCGTTTAAAGTGCCCTTTACCATATATATAGGTTTTATTAACACTAACAAAGTAAATTCATTTCGTGACTAGATTCTAATTGTAAAGAACACAATCATTAATGAAAAAATATTTGACATAGCATAAGGCCCGAAGAGAAATGTGCATACATGGCTTATATATGTTATAAATGATTATAAATTTCACACTGAATAAATAAAGCCAGTACAAGTGTATCTCTAACTCTAGCATGTGACAAGGAAAATATTTACTATTTTATATCCTTTAATGGATTACACATGCTTAATTTTATAGCATTAGCCTTGTTTTATAATTTAGGATTAAATCTATAATGTTCTAAATTTATTCGGTTAATACTGAATTTTAATACTATTTCTATTTTTTAATTATACTTTAGACTCCAAATATTAGATTGAGGCAACCTTATTTTATAATTTAGAGTTGATTTTATAATATTCTAAATTCATTTAATTAATATTAGATTTTGACACTATTTGTATTTTTTAGCTATATCTTAAGCTTTGAATATTGGATTGAGGCAATCTTTATATCATTAGAAAGTTTAAAAAGAGATCTATAACTTTTATATTTTGACCTAAACTGTAGTTCAAATATTTGGGAGGTTATATGTGATTGAGAATTTGAAATTGTATCTTTATCCTAACTAAGTCTACCTTAATTTTTAAGCTATATCTAAAGTTATAGAGGTCAAATTAATATGAAATTAGTGCCTAAATTTTCATAAGACATAGGCCTACAACTTGATGTCTATGGATTATCCAAACTATCTTATTTTGATATACTTATACTAGTTAGAAGTTAGTTCTATGAAAATTTACTGATGTAAACTATTAAAATTAATTATCTTGTTAAAAATAGGTTTAAGCTTCTAAAAATTAAAAAAGCCCAATAAAGTAATCCTAATAGATATACAAGCCAAGTGCAATAGGGTATTAGGTTAATTAGGTTAAATAAAATAAGAGAACCCATTAAACTTTAAAGACTTTTAGACATTTAGTAGCATAGTTTTTCTCTTCTTCTTATTTCTTTTTTGTTCTTCATCAATTGAAGCTTAAATTCAAAGTTGATTCAAGGAGTTTAAGGTTCTCTTTTTTAGGTTATGAGATTATGGTTTGTAATGTTGACTTTCTTGAATTAATTTTCTTCTTTCCCTATTTACTTGAATTAAATTCTTGAAATTACTTATATTGGATGTTGATTTAGTATAATTGATGCTCATCTTTGTAATTTTTTATTTTTTACTATTTTGATGTTAAATTTTAGTTAGTAAATCATGATTTTATATATAAGAGTAGAAGGTTAAGAGATTAATTTGCAAGTTTTTAATTTAATTTCTTAAATCAATTTTAGTCTAACTTAGAGATTATAGTGGTTATTTAATTTAACTAATCTTAATTGATCAAATCCTATATGGTAATATAACTTATTATTCATGAATTATTGTAGGAGTTCCAAGTAATTCAAGGTTAAATAATTAATCAAAAAATTTAAATCTTAATTAATTTATGATTAATCCAAATTAAAACTCTTAATTCCTTGAATTGGCTGTTTCATTATATTTGTTTTTTTACTTGTTGTTTACTTTATATTTTGTTTTGTGCAATATATTTAATTCAATTTAAATTCACAAAGCCCTTTCCATTTATGTTATGTATTTTATTACAGCATAATTCTACATACAGTATACAACATTTTGCATAATCTATCAACATAGTGCATTTATTCTATTTACATCTGTTGCATTCTATTTTTATATTTTTTCTTACATTCTATTATGCATTTTATTTTTACATATTGTTAAGGAATCATTAGGGGTACAACCTGATTTGTGCCACTTTATTGCATTACTTTATAGCAAAGCAACTTTTAATCTAATTTTAATGTATAGCAACATTGCAATTAGCATGCACCAAGAGATTTATTATTATAAAAAATCTTAAGAGGTTATTAAGTTAGATTATAGTAGATTGCTAACAAAGAAGATAATATTGTTCAATTGTCAATGGTTTGATCCCTTATAGTTTGTAAATGCTCTAAATGTGTGTCATTCAATAGTACAACTTATTAGTTATTCCCTAATCACATATATAAATGTAGGAATTACTATAGAGGAAAAACATGACTATTTTATCTATTATGAATTGCATATACTAAATTTGGAATTGTGTACTATAATTAAGATAAAATATATATTATTTTCTATTAAATACCAGATCTTTATGTACTATAAAGTTATAATATTATGATTTTAGGGAGTTTTTGATATATCTCAGGTTAGAAATAGTACAATATGATGTGTCATGAGATGTTATACAAAATAAAGAGGATGTAGGAAATGAGTTTTTCAACTTTTAATTTGGGAAAAAGAAATTTAATACAACATTGATTATATGAATTATCAAAGTGGTATGTTAAACATTTCACATTGGTTAATAAAATAACTTGACATTAAATTATAATTTTTAACAACAATTATTAAGATAAAATTGATATCATTAAATGTCACCCATTATTAAGTGGTGTAACTTACAAGAAATAATAACTATTTATTTATTAAGAAATAAACATATTATTTTTTTACAATGATTTTATAACTGATGTTATAAAATATTTATTCCAATAATTAATAAAATAACAATTCAAAATCGACATCTAATCCCTTAAACAATCAATGTCAATATATGATTTTATAGCCATGATAGTTTTGTAACTTTTTACTATAATAAATAATAAATAAATTAAATTGATAGTTATTTTTATAGATAAATTTTATCTTTGTTAATTAATATTAACAAATAATAATTTAAAATTTAATCTCATTTTAATTAATATAAAATTCAATCTTGAACTTATTTTAATAAATAAATACAGAATAAAATAACATCAATAATCATATATGTAATGAAAATAGGATCTAAAATTGAGTTTCAATTTGAAATTAAGAGTTTTCATTAATCACAAGGTGGGGAATAGATTTTCAAAGTTCAAACTAATAGATATAAAAGATTCAAAACTCAATTCAGAAGTTATTTTTTATACTTATAGTATTTTCTAAATAACATATTAATTAAAAGTCATTTCTATATACCATTTTTTTAGTAAATAAATAATGCTGAAGCCCAAAGAAAAAGAAAAAATTACAAACAAACTACTTTAGGGGTAAAAACCCTAAAAGCATTGCCTCCTAAACCTATTGAAGGTCTCTTAAGGATCTTTAATCCCACCTTAAACTTCAAGCTATGGGAAGTAAGCCAATTTACACATTAGTTACCTTTTTTATAAGTATGAGTAATTAGAATACATGAATCTTTTTTAAGGAGCTCTTAAAATATGCCAAACAAATTAATATGATTAAAATGACTAGCAAATCCATTGGATAAAATATCAACAAGAAATTAAGAATCTAATTCAAGTATCACTTGTTTGCACCTAATATCCTAAGATAACACCCTACATCTTCACCACAAAGGAGGAATAAATGCCAATATTACAATAAAAAACATGCACCTAATTATTATTCTTTGATCAAATAAGGCCCTCATATCCTATATAGCCTATATTAGCTTTAAAAGCTCTATCCACATTTAATTTGACTTAGTTAAAAAAAAGAAGGTTCATAAAATAAATAATTTGATCTTAACAAGGATCTTTTTATCTCCCTTTACTGAATAACACTTTCATAATATTACTAACTTATTGTAATATAAAAGTAGCAATACTACTAGGTAGCTTTTTACCATTGAATATCCTATAATTTTTCAAATGTCACAACTACAAAATTGTTGCACTCTAAAGAACCACCTAATCCACATTTATAAACACTTCTAATTATTATGCTAGGTTTTTAGCAAATCAGTCTTCTCTAATAGATTCAAAGAAAAAAGCTTTATCTTGACATTAATGAGTTACAACCAAAGCTACTTGGAAAAAGCAAAATACCTTAAAATATGTAGTGTATCCTTACTAGCCTCATTATAAGAACTATAAGAAGATGAACCTGTACCTTTATATACCTTTAACTAATTAGTTAATAGTCCGTTGTACAATTTTATCCAAATGAAAAACTTCAAATTGTTTAGACCTTTCTACTACTAAACCTTCTTCAAAATGGAGTCAACCACCTAAGTAGGGAATTTACTTAAACTAAGGTAAAAAGATTTGACATTAAACATACCTCTAGGATCATCTCCCCAACAAATGATATCTCACCCATATTAATCATAAAAAGAAGATGGGAGCAATGATCCTTATCTCTCAAAAGTAAATCATATAATAAACTTAAATCCCATGAACTATTTCTAATTACTCTATTAGTATAAAAAATACACAAATCAGTGTCCAAAGGCTAGACTAAAGCTTTCTTAAGGAGATAGAAATCTTTAGCTTACTTATCACACTAAGAAAAAGTTAATTTACCATTATTTATTTGTTTTATAACTCCTTAAAGCATCTAAAACCAAATTCTAGCTAAGCTCTTCCAAGGATAGGAGTTAGAATTGTTAATATTAGCATCCACCATCTAGTCCCTATTCTTCAAATATTTACCTTTTAGAACCAAGATCTATAAATCCTCATCACTCAAATAAGCTTTTTATGTCAACTTCATTAAACATACTTTATTCATGACTTTAAAGTTGCAAAAACCTGAGCCTTTTAAAGATTTCAACTTATGAAGAACTTCCTATGCCATCATATGACATTTTTTATCTTGAAACTTATGACCCCAGAAATAGCTCCTTTGGATTTTTTTGATATCATTCAAAGTAAAGATAAAGACAGATGAAGACCAAATTATATAAGTTAAAATTGCTTCTAACATTGATTGAGTAAGAACTACCTTACTAGCTATAAAAGACATTTCATCTTGCACCTAGCAAGTTTACTTTGAATTCTATTAACTAGATGGGAATAGGTACTTTTATTAACTTTTTTATGAATCAACATAGCCTAAATATATTCCTAAATCATTTGTTAAAAAAATCACACTTATTAGAATGTTATCTTTTAATTCACTTCTCATATTCTTGTAAAAAATGTGAGTTTTAGATTGATTCACCCTTTAACTAAACTTATTAGCAAAAAGATTAGGACATTCCATTATAGTATCAATTTGATTGATAAAAGCTTCCCTAAAAAAATAGATCATCTACAAACATCAAGTGAAATTTTCTTGTCATTTCTACCTACCTTAAGCATTTTTTATTTTTTATTATTAACTACATTATAAATAAGATGAGATAATTTGTCCATACATTGAACAAACAAGTAAAGAGAAAGATGATCCCCTTATCTTAAGACCTTGAGATGGAATAAAACCATAAACTTACTTCCATTCCATATAACATTAAAGGAAGTGGACATAATAATAAGATTGCTCATTTTTGGGTCTATATAAATTTGATCTAAAATTTTCTTAATAAAATTTTAATTAAGTCGATTATATGCCTTTTCCAAATTTACCTTGATAGTGAAAAAACCAATTCTACCACTAATTTTTGTCATTGAACGAAATAATTCTTACATTATTACAATATTATCTAGAATGTATTAGTCTAAAACAAAACTAGTTAAGAAAAAAAAAGATTAATACAAATAAGAACTTCTTTAAATGATTAATAATAAGCTTCATAACATATTTATAGAGTAAAATTGGTTTAAACTAATTAACAAATTCTAGCTTTTCTATTTTTAGAATTAGACATATGAGAGTCATGTTTACATCATGTAAGTCTCTTCTATGAAAGACATCTTTGACAAAATTGAAAACCTTATTTCCCATAAGCTAATTAACAAAATTGCTAGAAATCCATCCTCCCCTTAAGCTTTAATGCCTCTAATAACAAACACAACCTTTTTAAACTTCTCCATAAGAATTGGTTTATTTAACTCTATATTTTGATTAATAGATAGTTGGGTCTAAGAGATATTAGTAATAGTAGAGTTACAAATCTAAAAATCATCCTTAAAAAGATTTATATAGAAATCACATATCAATATTTCAATAACACATTTGTCCTCCACCTACTCATTATTATTATCCTAAATCATAGAAATTTTATAATCACTCTTACAAGTAATGGTTTTGTATGGTAGTGTCATGTATTTTTGTCCCCCTAAGTAAGCCATAATGTTTAAGATTTTTTATGCCATATTATCCTTTCTTAATTGAGAATTTTATAAGTTCTTCTTGTAATTCACTTTCTAAATGATAAAGATAGGGAAAAGCATTTCTTTCTAAAGCTCATTACATCTTTGCTAATCTAAACAGAATCAATCTTTTCTTTTTTCTGATATATTTGAAGACATTTTTATTCCGTTCTTGTAAAACTAGTATAAGCCTTTTCAAGTCAAATGCGATATTAAAACTAACTTTCCATTCAAATGAGAGAAATTGTTATTGAAAGTTCTCATGAGTAAGCCAAGTAGCTTCAAAATAAAAAGGCTTTTAATCTCTACTAAAAAAGTTCATCAAGTGCTAATGGTGATCAGATTGCATTCTAGGTAAAGTTTTCACAAACGCATCTCTAAATTTAAGTTTCTAATCCACATTACATAAGACTCTATCAAGCTTTTCAAAAAGTTAAAAGTAGTTTAGAAGTCAAGGCCTTTTCCACATAAGCTTGCTTCCTTGTGTATTCCCTTCAAGTAGATTACATGCATTAATCTTATTATTAAATTTAAAGGCTCTTTGCCAATTAAAAAGGGCACCTATTTTTTCTCATCCAAGTTTCCAAGATTATTGATATCCCCAATCAACAACTAAAGAAAGTTCATGTTCATGCTGAAATTATAGAGACCCTCCCACAAGATTGTTTTCTTCTAAGGATTAGGATTAGTATAAATAATAGACAAGATCCAATCTTCACAATTATCACATTTCACTAAAAAAATGATATATTGGAAATTACCTCCAAACATACTCTTCCACTTTTCCATGCCACCCAAATACCTCTAAAAAATCCATTACCTTCCATAATCTTCTATTCATCAAAATTTAATCTTAAAATAATTTTTTAGCATTATGACTTCCTACTCTAGTTTCCATAAGAGCCAAAACTTATGGATTGTTAGAGTTTAGAAGTGTAATTAACATACCTTTAAAGTCTTTCTTCCTTGCACATATACAATTCTAAATTATGATTTTTCTAATAAAAAAAATAGGATAAGGTAAAGAAAACAACTAAATACCAAGAAGACTTTAGGCCACCTCTATTTCTATATCTTTTCCTTTAGTATTCATTGTTTGACTTTCAAAAGCAACATCCACCGTTATGTCTTCATTCTAGACTAAAAGCCTCCTACTATAGAAAAGGTCCTTTTTCATGCTAAAATTTGCCAAAATCTATTTTGCCTCCCTATTTTATATATTAAAAGGTGAAACCCCTTTCATAACATCTATCTTCACACTTAAAAGAGACTCTAAAAGTTGAGAAATCTAAAAAGCATTTAATGGAACTATAAAATTTTTTCTTATCCATCCTTTTTTGTACTTTTATCTCCCTTAATATGCTTTATAGTAGTATTCCTGTTAGCCTTAATATTGGATGTAACTTATTCCTTATTCAACTTCTATAAAGGGTGTCTAATGTTAGATGTGGGACTGCCTTAATTAGTATTATGTAGCTTAGCCACATATGAATTCTCTCACCTTGCCCTAGAAGTCACTCTCATTTGTTCATGGTCTATATTATAAGAATTAACAATAACCTCTTGCCTTATCTTATAGTCACTAGATAGAATTTCAACTTTAGAAGCTGTATTATCCATAATGGTATAACAAGAATAGTTATTATTAATAACACTTACCTCATTCTTATTACCTTCTGTGTTTGATCTCTATACCATTTTTTTTTTACCTTTTTTATTACCTAAAGCAATCATTTATCCTTCAAATTTCATCTCCTTTTTACCATCAAATACCATAGTAGTTTTATTCTAAATTAAAAATTCATTCTCATACTTTTCCCTAGTAACTTCAAATAAAATTACGAACAATGTTTAATTAAGTGTCCATACTTATTGCATGAAAAACATACTGTGTGCAAACTTTTGTACTAAATACAATAATATTTCCTTAGAAAGCAAATTTTGATAACAGCTTCTTCATCAAGTCTTTCTTTGCACATATATGTACATATCTACCTTTCTCTTTATTTTTGCTATTGCATCTACTTTTAGTGTCTTTCTTATTCTATTCCCCAAGAATGTAAGAAATTTACTATTAAAACATAAGTCTGGCATTCTTACCCAAATAATTATTTTTTTAATAATATCCTTAATTGGATCAAACTTAGGATGCCATGTACATACTATAAGGTAATGGTAAAAAATCAACCAAGGTCCTCTTATTAGAGCTAATTCATAATCCTCCATTACATTAAAGCGAACTAGGTAATAATTATACATCAAAACAATGAGATCTTTATTTTCTAACATTCTTCTTAGAAGTTTAATTATTAGCATCTTTTGCCATTGTTGGTTCAGCTTATCCTCGTCAGGCTTATTGATTGTTATTTTAAAAGAAGTCTAGCCTTTATAAGTATCTTCCTTTATTATGAACCCACTAAAATCACATCTATATTCAATTTTTTGTCCTCTTCCATCAAGTAATAGTCTTCAAATGATTTAAAGCCATCTTTATCCATTAGTGTGTTCTTGTAAGTTTTGCTCTTCTTTGCTTCCATGTCTCCACCTTCATCCATTATCATATTAGCATATGATATCTTGTGTTTCCCTTTCCAAGAAAAAAACTTTCTCTAAGCTATTTGATCTTCTTAACACTATGCTCCAAAAGATCTTTTTCTTCCTTGGATAGACTAGCATGCATTGAATGGGATTCATCTATGCCAAGATATAGTTTGCTAGGTTTGCATTTCTTTTAAAATAACTTCCTTTAATTTTTCCATAATTTTAATTTTAATTTTAATTTTAATTTTATTTTATCTTGAATGATGGAAAAATAAGTTATACGTACTTTTTTAATAAAGAATAATATCTGATAATTTTTATTCCAAAGCCATTTATTAAAATATATTTTTTAAATATTAATAAATATAATGAAAAAATATTGGTTAATTATTAAAATTACAGTTTATATTTGATTAATCCACTAAATGTATATTATTCTTTACACTATTAATGAATAATAAAATGACTTATAAGTAAGAAATTTTTGACATTAATAGTGAATTAAATTTAAATTTTATAGTTATTAATAAATATAGCATTACTAAATTGTAACCTATGCGATGCATGAATAGTAATTTTCTCCAAAATGAATATGAATTAGCAATATTTTTTTCTAAAATATAGAAATTGCAATTTATAAATTTTAAAGAATGAAATTTAGTAAGAGGTAAAAAAGGAAAATATAGCTTTGAAAGGAAATGAAATATTGACTCGTGATGAACAATATGGGTATAAAATCGATCTATTTCTAACATTATATCTATAGTTAGCACATTCATCATAGTTAGAAGCTCTAACTCCATATCAAGGTGTGACACTTATAAAAAAAACAGGCACCAAATAGCATGGTTAACATATTATATAGAATAAAGAAGGATATAAAAGATAGAAGACATTCCTTTTAGTCATTATGTAATAAATTAATTAGGAAGTAGAATTAATGAAATTGAATTTTATTGTAATAAATAATTATACATAAATAAAAATAGATATCAAGAAGAAATTAGGGATCGTATTGATGGTACATGAAGATTCAAAAAATGAATTTCTATATATGAATTAGTATATTTGATAAAAAAATTATTCAATAATTCATCTTTCTCACTTAAATTTACATAAACACACATACATTATTATTAATCACTAAAGGATGAAATAGACTTGATACACTAATTGTTAGGTTATAAAGTCAATTTGTATCGTATTATATAATTTGCATATTGAAATTGAGGATTTATGGATCAATAAATTCAATACAAAAAAATAATTAAAGAAAAAAGTGATACGAAGAGACACATAAGCTCAAAAATTAAAAAATATTTAAAAAATTAATGTTAAAATATTTTTGTGACTCAAGTTCCCTTGCTTAAAATTCTAAAAAAATTATATTTATTAAAAATATAAGTTTTTATTTTACTCATATTTTTGTCTTTTATTCTAAAGTTCTTACAATAATTTCTACTTTCACCATATTTATATTTATTTTAAATATCATATAATTATAATATACGATAGTATACATTTTTCATAATATTTATTAAGAGGCCTAACCAATGAACATAATATAAAACGTAACATCGACTTAAATTTTATTCTCATATGCATTATATAATATCATATAATAAACAATTTTAATTTTATCTTTACATCTATTACATAAACTCATTGTGCGAATGAAAAAGTAGAAAAAACTATGAATGTATTTAGACATATTTTTTATTTTTATTTTTATTTTTTAAAAATTATTTTTATTTTAAAAACTGCTTTCAAATTTAAAGAAAATAAAAATAGAGGGTGATTACTGTTATATATAAAAAATTTACTTAATTATAAAATTGATATAAAAATCTAACTTTAAAAAATATCTAAAAATTATTTTTACTTAAGTTATATATTTAAAATTATAATCTTTAAAAATATGATATAAAAATAATTTTCAATCTGAAAATTTTATTTTTAAAAATAAAAAAATTATTTTTAAAAATAGGAAAATAAACAAAAGCTAAATCATTCAACGCTTCAAGAGACGTCAAAGCATCTTTCTTTATTTAATAGCATAACGCCATTCTTCCTCGGAAAACCCACCCGAGATGCTCCATGGATCCCATTCCATGCAAATTTCGCGGGCTACGGCGCAGGAAACAAAACAAAGGAAGGAAGAGGGCGTGACTGCGCTGTAAACGGAGATGGACAACGGTAAAAGCGAAATGCAATTAATTAATGGGAAAATTAATTTCAAATGTTAAATTTTGCTTATGGAAATTTTTATCCAATTTTAACAAATTATTTCATAACGAATGAATTAAATGAATTCAGATGAAATAATAAAAAATAAAACATAATTTTTATATATTTATGTAAATCATGAGATTAAAAAAAATTAGTCATATTCACTCGTTTTAATTTTATAAATTATATGTTATTCTTATCTTTATATAAAATTAAAAAACGTAATTTTACCGACGGGTAGTTTTGCATGATTTCATTTAATGCATATATTATGATGTTTGACATTAAAAATTAAATAAAAATTTAGATAGATAAATATTAATAATAGAAATAGAAATTAGATGTGAATGAATTTTAATATTTAAAAATATAAATAAATTAAATAAAAAATTAATGAAGTATAGGTAAAATGTATTTTTTCCTTAATTAATTAAGAGGAGGTGATGCTCGGAAAGTTTGGTGTGAGAAAGATATTTCATTTCATAATTTGTTCCGTAAAACCCAAAACCCTACTTCTTGTTCAATACATACAAGGCTTCTTTCTTTTCATTATCCTTATTCTGGCTATATCATACGGCATTGCGCGCATTCTATCTCTGTGTTTGGTCTGTTTTCAAGTTCATCACTCACTGAGACTGAACTGCGAGCTTCCTTCTATTTTACTCTGCGCTCCTCGTTCGTGGAGGCATATAGGCATGCGGGCGCCCCTCTTTTTCTAACTCAGGCAAGCACTACCACTTAATTGCTCAAACTCCAAATTGTTGTTCGAAGCTCAACTTTGTTTTTTATGTCTTTAATTTCATTGTTGAATCGGTCTATTATTTGAATTCCAATCATTGTTCTTTTAGCTTGAATGCTAAATCTTCATTCCCGAATATAAAATTTTTATGCATCCATATGCCCGCCTGCGCTCAGCATCTGCATAATCAATAAATTGTAAAATTAACACTTTTGCTATACAATCAAATTAGGGTTGGAAAAAAATATATAATCATTTCATATTTTTCTTTATCTTTTTGCAGGTTCTGAAGCTTGGCGCAGCGTAATAGGTTGACATCTCTTATAGCTATTAACTAAAACTCTGCATTTCAATTAATTTATTGCAACTTTTATGTTCCCCCTCCCAAGTTGATGGCATTAATAATATGCTAATGTGAAGTTTCCAATTTCTTGTTTCAGCATATTGTGAGAAGCCAATGGGGCTTCATAGGAAGACATCATCCCAGCTTCAGGCCCTCGATAATTTTTACACAGGTATTACTTTAACTTAAACAACATTACATTGCAGTAGGTATGAGTGTTATATGCACATCTTACTCTTCATCCACTTATTGTTGCGAAGATGTCGGCTATCCCCTCACAAACTAATTATTTCAAGTCTTTTTAAAGAGCGTATAAAAGTTATTTGTTCTGTTTTGTGGTATTTGCTCTACAATTTGTATATTTCCCTGTTTCTGTGGATATTGTATTATATATTCATGATTTGGTTTGGCAAATTGAGATGATAAATTTATTTTTTATAGTCATGCTTTCATTTTGAGTTCAAATTAAAGACCAGTTTGCTTCTTGGAGGATTTCTGTGATTGATTGCTAAATTAATTATTTAGTCCTTATAGTCCTTACAAGATGTGGTTATTAGATAATATGGTGTTTTATAAAGATACTTTGATCAGCATGCATTAAATTTTTTCAAACGCAATATATTGGTAAGGTAGTGTGTGAATTTTTCTTTATTCCTCTTTCCATTGCTTAGTTTCACAAAAATTACAATGATTTTCCTTCTTAAGTAAAATTTGGCAGCATTCTTGTTGCAACCTTAATATCTCGAATTTCATTGTGCTGCAGAGGAGAAGTATCCAACACAGAAGGCATTGGAAGACTATGCTTCTGCTTTGGGGTTGACATACAAGCAAGTTCGAGGTTGGTTTGTTGAGAAAAGGAGGCGGGAGAAGAGGGAAAATGGAGTGATTGTACCATCCTGCTCTTCTTTGCAGAAGAAACTCCACACTCAGAGTGGAGTAGAAGTCTTTGAAGTTGCTGCTGCTAGAAAATTACTCAAACAAGATCTTTCAAATCCCAAGGCCAATGCTCTTTCATATTCAAGGGGAAATATTGCCATGACCAGAAATGCTGGGAAAAAGAAAAATATCTGTCTTCAGGAGTTGGTAACAGCAGACTACATCCTAAAGAAGGTTTTCCGAAAGGATGGTCCTCCACTTGGCCTGGATTTTGATTCTCTTCCATTTGGAGCAATGCCCTGCCATACTGGTACACTAATGAATATTTTTCCTCATATTCTTTTATTACATTCCTAACCATTGATTCTCTTTCTTCGTGATAAATTTCATCTTCAATTGATCAGGTATGAGAACTTTCACTCCTGAATGTCAAGAGGATCAAGGACCAACCAAAAGGAGGAAGGTAATTTTGACATCTGTAGAAAGTATTATAATTATAATGTTTCTTTCTCAGTGTCTTGGACTCCTGGGTTATTCTGCTTTCTGACATATGAATTTAATTTTCAGGTTTCCAAGAATGAAATTGAAAACTGTCAAAATTCTAATAACAAGGCAATGGAGAAGAAGCATGGTATGGGCAAAGGTTTGATGACAGTTTGGAGGGTGACAAATCCTGATGCTGGAGGCCTTCCAATTGGCTTTGGCTCTGCTGACCGTGAAGCTCCCAGTCTGCCTCTAATAACAAATCCTTCATTGCCGAAGCCGTATCATGAGAACAAGAAGCCAAGGAAAATATTAGCCATGGCTGTAAGTTAGGCAACCCATAATTTGATGACCTTTTTTTCCATACTGAAACACATGGGCATGCATATTACAGTTAATAATAACTGACCTTGATGATTGTGTTATTTCGGACAGGAAAGGCTAAAGAATAAACTACAGATTAAGAGAAATAAGTTACTGGATAAGAGAAAGCATTCCATGGAAAAAAGAGTGGTAAATAAAAAGTGGAGTTGCTTACCATTTTTTTTTTTTTTTTCATTTTTGTGGTTTAGTTGGATAGTTTGGGAAGTTTGCCACTAGCTCTTTTCTGCCAGGTGAAACCTAACCAAGATGTCACTCAGAAGCAATCACAAAAGGAAAAATGTGATCTTGCTTTGGATAGAGCAATTTCTGAAGAAGAACTTAATCAAGTTTCAATTTTAATCGATGATGAAGAACTAGAGCTGAGAGAGCTACGAACAGGACCTCATCAACTCATGTGTTCTGATCATCCTGCTGCTGTTGGAATGCTTGGTTGCTCACTCTGTAAAGGTGGTGTTAAGTGGAATATGTTTATCCTGGTGTAATGTGATTTGATTTAGTGTCAATTTAGGCCTGAAATACATTACAAGTGTATGTTTCGTCAACAATTTCTTGTGGTGTTTTACAGATGTTCTGCCTAAGTTCCCCCCTGATACTGTTAGGATGAAGAAACCCATCTGTTTGCAACCTTGGGACTCTTCTACAGAAATTGTCAAGAAATTATTTAAGGTGCATATAAACCATCAAATTTTGTTAGAAAGATCCAGTTTATTTAGCACAATTAGGTGTGTGTTGTTTATCTGTGAATGTCCCATATTTGTGTGCTTCAGTTATGTGAGTCATTTTTATTTTAGAAATATCCTGTCCTATGGTTTTATGTTCCTGGGTACATTGAATATTGCGTGGCTGTTTACCAAAGTCAGTTTTGATACTTTTTCATTACCTACTTCTGAATATTACTCAACAACAGTAGTATAGTGCTGTAAAACTGGCCTAAGACAAGGTTAGTTTGTAGAGCAATATGGAAATCCGATGCAATGCTGAAAACTTTTGACATTTGCCTAACTATTTTTTTGGCAGGTTTTCCATTTTTTGTATACATACTCCATAGTCGTTGAGATATGTCCATTCACTCTTGATGAGTTTGCTCAAGCATTTCATGATAAGGTAAAATCTCATCTTTGACCTGACTATTGCTTTCAAAAGCACTTCCAGATGTCATAATCAAAACTCTCACTTTAAAATGTGCTTTTCAGGACTCAATGCTGCTTGGAAAGATTCATATGGCCCTTCTAATGCTTCTCCTATCTGACATTGAACTGGAGATCAGTAGTGGATTTTTACCTCATTTAAACAAGTCCTGCAATTTCCTCGCATTGCTTCATTCAGTGAGTATTTCTGATGACAATTGTTTTATATGTTCACTTTAACATGGATCACACAGTATATGCATGCCAAAACAATTTTTTTTTTTTTTTTTAATAATTGTATGTGTAGTTCGATTCTTTCATTATCTTCAACACAATTATGTTTAGTTGTGGACTTGTTTTTATTGTGTTTGGTTGCACAAGAACCAACTTTTCAGAATCCATTTTATGTCAAAAATTGATTCTAAACTTAAAGCTAGATAGAGTAAATTTTATTCAGAATCAATTCTTAAATTTGTTACCAAACATAAAATAGATTCATCCATAATCAATTTGTTCAGAATCAATTATGCTCAAAATTAATTATCTGACTGCTATACTTAACAAGCAATTAGTTTTTACAAGGTGACAGTATCATTGTTGTCAAGTATAAACCTTTAGCCTTTGTCCATTTTATGCTTAAAGTAAATAAAACTATTGTTGCTCTATATTTTTGTGCCAATAATGATATGTCAGGTTGAAAATCAAGAATATTCTCTGGACTTCTGGAAGAGATCTATAAATCCTCTTACATGGATAGAAATACTACGTCAAGTATTGGTTGCAGCTGGGTTTGGTTCAAAGCAAGGTACCTTGCAAAGAGGGGCACTAAATAAGGTATTCCAAAGAACTCAGTTTCTCTCTCTATACACGTGCACACACACACATACATATATATATATATATTGTCAGTTTAAAATTTATCTAATGGCATGTCCAAATGATGTGCATCATTTTGCTTGTCTTCTTGACAAATAAATCACCTGGTCACTTATGATGCAAGCATATTTAAATTGGGATTAGGGATGCAAATGAGTCAAGTTAAGCTAAACGTGTATGCTCAAGGTTGAAAGTCAAAAAATAATGTTTTAAGGGAATATTAAACTTCCATGTTTGGTTTAAATTTAAAAATAGTTTTGAGATGTGCACGCATTTCCAAGAATGTTTTTAATCTAATATTTTCTAAAATATTTCTAAGGGGGGGAGGTAGGTATCCTACTTTCTCATGACATGTGAGAATGTTTAAATGATGTAAATAAATTATTTTTATGTACTCTTCCATTAGAGCCTTACCATTATTAACATTACATTTCAACATTATCACCACTGTTGACCATTATTAATGACTATTCATTGTTATTGATGACCACTAGCTATCACCCATTGCCTATCACCACCTATTGTTTGTAACTACCATTTACAACCACTCATCATTAGCTACTACTCATTAATTTTGACCAGAGTGCACTACAATTTATTACTAATAACTATTATTAATCACCACTTATTATCGATAATCACTATCAGCCACCATTCATTGTCGGTAACTATTATTAACTACTACCTATTGCCAATGACAACCATTTATTATCACCCATCATTGGCCACCACGCACCGTCATTGGCTGGCCACTTTTGTCACCATACATTGTTAGCCATTACCCACCATTGTTGACCATCATGCTATCATTCACTGTCATTAACCACTTCTCAACATTAACCACAATCATTAATCAAGCTTAAATTATTTGAACTTAAGCTCGAACTTAACTTAAATATGAGTCTAAATGAGTTCACACAAGCTTAATCGGGTAATATGTTATTTGTTCCTAATTTCTCATCAAACTTGAAATATTTAAATTTGAGTTCGAACTTGTAATGAATATTAACCTAAACAATAACTAGAATTGTTGAAATCCTTGTCTACCACATTTTGGTACAAAACATATTGAATGCTTTCGTTCCAATACATGATGTAATGTGATCTGAAATGTAAATCTAACATACTTGTTTAGTCATCCATTTTTAGATTTCCTCCCTTTTTTATTACTCTATTTCATAAGAGATTGATGATAAATGTTGAAGAATTTGGTGTAAAAACAAATATCATCTAAGAAAGAGGAAAAGAAAGGATTGATGATGGGAAAGAGGAGGAGAAAGGAGTAAATAGTGGAACATGGAAGGGTTTTTTATTTAAAAAAGAAAAGTAAAAAAAAAAAAGATATTTATTACACTTGAATTGGTTGGAATGGCTTTAAATATATATTTATATACGAAAGATGTAATCAATCAAAGATATTACAATCAAATTTGAAATATTAATTTTAATCCTAATCAAGGTAGAAAGAAAATAATAAATTTAAAATATTTTTAGAATACCTTCCTAATATATGTACATATTCTAACACTCTCCTTCAAGTTAGAGCATATATATCATATGCACCTAGCTTATTACATATATAATGAACTCTTGGTTTTCAAAGCAACTTAGTAAAAATATCAGTTAACTAATCATTAGAATTCACAAAAATAATAATTCCTCTTGAAGTTATCTTTTCTCGGATGAGGTGATAGTTAAGTTTAATGTGTTTCATCCTTTCATGAAAAATTCGATTTGAAGCAATGTGCAATGTAACCTGATTATCACAAATTAGTTCTATAAGACCAGATTCATATAATTTGAATTTTTATAGTAACTATTTCAACCACATAAGCTCACATATGGCTAATGCCATAGCTTGATATTTTGCCTTTGTACTAGATCTAGCACCACATTTTGTTTTTTACTTTGCACTAGATTTAGCCACCAGATTCATATAATTTAAATTCTTGTAGTAATTGTTTTAGTCACATGGGCTCACACATGGCTGATGCCATAGTTTGATATTCTGCCTCTGCATTAGATTTAACCATCACATTTTGCTTTTTTACTCTTCCATAAAATGAGATTTTCTCTAAAGAGAACACAATACTCGAAAGTGGATCGTCGATTACTTGGTGACCGAGCCCAATTTACATCAGAATATCCAATAATGCGGGTGTGGCCTTGGTCTTCATATAGCCCTTTTTCTGAACTTCCCTTGGGGTATTTAAGAATTCGCATCATAGCATCCCAATGAATTTTATAAGGTCAGTTGAGGAATTGACTCACTATACTTACAGCAAATGAAATATCAGGTCAAATGATTGTAAGATAATTCAACTAATAAGCCTTTGATATCTTTTTGGATCTACAAAGGGCTTCCCTTGATTTGGCAAAAGTTTGACATTTAAATCTATAGGTGTGTCAATTGATTTGCACTCCATTATACTTATCTCATGCAATATATCAAGAGCATATTTCCTTTGACATATGGAGATATTGGATCGAGATTATGCTATCTTAAGGCTAAAAAAGTATCAAAATTTTCCAAGATCCTTAATTTGAAAGTGATGAGACAAATGTCGCTTAAGTTGGTCAATATCCTTTTGATCATTTCCTATAATTACTATGTCATCAACATAAACAATTAGGTATATTTGACCAAAGATGGAAGAATGATAAAAGACAAAGTGATTGACTTCACTTTGTTGCATGCCAAATCTCAACTAACTTTATTGAACCTTCCAAACCAAGTTTGTGGAGATTGTTTAAGGTCATAGAGAGATTTCTGTAATTTACATATTAGACAAGTCTTTCCTTCAACATTAAATCCCGATGGTTTTACATGTAAATTTCTTTCTCAAGATTACCATGCAAGAATGTATTTTTGATGTCTAACTGATGTAAAGGTTAATGACAAATGGCAGTCAGAGAGTGAAAAAGGCGAACTAAAGAAATTTTTGCTGCTGGTGAAAATGTATCATCATAATCCAAACAAAAAATCTGAGTATAACCTTTTGCCACCCATTGAGCTTTTAACCGATTAATCTTTTCATCAAGGCCAACTTCAACAATAAATACCTAATGACAATCAACTAAAGTTTTGCCAATAGGCAAAGGCACTAACTCCCATTTATCATTGGTGTAATGCAGTCATTTCATCTAGCATTACTTGTTGTCACCTTGGGTGAGAGAGAGCTTCTTGCACAATTTTGAGAATGGAAATAGAGGACAAACAAAAACATGATGGGATGTAGACAAATGATAGTAACTCAAAAAATTATAAATAAGATATGGATTTCGAGTGGAATGATTACCTTTTCGAAATGCAATAGGAAGGCTGTTAAGATTTTTTGATGAATCGGATTTTGGAAATGAGGCTGGAACAAAAGATGAATCTATAGGGTCTTTTTTAGTAACTTAGGTTGGTGCTAAATCAACTAAATTTTTAACAATTTGAGCTGAACAAGGTTGTTGTTGATAGGTAATTAGGGGCTTATCCTGTGAAGATGTTACAAGTGTAAAATCATAAAAAAAATAGGTAAAACTTCAGTCATAGGAGTGGATTCTATGGAAGAGAAAAATGAAGATTTAAAAAATGTGACATCAGCAGAAGTAAAAAATTTATGCAATATTGATGAATAACAATTGAAGCTTTTTTGCAATCTTGAATATCCTAAAAATATACATTTGATGTATTTAGGGGATAATTTATCTTTTCCTAGAGAAATATCATGAACAAAACAAGTACATGTAAAAATACAAAAAGAAAGTTTGTATATAGGTTCTTTCGGAAAAACTAGAGAGTGAGGGATTTGATCATTTAAAACAAAAGAAGGCATACAATTAATTAAATAACATGCAGTTTGAATAGCATCTGCCCAAAAACAAAAATGAATTTTTGCATGTATCAAAAGAGGTCGTACAATTTCAATTAAATGTCAATTCTTTCTCTTAGCATTGCCATTTTGTTGAGGTGTGTGTGCATATGTGGATTGATGAAGAATGCCTTCGGAAGACATAAAAGAAGAGAAAGATGCAGAAAAGTATTCTTGAGCATATCACTCCGAAGTATGCGAATTTTTAAATCAAATTATGTATTTCAAAATAAAAAGATTTAAAAATTGAAAATAATTCAAAACGATCTTTCATTAAATATAACCAAGTGCATCGAGAGTAATCATCAATAAATGTAACAAAATACCGAAAATCTAAAGTTAAGGTAACACAACTTGGACCCCAAATATCAAAATAAACAAGAGAAAAACAAAGACTCTGCTTTATTTTGAATCTACTAGAAAATAAATTGCATACATGCTTACCAAGTTGACAAAATTCTCATTTTAAAAATTCTAAATTTGGAAGATTAGGAACTATTCTACGAAGTTTTCCAATACTTGGATGTCCTAAATAATAGTGAAGTAATTTAGGAGATTCAGCAACAATACAAATTACTAAAGAAGCTAGTTTGATATAGTAAAGTCTTTATGACTTATATCCGATGCCAATCGTCATTTCCATACTTTGATCCTGTATAACAAAAGAATCAGCTGTGAAGGTCATAGAACAATTAAGAGTACATGTAAGTTGACTAATTGAAATTAAATTAAAAGGGCAACTAAGTACTTAAAGAACTGATTGCAGTGGTAAAAAAGAAAGAGATTTTACTTGACCAATCCCTTGAGCAACAGTTTTAGATCTATCAGCTAAGGTAATTGTAGGAAGAGATTTGATGGTGCAATTAAATTGGGTAAACAAGGATCGGTTAGTAGTTATGTGTACAGAAGCTCCCGAATCAAGTATCGAAGGGCCAAAGGATGCTGATGCTAGATAAGAATGATGTGTTGCACAATTACCAGATAAAAAGGAAGAAATAATCCCAAATGAGGAATTCATGATCGATGTTTCAGAAACTTTTTTTTTTTAAAATACCAACTGGTCTGGCTTGTTTGAAAAATAGAGTTTCGTTGCTCAAATTGATAAATTGAGACCGCAGGCGAAGTCCACGAGCAGGGGCAACCAAGGTGCAGCGGTGCATGTAGATCACGCATGGGTGAAGAGCGGCGTGTGATGCTCACACACGTCTGATGAAGTGGTGCGTGTGATGCACACATCAGCGAGATTTGTCGGAAAATGGCTGGCGAACAGGTCTGTGGTTTCTCAAAGAGCCTTTTGATGCTCCAGAAATCGTGCCAAACAAACACAATAACGCTGTAGTTCTATGCATTTGAAGTCTGGGTATTGGGTCTGTTTTAAATAAGGGCAATTTTGGTTCTGTTTTGGTGAAGAATCTGGGTATTGAGTCTGTTTTAAATAAAGGGAAGTTTTGGTTTTTTGTTTGGTTCGAGCATCAAAGGGAAGCTGATGCAGAATTGTTTAAGTTTTGCTGAAAAAGAATTCTGGAAGCCTGATAGAAAAAGATGACGATAGAAACTGAGTCCTTCAATTTGAGGGTTCTGATACCAACTTGAATTGGTTGGAATGGCTTTAGCAATTGCTACAGCCATGATATGTATTTATATACAAAAGATGTAATTAATCAAAGATATTACAATCAAATCTGAAATATTAATTTTAATCCTAATCAAGCTAGAAAGGAAATAATTAATCTAAAATATTTTTAGAATAACTTCCTAATATGTAGATATTCTAACAATTACAACTTAAATGCCATTAAAATGCCTCTTCTCTATTACTTATCTGCTAGCCAGCAACTTACCCACTCTTTAAAACTTATCTTCCTAATATATATTTAGTATTTTATTATTTATTTACTAATTTTTTGAGAATTTATATTAATTATATGTTATTTTACAAAATATCTTATGATATATGATTATGATATAATATTGTTATTAGGATAAATAATAAAATCAGTAGATAAGTATTACAAAAAAAGTCAGTAAATAAGTATGTGTAAAAGAAAATATAGTATATAAAATAAATTTTATAACAAAGGTTATAATTCAACCGTACCCATAAACATACCAACGTACCCCTAATGTACCAACTTAGCCTACCCCCATTGTAATTTAATTTTTAGAAGTATCTCATACCCGTATTTGTATTACATTCCTTCACATGCCACGTTCTTGGTAACTATGGCCTAAACAAGTTCTTAGAACCTTAGGCTGTGTTTGTAAATTTGTTTTCATCACTTAACCAAAATTTTCAGAGCTAAATATGGTTCTATACTTGTTTGATTAAGCGTTGTTAAATATGAATTCAAGCAAGTGCTGATTGCATTCGGCAGGTGGGGTTGCGCTGAATGCATTAAGCGACCCTTTTAGAGTCCATTAAAATGATAACAAAGGAGAGGATAACTTTATTTTAAGATTATTATGTAATTTTAATTGATAATTACAAAATGTTCAAATATTTAATGAAATTTAGTGCCCAAAATAAAATATTATCAATGTGACAAATGTAGCACTTAACATTTCAGCACTTAAAAGTTTAGCGCTAAATTTTAGTGCTAAACTCTTTAGTTTTATCAAACACACCCTTAAATAATTTGTTATTTCACCCAAATTTGAGCATATAAGAACTTACTTTTCACAAATAAACCAGACCTTGAAATTTTTTATCTCATTTTACTTATCAATATAAATTTTTCTTTAATTGTCAAATTTATTAAAAATATCTACACAATTATCATATAATACTCACAATCACTTCAATTAGAGCATCGTATTTCTTCATGCAATCTGAAGAATTATTAATGTGATTGAATTTTTATGTATTATAAATATAAAAATAAATACATATGTTTTATTATTAAACTTGTTTAGGCTCACAAATAATTTGATTTAAGTAATATGAAGTTTAAGTTCAGTTCGTATATTAATCAAGCTTGGCTCATTTAGGTTGGTCTTGTTATAATCAAACTCGAATTCAGCTTTGTGTGAAACAATCACAAACTGCTTGCAAGCAGTTTGACTCATTCACATCCTTAATTGGGATGCATTATATGTGCTTGACATTGAAAAAGAGTAAGTTCTGCTTTGCCTATTTTGAAAGCATCTAGTTTGATTTCTGTCAATTATCACGCCAATGAGGGGGAAATACTTATCATACCAATGAGGGGGACAGTGTCTTCATTGCTTCCAACACAAGTAGCACGTTGCTCTTCCAAAAAATTTCTATGCCCTTAATTGTCCAATTCATAATAATTACTCCAAGCGGAGATTGCCCAAACCTTGATTAAGAACCTTTCAAGACTCAGTCAGTCATTTACTCTTGGTAAATTCTATTTTATAAACTCCATCTTCTAAATTCTATTTAACCTGCTCATATGTTAAAGCTGTTGTTTTGTTTTTCATGTCTGATATGCCCTCTTGGTAAATGCTAATTGATATAGCTAACGGATTTCTAAGGCTAAGGAATTTAATAAAAGACATTCCTTTTTTTTCCCCATCTTGTGGCAAATTGAATCTTTTGACAGCCAAGTAAGCTTCTAGGGCATCCCTGTTTATCCTTTCTTGCGGTTCTGTTTCTACTATTGATGAATGATGAGCTTTTTGATGTGCTTTTGTATGCTTTGTTTTATAGGAACTGAGTCTTCTTGTAAACTATGGCCTGCATCCTGGCACCTTGAAGTGTGAATTGTTTAAAATCTTGTCAGAGCAAGGAAACAATGGGGGGAAAGTATCTGAGCTGGCAAAGTCAATGCAGGTAACTTTCTATATGATATCATCTGAATTTGATTGAAGGTATAACTTTTTATATAGAAATAGAAGAGCATGAGTTGGAAGGAAAATGATTATTGCAAATTTTTATTTTATGTCTACTATTGTATAATTATTGTATTTTTTGTATAATATTTATCCATATTACTGATAAATTTCATTTTTTTTTGTTTTGAATATATGAAGACTGCTGAATTAAACCTTGCCAGCACAACAGAGGATCTGGAATCTTTAATATGTACCACGCTTTCAAGTGATATTACTTTATTTGAAAAGATTTCTTCATCTTCATATCGACTGCGTGTGAGCTCTGACAGGAAGGGCATTGGTGAATTTCAGTCAGATACAGAGGACTCTGGTAGTGTTGATGATGAGCTTGATGACAATGATAGATCTAACAGTGGCGACGATGGTGATTCAGAATATTCCAATTTAAGAAAACTAAAGCGTGCAAGTAATAATCAAACTAAAAATGATATGCTGACATTATACACTGAAATTGATGAGAGCCATCCAGGAGAAGTATGGTTGTTAGGATTGATGGAGGGGGAATATTCAAATCTAAGCTTGGAGGAAAAGTTGAATGCCTTGGTAGCTCTAACAGACCTTGTTCGGGAAGGATCTAGCATAAGAATGAAGGTAAACAAATATAATCTTGGTAAAGGTTATGTTTAATCCTTGTGTTTTCTCCCACTTTCAAAGTTTAATTAAAATGTGAATTAATGTAATGGTGTCTCCCAGTTACTTGATTGTTCAAGTAAAATTGACATCTGGGAGACAGCAAATTGGTTTCTGATACGTAGTGACTAGTGAGTCATGTTGCATGATACTCAAAAAGGTGCAGGAATAAAAGGAGGGAATCCTAGTTCAGCTCCTTTCTTACAGGATTTTTTCCCCTGTAGTTTTTAACAATGTGTAAGAGAACAAACAAAAATTCAAAAAAAAAAATGTAACCATATTTTATCTCCTTGAAAAATAATCTTAACATTTGTGCATATCAAACATAGTTATGTATGTCAAAGTTATAATTAACTGGGTTGCTCTTGGTTTCGTAATCTGAGAAGAAACCCATAGATAAGAAAAAATCATGAACTAATAACTGATGTATCCATCTGTTAAGATTAATAACATCTCAATACATGCTTGCCCTTTCCTGCATAAATCAAGATTCAAAATGAACTTAATGGCATAGATGCAAGTTTATAATCAAAAGCTATGTGTCAAGTTTATATGATATTAAAACACATTTGCAGGTTATTTTCCCAAGATGAATCAATGGTATTTTCTTGTAACTTCAATTCTGAATTTAATTATCCATAAACACTCTGCAAACTTGTGTTTTATAATATCTTTCCACACTAGAAAATGTAATTTGTTAGATTTCATTGTAATTTCTAAATGATTTTCTCTTTTTTTTTTTCCCCTTAAGGATCCAATAAAAGTTTCAGCTGACTATAATTCTAGCATCCAATGTCATGGCTCTGGGGCTAAAATTAAGAGGTCATCAATAAAGAAGCCTGGGCCATTTTGGAACCAGATAGGACAAATGCAATGTGTTAAAGAATTGCACTCAACATATAACTCTTCCTCCAGTCCTGTGGATTCCTCATTATTAATCTCAAATTTCTGCAATCCCGAGGAATCCAGTGGAAAGGAAAAGGGGAAAAAAGAAACTGGCTTGGCTGATTTACACCCAATTCAATCAGTGTTTTTGGGATCTGATCGTAGATACAACAGATACTGGCTTTTCCTGGGTCCTTGCAATGGAAATGATCCTGGCCATAGGAGGGTTTACTTTGAATCTTCTGAAGATGGTCACTGGGAGGTTATTGATACTGGGGAGGTAAGTTCTCTTTTTATTTATTTATTTTTTCCCCTCCTTGATTTGTCTTTTAATAGGGATTTGCTTTTGTGCTTCCTTCAAAAAGAGAGTATCAATAAGACTATTTGCAATTTTTTCATAAAATCTTGTAAGTTTTCATAAAATTTTACAATTTTTTCAATGAAGGTTGCAACTTTTTCTTAGATCTGCAAATTTTTGTGTTAGTTTAACTGTTCAAGTTGCAGCTTTTTCATGAAAAAGTTGCAACCCTATACCTTAAACACTTGTGACTCTATACGGAAAAGTAGCAAGTTTTGGTGAAAAAGTTGCAAACTTTTTCATAAAATCACAAATTTCTATAAGGGAGTATGGAAGTAAAAACCCTTTTTAATAATCTATAGCCCTGTTTGAAATTTCTTATCTAGTATATTGGTTATCTATATAAGAAAGATTAGTGGATAAAACTTATATCTGGCAGCCTTTTCTATGTGGCCTGATGCCTCTGTTTTACACATTACCATCCTCAGTGTCATTATTGTTTGTATTTGTTTGACCTATGCAGGCTTTGTGTGCCTTGTTGTCGGTTCTGGATGATAGGGGTAAACGGGAGGCTCTTCTTATTGAATCTTTAAAGAAACGGCAAGCATCTCTTTGCAGAGCGATGTCCAGGATTAAAATTAATAGTTCTGGAGTGGGGTATATGTCACACTCTGATCAGTTTGACGTGGATATGGTTGCAGATGACAGTTATTCTCCAGTCTCTGATGTAGACAACCTGAGCCTGACTGAGACATCTAAAGAGACTCTTCCTTCTGCTGGAGCAGTAGTACTTGAAGCTGGAAAGAAGGGAGAGGAACGATTGCAAAAATGGATCCGGCTTCAAGCTTATGATTCATGGATTTGGAATTCCTTTTATTTAAATCTCAATGTTGTGAAATATGGTAGAAGATCTTATCTTGACTCTTTGGCCAGATGTGAGAATTGTCATGATCTCTACTGGAGAGATGAGAGACACTGTAGAATTTGCCATACTACATTTGAACTTGATTTTGATCTTGAAGAAAAATATGCTATCCACAGAGCCACATGTAAGGAGAAAAAAGAGGGCTATGAATTTCCTAATCATAAAGTATTGTCATCACAGATCCAATCACTGAAAGCTGCAATTTATGCTATCGAGGTTAGGTGTCATTCATCTATTATAAGTTTTCCTTATTCTTAGCTTACACTGATGGATATTTGGTTTTGGGTTAAAGTTTTAATGGGTCTGTTTATGGGTCTCACAATTTATGGTTCTTTCTGAGAGTGTTCTTTGCAGGACCTGCTGAGGTATTAAGATGATCTTTGAATTTATAGTTCTCCCACTTTTTTTTTTTTTTGCTTTTTGCTTTGTTGTTCCCATTTTTCTGTATTCTATTTTTTTAATTAATAATTTATTCATTCATTAGAAGAATTAATGAGGTCAATCTCTGGTACAAATGCTTAGACTGAAAGGTTAGCGATTGCATGTTTATTATCATGGGAGAAAGAGAAAATATATCAAGTTAGGGAGTGGTCAGGTTCGTTGGGGAATTCTTGTTTTTCATGTTGATGCAGAGTAACTGTGTTGTGAAGCTACTTCAGACAATTTGTTACTGTAATTGCTACATGCAAGATATGATTAGTTACTATGTTTTTTATTTATGGAATCTTCTATAAATCTGTCCTTGCTGACTCTGCATGTGCAGTCTGTCATGCCAGAAGATGCGCTGGTGGGCGCTTGGAGAAAGTCTGCTCATAAGCTATGGGTCAAGCGCCTCAGACGCACCTCAACTTTGGTGGAGCTTTTGCAGGTTTTTTTTTTTTTTTTGTATATATATTTTTTTCCTTTTAATAAGATATAACTATCTTTTTGGGTAATTTTTGTTGGTTTGAAGCACCAAATTTTGTTCCTGCGAGCCACCTTCTCTAATTTCTTTGTAAATATTAAAATTTGTAGGTCCTTGCTGATTTTGTTGGAGCCATCAATGAGGATTGGTTGTTTCAGTGCAATTTTCCAGAAGCTGTGATTGAAGAAACCATTTCATCATTTGCATCTATGCCTCGTACTTCATCTGCCCTCGCTCTTTGGTTAGTGAAATTAGATGCAATAATTGCACCTTACCTGGACAGAGTCCATCCTTTGAAGAAACAGGAAACCACTACAGGTAAGAGTCTGCTATTCTGGGTAGGAGATAATGCATCACAAGATATACTTACTGATTCTTCAAATTTAATGATTAAATATTTGGTTTCCAATCTTTTAATGAAATAGAAAGGAGGAGAAGGATTCCTTGTTTGTGTTAACAGGTAATTAATTTGAATTTTGGGCTTATGGGCTAATATGAGTCTTAGGCCTGTTGTAACCTTATTCTGGTACATACTCTAAGTAGATGTGCCTATTTCATTATAGTGCATGACTTCAAAAATTGGTCTCTTTAACAGTTTGAAAAGATATATTGTTTTCACGTTTCAGGTAAGCGTGCTCTTTGCAGATAGGCAAAGTCTTGTTTTTTCTCAGGTTGCAGTGAACAGCTGTATATTACCAGCCTTGAAATGTCTTGGCTTCCTTTCTGCTCGTTTACAGTCACAGATGTATTTGCAGTCTTTTCTTTACTCTTTTCGTGGCCGTTGGTATATAGGAAGGCTTGTTTTATTCAGATATTGTACAGGATTAGATTAGCTAAATTCAGAGTAACTCAAGGTTTTAGATGCATAAATGCGGTTAGTTGCCACAAGGTCACACCTTCTCTCATGGCGTGTAGCTGTGGTCTTCTCATACGAGAAAATCCAATTTTGTCATTGAATTGTGTAATGCTCGACACTATTGGAAGTGTAATTTGTTGTATTATGATGATTGCACTTGGAAGTTTAAGCCCACCCGGAGTAGTGATTGCTATCTCAGTTGTTCATCTGTTGTTCAATGCCGTCCCACTTTGCATTACTTGACCTTATAAAAGTGATTTGGTATCCATGTTATATGATAATCCATGTATGCACATTGGACGAGTAGTGTTATTTGGGTGAGGTGTCGGTGTCACATATTCTCAAGCCAGGATTGGCGAACTAATTCAACATGCAAACGTAGTTGGTTTTAGATGAGGTTTGACATAAAATTCGAGGCTGACGTGCGGGTCTTAGATGTAAATTTGAAAGTCAATTGATCTATTTCTGATTTCTTTTTTCTATTTTTTTTCCTGTTTTGGTGTGCTTATGTAATTTTGCTTACGGTCATTTGGAATATAGAATGTAGAGGGCCATGTTGGTTAATTTTTTTATTTTTTATTTCTTTGCATTGTTGTAGATAGCGCGAATTCTTTTAGTGATAGGCAAGGTGTCTCGTGATATGACAAATCTGAACATACATTAAAACTATGGTGGTTCAATTCAACCCAAAACTCTGCTGTGATGATTGAGAAGCTTACTGATGAGGTATAATTCAGTCTCCAGGGGTATTGTTGTCTCCCACAAAAACTACAGATCATGGTGCCCATAAGCAACTTAAATTTCAATCATCAAATATTAGACACTTGAAAATACGAAAACCATTTAGACGAACGCCAAGCATGTCTTTGCTAAACCAAAGATTAGTAACAAATGGCAGGTTTCTTGTATTAAAAAGAACAAGAAAATATATTCAAAATAAGAATGTGATTACTTAAAACTAATCATGCTTATGACAATATATACTTTATTTTTATTTATTTATTATTCTAATAATATAACAATAATTTAAATTTTGATTAATTATATTTTATGACATCACATATTTATTTAATTATTTTCATTTATATTGAATTAATGAGAATATTTCAAATATTTCCATTTACATTATTAAGATATAGATTGTTATTTAATCAAAAGAAGGAAAATTTTGAAAATAAACTTAAAAAATTACTAACTTATAAACTATAAATTATCTTTATGAAACTTATGAACTTATTTTTCTCAAACAACTTATAAACACTACTATACACTATTTTATTTATTATGCTAAACACATGCTTGCACCATTTGCTTCTATTTCTACCAAAAAAGCCATTTGTTTCTGTTTTATATGCTTCACAGGGGCTATGTCTATCTTATTTTTTTTCTATTTATTTAAGTCCAAATTTTTTTATCCAATAAATAAATGTCAAGTTGCTAATTTTAAAAAATTTCAATGTCTTAAAACTAAAATATTAGATTTTTTAAATAAAGATATGAATGTTTAAACCACTAAATACATATAAATAAAGTTTATGATTGAACTCAAGATGTGAAGAAAAATAAAACTGTTAAATAATATTATATATCATTCAAGTCAATGGTCATTGGCAAAGTATTAGATTTTTAATATATGTAGATCTTATATGATGAAATTGATAAATAAATAATAAAATTTATATTTACCCTTTTTTTAAATGGGGTGAGAAAATAGGTAAAAAAATAGGGTGGAAGAAAAATAAATAGAAAAGTACTTTTCCTTGGTTAAGTAAAAAATGTATAGTTGTAACATTATGTTTACAAACATAGTATATGTTGGGATCGAGAATCAAACAAGCGCAACAGAATTAATCGATCCCAGTCAACGGATCCATGTAAAACATTATATTATAATAAGGATTTGTTCAATATATTTTTGGGATGACTCAAGAACTCGTTTATTAATCACCTCTTCAACTTCCTTTTAGTCGAAAACTCTAAGATATCCATACAAATTAATAGATCACCAATGAACGTCCACGCGAACATTAGTTAGAATTCTTTTCCTTTGCCTCGTAGTGCTAATTATGCCTCTTCAAGGGTTATGGTTAAGGAGAGGTATTAGAATTTTTCTATGATTGGAATGCGTGAATAATAATCCTCTATTATTACCTAACAAGCTTATTGAAATAGGTGCATAGAAAATCCTAACTAATTGGACTTTGTTCCATGTATAATTATAGGCTTATAATTGGGCTTTACAATTATAACATGGAATTCCTAAATATTAGGTTCAAACAATTTAGTCTATCAATTCAAAATCCACTAGATTCTAAGTGTGCGATCCTATAAGTTCTCATTACGTTGGCAATTATTATTAATCATATTAATGATCATAAATAATGAGCGGTGTCTAGTAGCACATCATTGTTACCCAAGTAATGAGAAAGTCGATGATTCAACTAAACCTTTATACATGATTATCATCTATATCCTTTTATCTTAAACATCTAGATTGAGCACGAGACATGAACCGTGTCATTCCCGTAGAGCCCAATCTTGAGGCTTCTTGATTCCTAAGTAAGTTTGACTAAAGCAAATGTAATTAACATCCCATGTCAATTCATCTAAGCATGACCATGTATTTTCTCAACTTTACTTAATCAAAAGGCCCTCAGATGTTACTCCTGTTATATAGGAGAGATAAATTCCATCTTGATCACACAAATTCCTCTGTATGATATATGACATATCTAATAACTACCTTCGCATTCACTCAACCATGAGTGATATATAGTAGTATTAAAATATGAAACTCACATATAGGGAACTTTGGAAATCTCAGATCAAAGGACTATTTTAATAATGGTTATTAAAAATCACTCATGACACTTGTATAACGATCCATGAAGTGTTCTTAGGGTGGATCGATCTAGTATACAAGTTCTCTAACTTGTACTCATGTGCAAACTTAATATCTCATATAAGTTACTGCATATGCTAGTCTTAACATATCAAAGCAACTCAATTCATAATGATATATGACTAGGGACATTTAAGAATATAATTATTTTAAGATTTTTATCATAATTAAATATATTACACAGATAATATATATATATATATATATATATTATATATATATATATATGATAATTAGAATTGCTACTAAAATAACACAATTTAAATTTACAATCATCAATATGATTGATTTTAGGGCATATATACTAACAGTATAGAGAATCACTTCTCTGTTATATTTATACTCATATTGAAAATATCAATTAATAATTAATATTGATGAGTTTATTATAATATATTTATTTACACTCATCTTAATAATCTTATTTTAATATTTGTCATAATTAGTTTCAGAACATGTGATTGGCATAAGGCTTTATTATGAATTATAACCCACAATCCTTATTTAAATACATCTAATGCAATGCTTCATATACAATTATATTTTTCCTTTAAATGAATATATGGTTTTTAGAATCAATTATGAAGTTTAGTAATAAACTATTATGAATGACTATTTAAATTATCCTTATACTTACTTTAACATTAAAGTTTTCAATTGTGCCCATTTCTAACTTATCTAGTAACAATTGTATATCTAAACGAAAGGATTCCTTAAAGAATTAAAAAAAGAGAATAGGAAAGTAAGTCTTTAAAACTCAATGGAAGAACAATAAAAGAAAGAATAATGAATAAATTGTGTTTAATTATGCTCTATAATTGAATTCTAAAGGAGACTATTTGTGTTCCTACAAAGAAATTAGATGTATTCACATATCTTAGGGGAAAATTAGAATGTACCCAAAGGCTCATTTTACCTTATAAACAATGGTCAATTTGCATAAGTTAATCAATATCTTGTTATGGTTTCCTTTTTTATCAACAAACTTACCATATCATCATAAAGTTCATTATTCAACAATCACAAGAAAATAAACAATAAGAGGAAGTAGAAGTCTATGTAGACATATTTTTATTCATTTATTTTCATAAACTAGTCTTAAAAATTGTTTCTTTTCTTTTTGTTTTGAAAAATTATTTTTGAATTAAAAGAAAATAAAGAATAAAGGATGTTTGGAAGAGCAAATAAAAAATATTTCATTTAATTATAAAACTAGTATAAAGAAGCAAAAAAAAGTTGAAAAAAATTTAAAAATTATTTATTTTTTATTTTTAAGTCACATATTTAGAGTTATAATTTTTAAAAATAAATTATGAAAACAATTACTAAATAGGAATTTATGTTTTTAAAAATAGAAAAACATTTTAAAAAATAATAAATAAACAAATTTTAAACTTCCTTTTAACTTTTATCCATTCTTACTTCTTACAAACTCATTCTTATCCCACTAAGTTGTCCTTATTCCTAATAAGCAAGCATGCTAATTTGTTACATAATGCTACAATGTAAATATCATCACCCTTATCATAATTAATTCTCCTTTATTTCACAATTTATCATAATATACAAATAAATGTTTCAACTAACGCTTCAATCCAAATGTAAATCAAATTCCACACCATTCATACATATATATGTATAAAAAAGATCATAACTTAATCACATTTTAATTCTTAAGCATAATATTAACAATTAAGTTTATCAATTTCCATCTCGAACCATAACATAATTTCACATGTTTTAACACTACCATGCCTATGCATGACCTCTTTATACTAATTCATGTCTACCAATACATATTAGCTTATATTATAGCCATAGAACAAGTTATGTGTGCTTGGAATTCTCCAAAAAAGCAAATTTGAAGATAAATAAGTATAATTCATTATATAGGCCCAAAGAGCAACTTTATATGGGCATAATCAATTATATAGGTCAAGAGGGCAAGATATCTCTTTTTGACATAATCGATTATATGAGTTGAAAGAACTATTCCTTGGACATAATTGATTATCTCATATTTTCCTGCAAATGTCTATGAAAAACAATGTTCATTTAAGAAGGTGTTTCCCAAAATTTATTCCTTAAACCAAATTACCTAGCTAAATCAACATAAAATATGAGAACATCATCATAGGCCTTTGATCTAGCAAAAACCAACACCAATCATCATTTTATGGCATCAAATCCATAATTTTCCAAGTATAAAGATAAACATAACTTAAATTAGCAAAATTATATAATTTCATATAAGATTAGATAGAACATTTCATAAATTTTAGAGGAGGCAATATATATTCAAATGTGAAAACATTAAAGAACATCCCAAAATTTAGAAAAACAAATAAAAATAAAAGTATATTCATGCCATACTCTAAAATAGGGAAGAAGAAGCATGATAAGTGATGGAAAATTATGTTATAAAAGATGAATCCTTTAATAAATGATGATAAACACCATAAAGTTTGAATTCTATTAATATGTTTTCAAGTTCATTTAAGAATTAAAGAGAGAATCACATTTTTATAAGAAAAAGCAATCATAACCACCCACTCAACGTGTCAAATCTAAATTATCTTGTAAGAAATAAATTGTCTTAAATAGCTCATTAAAACCCTAATTGAAAGTGAACTTAAATGACATAAATAAGTTCAAAATTAGACTTTAACCTAAACCTAATAAAAGAATTTCTAAATAACTCAAAGTAACATGGTAAATATTTTAAAATAAAACAGTAAATGTTTTAAAACAAAATGGACTAAAACATATCCAACATAAATTAAAGGCTAAAATATTTTAAAATGACCTAATTCATAAAATAACATAATTATGATCCAAAACATAGCCAAATGGACAAATTACCTTAAAGTGGCATCCATAAACTCCAAGTTTACTCATTGAAGTGTATTCTTAATCCTCTTAATTTTGTTCTTTAAGATTCCTTCTAGAATTATATCATTCTCCCTCTCTTTAAAAAAATCCATCCTTAAATCTATAAGACCAACAAAAAAAAAATAGAAAGATTATAAATACTAGGGGTAGTACTCATACTATACTCACCAAGATGATCCAACTTGTAAGTAATATTATTAACTTCTTCTAGTACTTGAAATAGGCCATTTCTTCGTGGATGCAATTTAGATTTCCTTTATGCTAAAAGCTTTCCTTTCTCATGTACATTTAAAACCAAATACCAAGGTTAAACACAAAGCTTGAGTTAACAATCTCATGTAAGCACACAAACTTATCAATAATAGCAAGCTTATCAATAAAAACACGTATTATGCACAAGCCATAGATATTAGAATATAAAAATATAATTTTTTTCATCTAAAGAGAATATGTCTCAAAATTGGCCCTTGTAGCACATGTTTCAAAGGACTAATATGCTCTTTTACATTTTTACTATGCATAAGAATATCATCAAGATGTGCTAGGTAACCTTTCAAATTCTTTAAATTCTTAAACAATAAGATCTATCCTTTGATCTTATAAAATTAATGAAAGCACATAATAACAATCTTACTAATAAAAACACACAAAATATGATTTATTAATGTCATGAAAGTACTAGATGCATTAGTCAAATTAAATGACTAACCATTAGTATAAACCATATTTTGTTTTGAAAGAATTTTTGCATTCAACATCTTCTTTCAAACAAATTTGAAAGCATCCGCTTTTCAAATCAATTTTAGGAAACATACAAGATCCATGTAACTTATTAAACATATCATAAACCTTATGAAAACTATCATTACCATAGATTTCTTTAAAAAGTAGATCTCTTAGAGAACTTTTAGGTATACATAATTTATTTATCCTAAATAGAAATTTATCATGTCTAAAAATATTTCCAAAGATTATTTCCCCATAGACATTAATTCTTGAAATAAAACTATCATGTAAAGGAATAACAAAGTCATGTGAAAGGCTAGCAAAATCATAGTCATTCACATATAAATTCTTAATATATTCAAAATCCAACAACTCTATATGTAAAGTAAAAATGAGAGTATACCTTTGAGATAAAGTATCATCCATCATATTACCTTTACCTTGCTTGCATTAGATAAGATCCAGATTTGTTTCAAAGAATTCCATTAACTTAGTATGCTTCCTATTTAACTTTCTTTGATTCTTCAATTGCTTTAAAGATTTAATAGTATTTAGTAAAACAAATTTAGAGTTATTAGTATTCTCATAGATCTTTTTATACAAGAGTATAAACATCAATCTAAAAGTATAAAAACACAAAAAGTATTCTTTATCTCACTTATTTTTTTAAACACACTTAATTTTTTTCTCATTTTTGCTATTATTTTAACTTTATTTTTCTCTTTTTTTCTTCACATGCACTCTTTATTTTGTTAGAACTTTTTTTTTTCTCTCAACTCTAATCATATCTCTTCTTTTCTTTTTCTCTCTTCTTCCTTTTTCTTCTTCTTTTTTTCCCTTTTTCTCTTTTTTTCTCATTCTCTTCCCAAGAATTCTATAAAAAAAACTAGAATTATTGCCGTATTTAAAAGAGTTAGGAATGAATTTTTTCTTTATAATATTCTTTATTTCTTCTTGAGTAATAATAAGCCTTTTATTATTTCTTCTTTTAAATGAAAAAGGTTAATCCCACTAAATATTAGCATAATCAGTGAATTCATAAATATCAAGTTTTACTTTCTTCTTTTTAGAATAGTAGTGATAATAAAAAATTAATTTCACTTTTTTCTGCTCTAAGTAACTTTCCGAATCATTCCTTTTAAAATGAAGGAATCTTATTTTTAATATTGTTAAAATTAAAATCTACTTTATCTTTTTTTGGCCTATCATCTTTTCCTTTCACACTCATTTTTTCATTTTTTATATCACTTTTTTCAGACTCATTATAATTTGCTTTTTCTTTTTTATTACTTTTATCTTTAAAATATTTATTATTTTATTTATTAATTTTCTTTCATAGTGGTTCCTTTGGTTTTGAACCTCTTCTATCTTTCTAAGTTTTTCATTAAATTTTTCCATCTTATGTTACAAAGAATTCATCGAGGCTAAAACATCATCTCTAGCACTCTTTGGAATTTTGAAAAGATTACCTGTAATAAAGGGTTTGATAAAAATATAAATATCTCATAATAGTACACTTTACACTTAATTTAAAGGTATTTATTGCCATATTTATACTCTAATTAAGGTTTTAACTTCAAATGAGCTTAAACACCCTTACTTTTTTTCACTTTTAAATTTTCCTTCTTATAGATTTTTAAGAACTAGAAAGACATAACTATCAAAATTCAATAAGTGTAAAAATCACAATCACCAATCAAAATTCCAAATGATGGATGAGACAAAGTATATTTAACCTAAATTAAAGTTTAAAATGATAAAAAAAATGATCTGATACATAAAATAATATAATTATGGTACAAAATATGGCCAAATCAGCCTAAATTAATATCTATAAACTCTAGGTTTGCTCCTTGAAGTATATTTTTGCTTCTTTTAGTTTTACTCTTTAAGATTCGCCCTAGGATTACATCATAATTAGTAGCAGAAATAAAGATTAACTGTCTCTAACATTAAAAACAAGGATTGAAGGTTAAGGCACCAAAATCCCTTATTTGAATGAAAACCTAAAATCATCAAAGAGAGGAAGAAGGAAAATTTCGTAAAGATTAAAGGTTATGATTTCTTACCTTATTTGAATTAAATAAAAGATAAGAAGTTGGAGAAGATTGATGATCCTTCTTATAATAAAAAGAATAAAAGAAGAAGTGAAAGAAAAAATATAATGATTTTTAAAGGAAAATTAGAGGATATGATAGATTAAGAGGATATTAAAGGCATAAAACCGTAGGGAAAAATAGGAAATAAACTCCTAAAGCCTCTAACACACTTACCTTTTCATTTATAATCATATTTAATCATAAAACATTCCCAATTTCTCCTTCATCAATTATTTAACACATAAGTTACTATTAAAATTTTATTATAAAACTAATTACTTTTCATATAAATCATTTTTAATTCAAGTAAGTGCAATACTTTCACTTATTGATTTATCAACTATTCCAAACAAAAATCTTTACTTGTAATCTTATTATAATTACCTAATTATTTGCACTTATAATATTTTAAGTTTATTATGGGTCTAACAGTACTTACCCTTTAAAAGAATTCTTCATCGAATTCTATAGATACATCAAATAATATTTGACTAAGACATTCTATTAATTTAAAAAGTTTGCATGCAAGGTTCATACTTAAACATTAAATCTTAAAATTTATGTGCAATCTATTCTTTTTCAATAATTGGATCATTTTCCTTGATTCTTTTAGCTTTTAACTCTTGATTTCTACTTAATTAATATATTTGCTATCTCTTAAGCTACCTGAAACAATTCTATAAGCTTCTCATTATTTTCATTTTAATATTATCATCATAAACCTTATGTACTAAGCATTTCTTTGACATCTAATGATGAATAACTAGATCAAGAACCTTACGTGTATGAGAAATATTCATAACACTCCTTACTACACTCTTACAACCATTTTACCGTTATCATCATTACAAAAGACTTAATTTTCATGCAGCACAAGTAGTTTTAGGTCTACATTGTAGAGGTTTAGTTTCTTGAGGTGTGATTCCTAAAAGAAATACTAACTCATTCCATTACTTATCCTAAAACCAAACTTGCATTTCTAGATTAAATATATGTTAACCAAATTAAGTATGTTTGCTTAGCTCTTTAAGTTATTAATGTATGCAAAATTATAGACGCAATAATCTAGTCATTTAAATACTAACAATGGGCATTATAGCTTATTCCTAGCCTAATGATAAATGTATCAAGTCTAGATATCAAATAGAAGGTGGATCATTTGTAATAATTTATTACAAGATATAATTACAATTGTTTATTTTCAAGTACAACTATCGTTGTAGTAAAAGGAATGTTAGACCCTTCCTTTGGTCCTTTTGTTAAGTAACTTGATCATACAATATAGTTCTAGTGCATTCAAGACTAAGATACCCTTGAGAATCTACTTTCAATAGTATTTATCTTACCTTTCACAAGTATTTACTCAATAGTATAAAAAAACTTAATTATATTTTTATAAATTATATTTACACAAATCTTAGCATAATTGCATTCTACATTGCAAAGTATCATTAGGTTGTACACTTTTTACAACTCACATAATGTGTTGAATTATTTACAATTGTTGGTTATGTCTAATTTCATGCCCCAATGAGGATATATATACACCAAGATGTACATTCATTAAATGTTACCAAGCATCAATTCATCTAGTAACATCATTATAAGCAATGACTATTAAGCATAAACATTTTAATCCTCTAACTTACCTAAACTTATTTCTTTAGAGAAGAGTTTACATAAAATTACAAGTTTTACCCTCTAAATTCTTGGGCTAAAATTTGTGTGAAATTGGTCTTTAACTATAACTTATTATAGATAAAATTATCTTTTAAAACTAGGTTAAATTCTCATATATATATATATATATATATATATATATAGAGAGAGAGAGAGAGAGAGAGAGAGAGTTGTCACTTAAAAATTCTCATAGTTAACTTAACCAAACAAAGTTATACCATGGAACCATAGTCTAATTATAGCAATTTCAATTTAGGTATACATATTTTCAACAATTTACAAAACAAGTATGTTGATTAACATATAAAATACATTTATAATAATTTCAAGGTAAGGGTAGATATTAGATATTAAAGAAAATAACATACATTTAACATATAATATACACTTATAATAATTTACAGTCACTCTTACCCCACATTGTGTCTTTTGTATAAAGGTCAGAGTGTCTTAGTATGTATCACTTCACTTATTAAGGACAGGAAATTGAATATTGAAATTATCCAAATTTATTTAGATAAAATTTCAAAGAGAATAAAAAAATAGGTAGGTAAAGGGCAATAAAAGTTGAAGCTTAAGGTAGGAGATCTTATCCTTGTAAAATTGATAACCAGAATACAAAAAGTGTAAGTGCTGAATACAAGAGATTACTTCATAAAGTATAAGGGTTTAATTCCAATTGTTGCTAAAGTAAGAAAGGTAATTTACAATATTCTTCTATCTAAGTGGCTAAAGATTCACCTAATTATTCATGCTAGCAACCTAAAGCTATATCATCCATATGGTATAAATCTAACTTGCAATCAGCCCACCAAACCAGAAGTAAACCTCAAAAAATGAAAGTTCAAAATTGTAAAGGAGATTTTGGCAAAGTGTGTAGTGATTATTAGGAGGCATCTAAGAAGAGACTTTTTAATGAAATGGAAGGATTTGGTAGATAAAGAGATTAGTTAAGAGAAAGTGAAAAATTTGAAAAATTTCAAGTAGCAAATTCAAACCTTTCAAGTAGTATAATTTTTAAGGATATTAACTAACAAAGTGGGGAAAAATATCATAAGTTAGCTTTATGAAGCAAATGATGAGGTAAATGATCTCTATTTAACATGAATTTTGGCAAATAAAATAAGCATGGAATAAAGGTCTTGTAGCCAAATTTTGATACCAATTTGATTTATGTACTATTTTTTCTTATTTTCTCATTTTGGGCTTTATATATGTTTTTTTTTTATCAAAGTAGCTTGTTCAGTGTAAGTAATAATATATGGTTGTGATCCTTGGATTTTTATCTTTATATCAAAGTATTTTAGTGGTAAAATTCCATTTCAAGCTATAAGAAAAGGCTTTATGTCAACTTAGACTAAGTATGCTTATTTTTTACATGTTGGGGGGGAATGTTGGCTTAGAATGCCCTTTAAAGAAGAGTGCATAGTAACCTTAATGATTACTTGGCACTGGTATAGAGTCAAAGTATGCAACTTAATGCCTCCCCTTATATATTTTCGAACTATGTAATGGGGTATAACATAAATGAAAAAAAGTAACCCCACTTTAATTTTTGATGTCTTGGATTTTACTTAATTTTTAATGCATTTACTTACGTTGCATATTTTACATCTTTGTGCTACATGCTTGTCTTTAATATGCTTTATACTATATATTGTTTATTCATCACTATTACTTCTATTTGTTTTGGTTGTTTTGATTATTTATTTTTCATTGCACTTTTTAATATTTTGTTGCTCAATATACTTGTCCTTAGGTGTTTCAGAACTAATTCTTAGCTAACTTACTTTTTAGTGGTAGATAATAAGTGCTACATGAACTAGTAAGTGAAGTTGTTAGCTCATGATACTAGAAAAAGAAAGAAGAAATGAAATAAGAGATATGGGAAAACAAATGTGTAAAGGAAGCTAATCAAATAACATAGAATTAACAAGAAAGATAGAAGATTTATATGGAAAAATACTCATTATAAGCTTGATGCATGGCAAGGCATTATAATAAATAAGGAATTAATAGATTATGTTATAATTAATTATTAAGCATTATTATTTCATAATTCATGCATTATTTTTTGGGTAAAATATTCTCCCCTCCCTTAAGGTTTGTATTAAATACACTCATTTCCCTTTCTTTTTTATTTTTAACTTCCATCCTTTCCTCCTTGTAGTTTCTTTCATTATACATTCCGTTCCCTTCCATTCATAATAATTTTCCATTAGTATTAACGGAAATATAAGTAAACATAGAGTAAAGCATGCCTTCCACAGTTTGATAACTATTTTACCCCTTAATCATATGTAAAATGGAAGTCTTTGGAATGAAGAATTAATTTGTTATAAAGTTAAATAATTTAAAATGGTGCTTTAGATGGCTTTGCAAGTAAAATAATTTCTTTTATGTTAAGATGGCAGAAAATTTTTTAATTTTACAATATTTATTTATAATATTTTGAATATCACTAGGTATGATTATAAATTTAATGATAGTATATTTTAAAGTTCTAATTTTATTATATATTTTTGTAGATTCCAATTTGACTAAGATCAATGTAAATAAATTTTATCCTATCGTTTATTCATATATTATCAAATTAATAAAAATTATTAAATATTTATTGCTATTAATAAAAATAAAAAATTATTAATTATTATTACTTATTTAATGATGTATCATATTCTTCTTTATTGATAATGAAAAAATTTACATTGACATTGAATTAGATTTAATCATTAATTTTATTAGTAAGTATTTTAAAAAAATAAAATAATAATGAATAAATTATTGATAATTATTTTAAACATTTGAAATTAATACCATTATTTCAAGTATTAAATAATAATTAATTTTCTTACTTAATGATTAAGCTTAAATTATAAGAATTATTAATATTTATTGAATTTAGTTAAATAAATTTTAGATTTATAATAATTTATTTAAAATATTATATTAATTACCCTACTTGTTAAGTGAACTCCAATTTTAAGAATAAAATATGAACTTTATGTTTATTAAGGAATATAATCTAGGATAAAATATTATCACTTCCATTGAGATTTACGTTAAACACACTTCTTTCATTGCATTTTCTTTAGACTCGACTTCCTCTAAAATAAATAGAATTAGATAGAGTTAAGTTATATTTTTATGGATAAAATTGCTCTCAATTATCCATCTTTCTAAACTGCTTTTGTAGATTTGCAATGTCAAATAAGAAAAGTATATTCTGCATGAAGAACTCAATCAATACAACAAAAGAGGAGATTCATAGTTTTCAATAAGATCACATCTTTAATTAAAGTAATGATCACCTAAAATTGATTATATATATATTTAAGAAGGATCTAAAAATTTCTAGAAAGCAAAGCAAATAAATTGAGAATCAAACATAAAGAAACATTTGAAACTAAATTGGTAAAAAATTCTTCCAATGACCACGTGACAACCTTAACAAAGAAATTTCAAACAACCTCGACTAAGTGACTCATGGCTTTGCATTTTAAGCAAATGTTGGCTCCTTATTCTTCACATTTTGAAAGCATTAGGGGTTGCCTTCATCCTCTCTATCTTTAAGCCAATATAGCATGTAAGTACGAGTGTACAAGGCATAAAGTTAGATAGGTTTAATTTGGAAAGCAAAGAAACATGGAATTAATAATGGATAAAGAAAGAGCCAGTGAAAAAATTTTCTAGATGGGAAAGGGAGCTTGATAGTATAAAAGAATGGACAGAGAACAAAAGAAGAATTTTTTTAAAAAAAATAAGGAAATAAAAAAGAAAAGAATTGTGTGATGGACGTAATTTTATTTTTAAAAAAGAGGTTAAATTTAATATTATTAGTATAAAATATCTTATATTGTCAATAAATAAAAAATAATATATTATTCAAAAATAAATTTTAATGATTTTCATTAGCAATAAAAATATTTTAATAACTTTTATTAATGTGATAACACTAAAATAAAAATAATATAAAACTAATTTATACAAACATGAAATCAAATTTGAATTCATAAAATTCGTATATAAATATATTGTTACTCCACGTAAGTTATATTACATAATAAACACAAAATTTATATTTTATTTTTAAAATTGGAGTTCACTTAATAAGTAGGATAATTAATATAGTATTTTAAATAAATTATTATAAATCTAATTTTTTTAACTAAATCCAATAAATATTAACAATTTTTATAATTTAAGTTTAATCATTAAGTAAGTAAATTAATTATTATTTAGTAGTTGAAATAATGGTATTAATTTCAAATGTTTAAAATAATTATCATTAATTTGTTCATTATTATTTTCTTTTTTAAAATACTTGCTAATAAAATTAATGATTAAATCTAATTCAATGTCAATGTACAATTTTTTCATTATCAATAAAGAAGAATATGATACATCATTAAATACGTAACAATAATTAATATTTTTTTTATTTTTATTAATAATAATAAATATTCAATATTTTTATTAACATGATAATATATGAATAAATGATAGGATAAAATTTATTTATATTGATTTTAGTCAAATTTAAATCTACAAAAGTATATCATAAAATTAGAACTTTAAAATATACTACCATTAAATTTATAATCAAGCTATTGATATTTAAAATATTATCAATAAATATTGTAAGATTAAAAATTTTTCTACCGTCTTAACGTAAAAGAAATTATTTTATTTGCAAAGCCATCTAAAGTGCCATTTTAAATTATTTAACTTTAAGAAATTAATTCTTCATTCCAAAGACTTCCATTTTACGTATGATCAAGGGATAAAATAGTCATCAAATTATGGAAGGCATGTTTTACTTAATGTTGACTTCTATTTCCATTAATATTAACGGAAAATCATTGTGAAAGGAAGAGTATGTATAATAAAAGAAACGACAAGGAGGATGGAAGCCAAAAATGAAAAATGAAGGGAGGTGAAAGTATTTTATTCTTATTTTTTTATTCACTCAAATGCAAATATTATATGTATTATAATATAATATAATTCAATATTTTTTTACTAAAAATATTTTGAATAATTTAAGAATTTAATTGAATTGAATTAATTAATTATATATATTATTTTTAGCGCTCATTATTTTATAATGCATATACTATCTCTTTTTTTAATTATTTACTCTATTATATTTTTGCTTTTTTGCTTTTTATGTTAACTTCTATTGTATTTTTAATTTAATTATATATTTTATTTTTATCTCTTATTATTTTACAATTTATGAATTACTTCTCTTATTTTATTACATATTTATCCTTTTTATGTTTAATTTTATTATTTATAGTTCAAATTTTAATTTCATTAAATACTATAAATAAGATAAAGACTTAATTTAATTGAATTACTTAATAGATATTCAAATTTTAAATATTATTACATTATTTATTTATTTTATTAAATTTTTATTTTTTTATATCCAGTCCTATTGTTTATCGCTCAAACACTAATCTTATTGACTAATATAAATATAATATAATATATTTTATTTTTATTATAATAATTTTTAAATAAGTTAAGATTTTAATATAAAAAGTATCAAGTGAATTAATTAACTACACATTTTGTTTTTAAATAAAAATATTTAAAAATTAAAATTAAATTTATTTACTTAATTTTATCATTGTTTTTATATAAATTTTTAAGTGTTAAATTTTTCCAATTAAACACACATCAATTACAATCTTGATATAACTTTTAATTTGATAATAATAAAAATAAATAATAATATATTATATAAAATTAGGGCAATTTATTTCATTTTTTATTACTCCTAATCTTTTTTCTTATCAAGGGAAAATTTATAATGTAAGTGAAATTTTATCCTAGAACATGTAAATTTATAAGTGTTCTTTATCATACAAATTCTTTTCTTCTTTTTTTTATTTCTCTTCTTCACCATCTTTTCATGTAATCTAAACAAATTAATAATATAATACAATGATAATAATAATATTATATAATGACATAATAAATTAGATTATATTTATTTATCTGATATTATATATATTATATAATCAGGCAATTTAGATGGATTTTTATCTTTGAATGTACTTCATTTTTTTCTTTACCTTTTTTTTAACAAAAAAAATTATAAGAAGGAGAAATTTCACCAATTATTGAGCATGGCACTTATGGCATGTTAAAATTGCCAGTAGAGGCCTATTTAGATATTATTGCCAAGTCTAGTTAGATAGAAAGGCAGAGATTTGATTAGCCCTAAGTGTTAGAGGACCTCCTTAAAAAGGGTTGCTCACTAAATATAACAAATAGTATTATAGAAATTTAATTTTTTTTATTAAGAAAAGTCATAATGATCTTATCTGAATTTTCATAACCAATTAAGTCGATCCATGTTAACTTCTCTATATCTTTTAATGTTAATCTATTGGATATCTTTTTCTCTTTTTAATTTTATTTTGATTATCCAACAAATTTAGAGCCTATGTAACATGTGTATTTTTATATTTTCTTATTATGATAGTTTTGTAACAATTTAAAGCTATTTGTTGAGTTCATGATTAAGTATTTTACTATTTTTATACCTAATTAATATGAAATCTTTGCATTTTTGCTATTTTTCTTGATGGATTAGAGTGAAAATTTATATTTATATATTTATAATACATGTATATTTTCATCATTATTTATGTAAAATTTTGGATTTTTTTAATTTATAAGTGCTAATTTCTAACATTATTTTATTATAATAATTTTATTTTCCCTGACATTCATAAAGAATCACCTTTACTTCAAGAGTCTTTCTATCAATGCACCCACTATCATTAGTTGGAGAGCATTTAATTAGAGAAAGAGAGAAGAAAAATAGTAGGGAGTGAATTCAAACCCACTTCCTTTATACTTATCAATTGATAAGCATACCAACAAGTTACAAGATGCTAATCCATTGATATTGTGGATATATTAATGATATTAATATAATTTAATTTTAAAATATATATGAATTAATTTAATTTATATATCTACTTATATTAATATTTTTTGCTAGGTTAATGATTAATTTTGTAAAATATTTCTTTTACGTTCATTTTATAACATAATATTTCATGTCAAACTATTTTGATTACATTTTATTATAAATTATATACTTTAATTGCAAACTAGTTCAGCTCTCATACAATGCAAAAGATTTTTTAATCAAAATTAATATATGTATATATATTAAATGTTTAAAAAATAAATATTACAAAAAAATTATTATAAAATTAATACAATTTATACAATTAAAAAATTATAATTAGAAACATAAAGATATACACATATTTAACTACATACATTACTTTCATTCCTTAAATTTTCTATAAAAATCTTCTATTCTATGAAAAATTTAATGTAAGATAGTAAAATCAATAATCAAATTAAAAAACTAAAGTATAAGAGATTAAATGTTAAATCCCATCAAATTTACATATTTTTAAATTAGTTTAAAAATATAATTATCATTCTTTTTATCAAAAAATACATTTTACATGAGTACTATAACAATTTATAATCTAGACATGTATAAATAATTCATTAAGAATATACAAAATATTTAAATAAAAATAATTATTTTATATTACATAAATATTCTAAAGAGAAATAGTTTTAAATGTGGTGTATTTGAAACATCAATTAATAAGAATATTAGTAAAATTATAAAACTAATAATTTAAACTTCAATATAATGTAAAATATAATGAGAAATATATTGCATTAATTACCAAATATGGTTTATTAGTAAATTGAGAAATTCTTTCATTAATTTAAAAGATAATAAAAATTAAATAATTGTAATATATTAAATTTAAAATGAAATAAATTAGTTTAACAAAATATGAAGATGACAAACATTCCATTAAATACTATTTGACATTTTTTTAGGTTTATTTTAGAATAGAACTCTGCAGGTAGAAAAATTTTAGAGGATGATATAGATAGATAGATAAATAGATAGATTTGGTATGTTTGAAATGTCAATGAATGAAAATATTAGTGAATTTATAAAATTAATAATTTAAAGTTTAGTATAATTTAAAATGTTGTAATAAATTTATTGCAATAATTATTAAATATGATTTATTAATAAATTATAAAATATTTTTTATTTAATAGAAGATAGAAAATTACATAATTACAATATATTGAATTTAGAAAAAAAGTAAATTAGTTTGACAAAATATGAAAATGATAGACATTCCATTAGATACTTTTTGACATTTTTTTTTTTGAAGGTTGTTTTGGAAGAAAAATTTACATATGAAAGAGTTTTAGATGAAGATAGAGGTATGGATTTTAACTTAAAGGTTGCAAGACTAGTTAAAAAGAAATATTTAAATTTAATTCATCATTAATATAAATCAATTTTGTTTTATCACTTATAAACATATTATTATATCAATAAAAGATTATTATTATTTTTACTATTATTAATTTTTTTAATTAATTTTATTATAATAATATGTCTTCTTTCTATTAATTTTAATATAAAACATTTGATGCATTCCATAATGCCATAAATGAAAGTAAAGGTTTTCGAACTTTAAAGGATATGATTAATCATGGAAGATCCAGATTAGTTAGAAGAGTTAATAGCAATTGGATTAGGGATAAGTTTCCTTTATTTTGCTAGATATTGCAAAGTTTGCATGCCAATTTTTAATATTATAACTTGTGCCTCTTGTTGAAGTGTTTGTTTCATGCTTAATCATGCCATCTTTGCACATTCCATTTGATGACATGGATAACTATGATAATTCAACTAAATATGTAATTTAGTATATATTTGATGTAATAAATAAGTTTATAATTTATTAATTTAATCAATAAGTTAAAAGCTTAAATTATGGTACATTATTAAAAAAGTGGCACATCAATTCATCAGAATATAAAGGGTTATTATATTTGTTGAGAAAATAAAAATGGAAAGGAGAAACTTGAAGCAAAATATTTATGAAATAACTTTAAAAAATTCATAAATTACATATGTGGAATTGAGCCTTATTAGCCCTCATTAGGATTATAGTGCAACCCTTGTGAGAATTAGGGAATTGAAAATAAAAAACACCACTTTTAATTAGTGTGGAAAGGTTTCTTAGCAAAGATGACAAGGTGGTTGTATAGGAAGGAAAAGTGTATGGACAACGTGGATTTTAGTTAAAAGGCGTCAAAAGCTTACACCATTAGAATAGGCTTTGCAATTAAGAAGAAAGGTAAGAACTGTCATAACTTAATAATGGCATTATTTTAAACTTCTTGTGTTGATGCTAAAAGGGTGTAAGAAGTTAACATAGTCATGGATGTAATTTTAAGGCATAGGATTAGCCATGCCAAGTAAACTATTTGGAAGATTACATAATGCAATCATTATAATTGCGAGAAGTTTATGCTTTTAATTCTTTTTGTATTTATTTTCTCATGACATGGGATAATTTTAGGATTTGTATAAGAGCTCCTTTTTGGCGGTTCCTTCAACATCATTGGTATGTTTGACTAGATATATTCTTTATCCAATTCTTTATTTACATACTGTTGTTACACTATTATTGATTTCTTTTTTTTTCTAGTTATCTTTTATTACTTTTATGCATACCAGAGATTATATCTCTAATTGTAATTACAAGTTGGTTAATCAATTTAGTATTTCAGATTTAAGAAGAATGAATGGATAACCATTTTTGGTGGTGCAACATAAATTTGGAAACAAACTTTAGGTCAAACATTTGTGTTGTTTTTGTTTTAATAGATTTTATATTTGTCAAAATCAATGAAAATCCACTTTCTATTTAATTTAAGTTTTATTCAAAGAAGCATAAAATAATTTTAAGAAGAAAACATAGCATTAATTTATAACCCTTTACTTTTTTCCTTCGTTGAGCTAAATATAGGAAGACATTTTCAAACAATTTTAAATAGATATTGTTTGTATGACATGAAGTAATGTATCCACATTTAAATGCAACAAGTGAAGATTGTGGACCATCCAGATCTATAGGTTTTAATCCTCTTTAAAGCATTCACATTGTCTATTATAACTATTTCATATCCTATCATTAGTTCCATATATAGCTACTATTTAACTTATTGGCATTGTCATAAGTAGGATGATTTTGGTAAAGTTTGGAATCACAATTCATTAGCAAAGCTTATTGAAAAGGAAATAAACAACCACTACATTAATATGGTAAGATGGTGTTTTAGAAAAAATTAAGTTAATTTTAATCTTTTTTATCATTTTTGTGCTTGTGAACATAATTTGAAGCCATGATATTATTATATTGTTCTTGCCACCATAAACATGTCTTTTTTCATATTTTTACTTTTGAAAATTATGGAGCTTTCGATCATTGTAATTACCATGATGTTCATTATGGCATGTGGTAAGTCTAAATTATTATTTATAATTGCTACTGAAGTAATATTTAAAGTTTAAATGAACTTGAACAGGAACTAATTTATAGATATAGGCTTTGTAAAGATTAATATCAATAATTAACTAACTCATAAATATTCATATTATTTTCTTTCATTCTAATATGACAAAAATTTAAGTTTTTTTTTCTTATTTTATAACAAGTAATAAGCTATTTTATGATACTCAACAAAGAGATATTAAAGCCAAAGAGCTTGCATGATTTGCTTTTTTTCCTCTATTTTAATTTACCTAACTATAAACAAAGTATAAAAATAAAAATCTCATGATTTTTTCAATATTCTCATGTTAGCACCAACATATTATACAAGTATATTGGCTTTATTGATATCTGGTGTCCATGTTCTTTGCCGTGCAAAGCCCAAATGAAACAATGTATTACTTAGTAAATAAGCATTCCTATTGAATCTTTCTTGCTATATCCTAACATAAAAGCTAATAGGTGTGGTATGCATGCTTTTCCTTATTATCAACATAAAGCAAACAACAAATAGCAAAATTCTTGCCTTGACTTTTGTAAATATATTCAACTTGATTTTCTTTCTTATTTGTACTTTTTTATAATGTGTATCCTTCATATATTTCATTAATTTTATGATTATCACAAGATAAATTAGCTATCCATTTAAAAGATGATAATTCCATTTTTGTAGGTTTTGTAAACTTTTTGTGGCATTGTTAAGTTATACCTATATGAAGACATTCAGAAAGGTGAAGTTATAAAGCCAAATGCAGTATATGGCTTAGAAGGAGATTTAAGCATCTATTTAGCAACCTTGTGTGGCATCTAGATGTACATATAATTATGTTTAAAAATATTATATATCTTAGTTTGCAGAAATTGTTTAATGTGTAAAAATGTTTTGTATCTTGCTTACAAAGATAGTTTGCTATGTTATTTGCTATTTGCTATATTCTAAGAGAATTTATGAAGATTACAATGATCTTAAAGAGGTTGGAATGTATAATTATGTGAATGGAACGTCAAATCATGGGTGGATGAGATGTGAATGATTTTAAGATTATACGAACTATTAATGCTTAATAATTTTAATCTTTTAGTTTGTTCTACCATACAAATTAAGAGTGGAAGTTCTCATAACATGCATTATTAAGCTAATTGCAAAGCAAGTTCTCATGTCATAAGAATTTGAATAATTTATTTCACTTTAACAAAATTTACATTACAAAGTCAAAATGAGAATCATGAATATAAAAGTGTGATTTAATGTGCTTTGGAAACTACCTATCTACAATCAAAAGTGCATCAATTTCCAATTTTTTATAGATGACACTAAACCTTAAGTTCTTTACAAGTTCATCCAACAACATATGTTTGTAAAATAACTAAGTTAATATAAATAAATTTATATTATAAATTTTGATGTGTTTTTAGTCTTCGCGAAAATTGGATGTTTGTAAGATATCATATTCATTCCTTTCATAATCCAATTTGTCCTATCTTGCATGAACTTATTCATAGGGGAATATTGGTTTGCTAAGGTTGAAATAGTAAAAAGAATAATAAATACCATGAGAATCGATTTTTATTAATACTTATCTTGCTTAATTTTTATTAATAATTTATATTTTCATATTTTAAAAATGAAGTGTTTCTTTCATCTCTAATTATAAAATTGTTCTTAATTAGGTTATGTCATTGCTAGAATATCAAAATACTAACACTGTTATGCATATAGCTCTCAATTAGATATTGTTAGGCAAGAATTAGGTTTATAAAACTTAACAATTGTAGAACCACATAAAAGCCTACTAGTAATGTGATGTTTTGGTAACATCTTTGGATAGAGACAACATTTAAGCACTCTTGTTTAATATAAGAATGTCTCCAAAACATAATAGAGAGAATTTACCTTCTATTAACAATATTATGCTCAAGACATAACCATTAAGAAAACCTAGTATATAACCTGCCTGTACAAGATTTGCTCTATTAATCATGTAAAGAAATGCTTAAATATATATCAAGTCAAGGGGAGAAGAGTTGGCCAAATTATTCAATAACACTTTAATTGACTTTCTTTAAAACCTTAGGGTATTGAGGAATGTATTTCAAGAAATTAAAAGCTTTATTATACTTTTTCAAGGTCACTACTAGTTTGCCTTGCATTGTGAAAATTTAATAAGTTATTTGAGATAATTAAACGTGTGTGATACTTATGGAACGCATTAAAAACCTTAAGCCTGCTCAAGTAAAGGCTATTGTGATATTAATTTCATCATGCCTACTTAAAAATTCAAACATAAACTATACACATTGAAGAATTCCTTAATGCATATAGATTATTTCTTCTTAATATTTTATTCTTAATAAAAATGATTTTGCATGTTTCTGAATAGTCAGAAACATGTTCAAAGGAATTTAGGAATTTATACCCTAATGGTACTTGGATAATATATAAAATTTGTTTATTGTTTTGTAATTTTAACTGTCCAAATATCCTTTTATAGAGAAACCTTTATTGTTAAACAATATCTAAATTATATTACAACTAAATTTAAAAGGCAGACAAAGAATAACAATAAAAGAAAATAAATAAAAAGGTTAAAGTATTATTTAGTTTCTTTCAACTAAAATTTGATAGAATATGAATAAGCCAAAAATTGGATCCTATGGAAATAAGGATTATTTTAACTTTCTACCCTAATAAGATTTACACATCTATAAAATGAACTTGATTACAATGAAACTTAAAGCTTGAACAATTATATATGGTAAATGCTTCCATAAAAAGTACATTTAAGGATTAAGTCATTATTGTAAAAAAACCCATTTGTATTAATACTCTCAGCTATCAGCATCACAAGCAATCAACATAAGAAACAGAAATAACATAAGAAAAATATTAGCTTTCTTAAAGGTGGCTAGCTCATGTATTATGCTAACTAGGCAATTTGAGGGAAAAACAATTCAAAGTTTACTAAACATAAAACTAGTGGGGACTTTAATTTAGAACCTTATGTGAATGATTTAAAAAACCATGCTCTATGATGAGAGATACACTTAAAATGTTTCAAACTTGGAAATGATCGAACATTGAGGGCAAATACCTTAAGGAGAATGTCACTAGGTGGAGGTAAAAGAAATAATTTTCATAGGCTAGATTTTGCGAGAGGATGAAATTAAGAGAGGAGAACCTATGAGATTTAACTAACAAGCATTAAAAAAACCTATACTTAAAGAGTGGTAATCATATTTTCTATCATCCTTAATGTTAATCATCAATAACTTTCTTGACAATGAAGATTGGTTTTGATTTCAAATTCTTTATGGAAGGCAAGTTAAAATTGGTTGCTAGTTTTAGGCCAAGCTTAGATAAATCTAACCCAATAATTTATCTTTACAAGTGTTACTTTTGAAAACTAATAGGATGAATATGAAAATAAACAAACCTTCTGATAACAAATTTTGGAATTGACTAACAAACTATATGATATTATACCATCCGTTCATTATTTGATACATTAATGCACCATTTTTTTAGTAGTGCACTGTAGTCTCTCCTTAAATTATAAGTTAACTTATACAAATGTTTAACACATTTAAAACTAATAACTTATAAGTTCTTATTTGATAAATTTCCTAAAATAGCTTGTATTTTAGAAGCTAATATCTTTTCAAGACTTTTGTATACTTAATCCTTTCTATTCAATTAAATGATAACTTATATTTTAATTATATAAACAAATATTTAATATATTCTAGTTAATTTAATATATATAATTAAAAAATAATTAAGTAAATAAATATAAGATATTAAAAATGTAATTAATTAAAATTTAAATTATTAAATTAGTTTATATAATATATAAATAAAAAATGTGATATTATAAATATGAATAATTAAATTTTAATTGATTATATTATTATTTTAAATATTTTAATTATATTAATATAGTTTATTCTTTAAATAAGTATGAATTAATTTAAATAGTAAATTTATTTATATTAATATATCTTTTCATATTATTTTATATTTTCAACTAATTTAACAATTAATTATATATAAGATAATATTTTATTTAAAAATCAATAAATTAAAATTTCACTATAAAGATAGAGCATTCATTTCAAATTGAAATCCATCCACTTTGAACATCTCCTTAATCCATGTGCAATGACATACATATGGGGTTAAATAGATATATCTTTGTATTATATATTAGTTGTGATATTTTTTATATTTTATTATAATAAGTGTTATTCTCATAATTCTTCATGTATTAATTTGTTATTTTCTTTAATGAAAGGTCAATTTCTCATTTCTTTTTCATTTAAAAGATAAATTTTGAAATAAAAAATATTTTTTTTTGCATTTATTAGTCACCGATAATTAATAATAAATGTAAAGCTATTGATTGCTTATTTTATTTATCTTTTTAGTATTAAATTAATTCTCAATAAAAATTTAAATTTGAATCTCTAACATTATCTTATATTAAAATAATTTTGTTTTAAAATTTGATTTAATGGATTATCTTGAAAAAAGATATGTTTAAAATTGATATCTGAATTCAAAAATAATTATGATATTGAAAAAAGCTATTTAATGAAATCATAAAAGTCATTTTTCAATTTAAATTTAAAATCAATTATTAATCTTAATTAATAGAGTGATGATTTATTTCCTCCCTTAAATTACTCCTTATGATATCACTTTCTATATTTTTTTTATTTTTATTACTTAATCGCTTTAAATTTTTTTACTACTTTCTTCTTTCCTTTTTTTACTTTTTCTCAGATTTTTTTTCTTTTGAAGTATACTATCATATTTTCCCTTTTTCCTTTTTTCATGAAATTTATCCATATATCATTGTTTTTGAAATCATGCACAAGTAAGTATTTAGTTTTAAGATTTCTTTTGAAGCATTATCTTATTTTTTTTTCTTGTTTTATGAAATTTTTTCAAAGATTCTTAGTTTATCTTTCTCTTCTTCTCTTTCAATTTTGCTTTAAGATTCCTTATGAGATTTTTGGCCTAACAACATTTGAAGTTATTTTTTTTTAATGTCTCTCTCACCTTTTTCTTAGTTTTGTTAACAAATTTATGTATTTTTATTTGAGAGATTGCTCTATGATCATTAATGATAGAAGTTAGGAGATTTTCTTATAATGGAATATTTTAAGGTATGTAAAATCAATTCTACAATGCTAATTAGTTTGTATATAGAATCAATTCTCATGTAAATTTAGTGTAATTTTTAAAAAAATTCAATCTTTTTTTTCTTTGGGTTATCCTTTTATTTAAGGCATTTTCTTTTGAAAATCAATTATATCATATAAGTGTTCACTTAGCTTTACTTAATTGTATTGATCTATAACTTAGATATGTAATTTTTGTAAATTTACTAAATTATAAAATTTTAATTTCTATAGATTTGCAAAATTATATTACTGATAATCTTTTACCAATAGTAAATAAATATTTTTTCTTATTACCTTTTAATATTTTAATTTTTTATTACTAAAAATATATTTTATTTGATAAAAATTTGAAAGGTTAAATGTTAGAATAATGTTGCTCAAACTATGAGCATTTTGTTCAAATATATATTAAAGTCATAAGTTAATATTTTGAATAATTTTGGATAATTAAAATTAATTAGTATTTTCATTTTACAATAATTAAAAGGTCTTAAAATGCTTGGTAAGAATTAAAATATCTATTTGTTATAAATGGTCATTACAATTTTCATTATTTGGATTTGTAATTAAAGTTATGTTTAGGGTACTTATCATGTATTTTCTTATAGCATATATTATTATTTTGTTATTTTTTAATTCTCACTAAAAAGCATTATAAGAAATTTAGTAATTAAAATTACATATATATAATTTTATTATAATATCTATCTTATAAAAAGGTTTAGTAATTCTTGAATTTGTTAACATTGTTTTAGGGGCTACAATTTTTTTTTTTTGGTATTTAGATAAATGTATATTTCTTAAAAGTTGCAACTTAATATAACATGTACAACTAAGAAATAATAATAATTTATACAAAATTATATTATAATGATTGTTGTATGAAAGTTATATCTTCTCAAATATTAAATTATGATTTATTAATTATATTGTATCTTTTTTATTTTTTTAATATGTCTTCTTGCTTTAGAGCATTAGAAAATAATATTGAATTATAATAATTAAAATGTCTATTTATTCTATTTAAAGTAATAACAAAAAGTTAGAAACATCAATTTAAATTCATTATCAAAATTTTTGTAATATTTTATAATTAAAGTATAACATACAAATATTTAGATAAAATTTTGCACTTATTATATTAACCAATCATTCAATATATATACTTAATTATTTCAATCTTAATAGTAAATAAAAAATTAGTTAGAAAGTAAAGTGGATAATTATAAGTATTAATAAAATTAAATATTGAGAATTTGATAAATAACAAATTATCAAAAAATTAATATTTTTAATTTGTAATTACATCATTCCTTGATTTGTTTTCGTCAATAATTATGATCATCTATTATTTTAAAGTATATCTTACTCTTTAAAAAAATTGGATTCATATATTGAGAATTAGTGAAAAAAACTTCACTTATATTTTGCCTTTCAATAATGAGATTAATTATATATTTTATATTTTAATAAATAAATAAATAAATAATGCACTAATCCCTCAATCAAATAATAATAATATATTATCATCTAATTTTTTTGTTATAAATCTAAAAAAAAGTGGGATTGAATTCTCACCCTTTTTTATCCTTTTTTATTAATTTCAAATAGATATGCAGTTATGTACTTAAGAATAATAAAGAAATATTAGTATAATATATGTAAAGTATTGTTATAAATGCATAACCTACAATTTAAAAGGTTAAAGCAAGCAACCTCATTAAATATCTTATTTCATAACTTGTTACCAGAAACAATCATTTTTAATCATTTATGATCTTTTGTTATATTATTTAATGTTAATTAATTGATAATTATATTATTATAATTATATTTCTTTTTAAATAATTAACATAAATTTATAATGTCACATAATATTGAATTAAAATTTTTTTTCTATGTGACTTAAGCATATATACTTGCTTGTAGAGTTAATCATCTTCATATGTAAACAAGTTTAGTTAACTTTGACATCTACTTGTTTTGAACAAAGTTATTTTAAAATAGAGTATTTTAAGTAATTATAGAAATTTTAGGAGAAGTTTTTTAAATTCAACAAATATCTTCATCCAATTAGTTTTCCAAGTATTCTAATCACTGTTCTTGAACTCAATTTAGATTGGCTCGTTCAACTAGGAATTGGTCTTTAGTTTGGCTCGAATAATTGATAATATTCGAGGGGTAGTTCAACCACTTTGAATTGTTGGAATTGATTATATATTGAGGAACTCGTTGAATTGGTTTTTCATTTTGCAATTCAATAAAAAAGGATTTATGTTATCAAGGGAAGTTGACTCTAGGGGTGGGAATGTTTAATTAATATGAAAATACCCCACTCACTCGAATAAAAAAAAGTCAATTAGTTTTGGGTGGTACAGGGTATCAATTTAAAATGAATTGAAAAAATTGGATAAATTTTATAATTCAGTCAGAGGTGGACTAATTGAGTTTTGACTGATTGTAACCGAACCCGACTGATTATAATTTAAAAGCCATGTTGTCATGTGGCAATTCTTTAGGAAGACTCTTCTAATAATTTAAAATCATGTTGTCATAGTTTGCGGGTTAATTGGCTAATTTATTCAATAGATCAGGAAGACTTTTCTTCTCATTTATAATTTCTAATGTTGGCAAAGTAAGCGGCTTCACTGGATTTACGGTCTCAGCTAACTGCTATTTGAGACTTGCATTCTCACTGGCTCATGTGCTGCATTTGAGCTAAGAAGGTAAGGAAAATCTACCTTTGCTTTAGAGTTGCGGATCCGGAAAGCCGCTCTATCTATTATAAGCCAAAGAGCATCCTCTCCAGTCTCGGATGTCCCAAGCTAAATCCTAGCTCCATTCTTCTTCGGGTCCTAGATCTCCGCTGCAAACCAACCTTATGGCCTCTGCCTTACGCCTCTGTAACGCTTGCATTTTGGTGGCCGCTCACATGTGTTCCCCTTGAGTTTGGTGGATGCCATCACTTCCTCCGCAATATGTGACTTGTTCATCGTCTCATCGGAGCTGGTAACACTTGGTTGTAAGGCAAGTTTTTCAGCAAGGAAAAACGGAATATACATCGAAGAATTGCTGATATTCAAGTTCAAATCATTCATCGAAGTATTGTAGTCATCGCTAACTAAGTACTGTTAAATGTACTCAAAAGGGGCAAAATCAGAATCCAAGGAAAGGAGAAGCAGCCATTTCTTGGATATGAGATAGGAATCTTTCTCGTTATGGAGCAAGCATTCACAACGACTGGAAGCATTTGAAGGGAGCGCATAACGGAGGCATTGCTATAGGATGGCTAAAACATTTCACTTCCTAAACAATTTATTCTAACCAATTCTTAAACCGACTGAATCCATTTGAAATCGCTCCAAATCAATTTGAAGTTGCTCCAAAACCAATTCTTAAACCAATTGAACCCATTTCAAGTGGTCGGTTTCGGTTGAAATTTAGATATAAATTACTAAAGGTGATCGATTGGAATTATGTCCGTTAACTGATTCTACCCAATCGATTTCTACCCCTAATTAATTCTATGATCCCCTACACGCAAGCACCCATGCTTACCACTAGAGCAATGTTATATCTTACACTATATATGTCATTAAATATATATATATATTAAGTATGGATATGATTGAATCCTCCAATAATAAAAAATATATTTATTATATTTTGACCAAAAAAAGAAAATATATTTATTATATAATAAATTATATTAAATAAGTTTATATTCAATATAATGTTAAATTATATTATTTTAAATATTTATTAACATCATTTAAATTATATCATTGTTATTATAAATATTAGTAATAAAAATATATTTATTTTTGTACAGAAATAATATACAAATTCAAAATTTAGAAAAATATTATATTTTTAATAATTTAAAAATATTAATTTATAATATAATGCATTAATTTTATTATTATATATATTTATAAATATAAAATATATTACCTTGTTAAACTACTCCATTAGTTGAACTGAGTTTTAAAACATTAATTCTCACCTCATTGGACCACTTGTCTTGGCTGGACCCAAAGTCCCGGAAAAATTGAAGATACCGTAGAGAGTTCTAAAATATCTCACACCTATCTGAACAGAGCATTGAAAAGAACAAGATAGATACCTCACGCTCTCTCCGTCGCTGTTACTATCCAACTGTCAGTCTCCCCGCTAGCTCTATCCTCCCAGAGTCCCTGCGTACGATGTTTGTTTGATGTTTGATGAATGATCTCAGCCTCCGCATTTTGATCAATGCCAATGGCCTTCACTCACTCTGCTACATGCTCCTTCATTCTCAATTTTCTCAATTCTCCTACCCAGCTTAGCCCTCCAAGTTTTCCTTCTCAAAATCCTGTTCACTTTGCTTTAAAGGAATGGGTCTCAAGGCACAACAAAAAATGCATGAACCACTTAATTTCTGTGAGTGATTCTAAAAGTAAGACGGCTTTCGTGGCGAAAGCCAATGATACTCTAACTGAAACTCTGATAGTCGACAAGCCGCGGTCGGGTCGCTTCCAAGTATCCAGAGGCTATCCAACGCCGTTTGGTGCTACTGTTCGAGACGGTGGGGTCAATTTCTCAATCTATTCTGGGAATGCAGTCTCCGCTACCCTTTGTTTGATAACTCTCTCTGATTTGTGGGATGTGAGTGAAAGTGCTCAGAACAAAACATGATTACTGGATTTTCTGAAATGCCTAGTTTTGAGACGGACTATTTATTGTGTGATCTTTTTAATTCCCATGTGTGTGTTGCAGAATCGAGTGACAGAGGAAATCCTTCTTGATCCGTCGATTAATAAGACCGGAGATGTCTGGCATGTATTGCTGAAAGGAGATTTTAAGGAAATGCTGTACGGTTACAAAATGGACGGGAAGCTTTCTCCTGAACAAGGACATTACTTTGATTCTTCTCTTATACTACTGGATCCTTATGCAAAGGTTATAACAAATAGGATATAAGAAATATCTTGTGCTCTCTTTTTTCCCCTATCTATTGCTTATTTTTGTTGGTTTGATATCAAATTGTGATGGATGTTAATGTAGTCCTCATTTGTCATTTGTCTAGGCAGTAATAAGTAGAGGAGAGTTTGGTGCCGTAGGACCTGATGGTAATTGCTGGCCCCAAATGGCTGGGACTGTACCTTCATCTGATGACCAGGTATTTTCTTTGTATGGATAGATCACATAACCTTTCTATGTTGGTGTGATCATTGTTTGAGACACTTACCATAAATCAATTACTTTTTTACCAATATGATTTTCCTTTTTCAATTTAATATTAAACAACTATTTATCATATTTTTCTTGCACACAAAATTTGAAAAACGTCAAGCAATTTGAAAAGTAAAATGTTGAAATTTACTTATTTTGAGAAATACATATGATGTAGGATAAGAACTTCTAGGGCTTAAGAGATGAAGAAAGTAGGAAGTTCCAATGGAGGATGAAAACACAGCCACAAGTGGGCTCTGGTTAGTGAACGGGGGAAAACTAGAAGAACTGGTTCTAAATTTCTTCTCCGAAACTGATTACTAAAATAGCCCTTGGGCCCCTTTATATAGGGTACGATAATTAACCCCCTAAGATTTCCTAGAGACAATTCCTTAACCCTTAAGGAAGATTAGCAGCCTAAGTTACTTAATAAAATATAGTAAAGCTTTTAGAAATGCAACTGTCACAGGCTGCTGTATGGTTGGCTGATTGCTGTATGGTTAGCTACTGCTGTGTTGCAGCTGTATAGCAGGTTGTTGTTGTATAGCTGGACAGCACCTCTTTAATTTATTTATTAATTTTTCATTTCATATTTCTTTTAATGTAAACAGAGACAACTTATGTTTCTAATTCTGATGTGTATTTTATCAGAATATGTGTACATATATATATATATATATATATACAACTGATGTATCTAAAAATAGAAAACAAATATTCCTACATTAATGGCCTAACGTAATTAAGCTAATAATATTCTTGTAATTATGTACAGAGATTATGGGAATTTCTACAAATCTTTCCTTAATACTCACCCTCAAGTTGGAGTATAGATGTCAATCATGTTCAACTTATTACAAATAAATCAACTTGAGCTCCATTCAAAGCTTTTGTGAAGATATCTCCAAGTTGGTCTCCTATTTTGACATGCTTGGTAGAGATGAGCTTTTTTTGTATTTTTTTATGAATAAAATGGCAGTCAATCTCAATATGTTTGGTACGTTCGTGAAAGACAAGATTGAAGGCAATATGAAGAGCAACTTGGTTGTCACACCATAGCTTTGTTGGCAGTGAAGACTTAAGAAAAACTTCATTCAACAATTGATATATTTATATAATTTTACACATTGATTGAGCCATTGTTGTATATTCAGATTCTGCACTAGATCACGATACTACATTTTGCTTCTTACTCTCCATGATACTAAGTTTTCACCAACAAAGACATAGTATCTTGTGGTGGATCTCTTGTTAATCTTAGATCTAGCCCAGTCTACATCAGAAAAACATTCAATATTAGTGTGCCTATTATTTGCATATAATAGAACTTGTCCTGGAGCTCCTTTCAAGTAGCAGAGGATTTGTTCCAAGGCTGCCCAATGATTGATCGTTGGGGAGGCCTTAAATTAGCTTACAATACTAACAAGGTATGCAATATCAGGATGAGTCACGATGAGGTAATTTAACTTCCCGACCAGTCTCCTATATTTTTCAAGGTCTTCAAACAACTCACCATCATCCTTTACAAGATGCAAGTTAGGAGTCATTGGTGTACTATACGGTTTGGCTCCTAATTTTCTTATTTCTTCTAACAAATCAAGAACTTATTTTCTTTGGGATAGAAAGATACCTTTCTTGCTTCTTGTAAGCTCCACTCCCAAGAAATATTTTAATTGACCTAGATCTTTTGTTTGGAATTGCAGGTGAAGGAAGGACTTAAGAGATGAAATGCTTAACTCCTCATTTCCGGTGATTACAATATCATCAACATACACAATAACTTGGTATTTTGCTTCTGCACTTGGTCTAGCAACAACATTCTGCTTCTTGCTCTTCCAAGTGATGAGATTCCCTCCAATGAGGATACAATAACCTGAAGTTGATTGTCTATCACTTGGACAGCCAGCCCAGTCTGCATCTGTATATGCAACAATATCAGTGTGACCTCTATTCTCATAGATCAAACCTCTTCCAAGAGAACCTTTAATGTACCTCAAGATTCGGACCACTGCATCCCAATGACTATCACAAGGGGAATTAAGAAATTGGCTCACAACACATACAGCAAATGAAATGTCAGGTTTGATTACAGTAAGATAATTTAACTTCCCTACTAATCTCCGATATCTTCCTGGATCTGAATAGGGCTCTCCCTGATCTAGCATAAGTTTGATGTTGGGATCCATAGGATTATCAATTGATTTGCAATCTAGCATTCCTGTCTCTTGCAAAATATTGAAAGCATACTTCCTCTGAGATATAGCGACACCTATTCTTGATTGGGCTACTTCAATTCTAAGAAAGTATCGGAATCGTCCCAAGTACTTGGTTTGAAAGTGTTGAAACAAGTGCTGTTTGGGATGTTTGATGCCATCATGGTCATCTCCTGCAATGACAATATCGTCTACATAGACAACAAGGTAAATGCATTGATTAGAGGAAGAATGTTTGTAAAATACAGAATGGTCTGTTTCGCTGCGAATCATGCCAAAACTTTTAAGAACATTATTGAATCTTTCAAACCATGCTCGAGGACTCTGTTTAAGACCATACAAAGCCTTATGCAACTTGCAAACAAAGCCACGTGACTCCTCCTGAGCAACAAACCTAAGAGGTTGCTCCATATAAATTTCCTCTTCTAAGTCACCATGAAGGAATGCATTTTTAATATTTAATTGATGGAGAGGCCAACGGTGCATGGCTGCCATAGATAAGAACAAATGAACAGAGGTCATTTGTGCCACAGAAGAGAAGGTATCACCATAGTCAAGCCCAAATATTTGGGTGTAACCCTTGGCTATTAAGTGAGCTTTAAACTGATCAGCTTGACCATCTGGGCCCACTTTGATGGTAAACACCCATCAACAACCAATGTTAGATTTCCCAGGAGGAGATGGAACAATGGTCCAAGTATGATTTGATTCCAAAGCTGCCATTTTATCAATCATAGCCTGTCGCCATCCTGGATGAGAGAGTGCTTCCTGAACAGTTTTTGGAATAGAAACAGAGGAAATAGTAGATACAAAAGCACAATAGGAAGGAGAAAGACGATGATAACTTAAGAAATTATAGATGAGATAAGGATTATGAGTAGAACATGTACCTTTGCGAAGAGCTATGGGTAAGTCATCAGAAGGTGCAAGTGGATCCGGAGAAGGTAGATCAATTGGGAGAGAAGTTGAATCACTGATTTCATCAATAGTAACTTTTGATATTGTTGGACGCGGACGACGTTGATAAGTGATAAGAGGACAAGGAGGAGAAGACATTGAAGAATCAATAACAAGTGGAATGGGTGGCATAGGTAATACTTGGGAAACAGAATCTGGTGATACTGATGAAGTAAAATAGGGAGTATCCTTAAAGAAAGTGACGTCAGCAGACATGTAAAACCGATGAGTAGAAGGGGAATAGCATCTATATTCTTTTTGTGTCTGAGAGTAACCCAGGAAAATGCATTTAATGGCACGAGCAGACAATTTATCAAGACCTGGTGCAAGATTATGCACAAAACAAGTGGAACCAAAAACACGTGGGGGAATTTTGAAGAGTTGGTCCCTAGGAAACAAAGGAGAATGAGGGACTTTATTATTTAAAGTAGAGGATGGCATTCGGTTTATTAAAAAACCAGCAGTGAGTATCACCCCAAAATTTCAAAGGTGCATTGGCATGCAATAAAAGAGTACGAGCAATTTCAATGATATGACGATGTTTCCTTTCAGTAATACCATTTTGTTGAGGTGTATGTGGGCAAGTAGATTGATGTATTATGCCATGAGAAGTCATAAAGTGATTAAATGAAGCAGAAAAGTATTCTTTTGCATTATCACTACGTAAAATGTGAATAGAATGCCCAAATTGGGTTTGAATTTCATTGTAAAAATTTTGGAAAATAGTAAGTAACTCTGAACATTTTTTCATTAAAAAAATCCAAGTACATCTTGAGAAGTTATCAATAAAAGTAACAAAATATCTATACCCTAAAATAGAACTAATTCGACTTGGACCCCAAACATTTGAATGGACAAGATCAAAAGGAGAATTCGCATGACAGTTAACCGTGCTTGGAAAGGAAGCTCGAACATGCTTACCAAGCTGACATGATTCACATTCCAAAGATTGCAAATGGGAAAGATGAGGGACCATTTTCTTCAATTTATTGAGACTTGGATGACCTAAACGATAATGTAGAAGATTTGGTGACTCTTAAGTGGTGCAAGCAGTTGAAGATGGAGGTTAGAGATAATATAAACCATGTGATTTAGATCCTGTACCAATCATCTGTCCCGTACTCTGGTCCTATATAAAGAAACAATTGGAAGTAAAGGTTATGGAACAATTAAGATTACGAGTGAGTTGGCTAACAGAGACCAAATTAAAAGGACAACCAGTTATAAAAAGTACAGAATTTAAAGATAATGAAGGAAGAAGTGTGGCTTGACCAGTACCAATGACTTTAGCTTTGGAACCATCGGCCAGAGTGATATGGTGTGGTGTTTTGGGTTGTGATAAGTTTGAGAAAAGAGAAGGATTACCAGCTATGTGATCAGAAGCACCAGAGTCCAAAATCCAGGATCCAACAGACGAAGATTGAGAGAAACATACCGTGGAATCACTATTAAGAGCTACAGAAGCTGCCTTGAGCTGCAAATACTCCTTGTATTCAGTATCTGACAAAATATTCTGATTGTCACTTCGAGGTTCAGTTTGTTTTTCCGATGCTGAAGATTGAGTGTATGTCACATTGGCTAGTTTCTCAGGAAATCCATGTAAGGAATAACATTTATCTTGAGTGTGACCCATACGTTTGCAATAAGAACATTGTGGGCGATTATTAGAGCCACAACCTCCTCTTCCACCACCTCGATCACGTCCTCGGCCTCCACGACCTGCTAGATTAGAAAGAAATGCTGAAGATTCTAAACTTGATTGAGAACCAGAATCAGTCAAGGTTTCTGGAGAAGGAACACGAAGTAGTCGATCAATAAGATTTTCTGTACTAAGGATAGTAGAACTTGTCAAAATTTGATTCTGGACAGATTCAAGATCCTTATGTAAGCCATGAAGAACAAAACACTATACACATGTTGTCAATCCTAGTCAGCACCTTTCGAAGATTGTCATTTGTCAAGATTAAGTTAACCTCATTAATGGTGGATTGTGCTTTATTCAAATATGATGGGAGATCATGATCTGACATCTGAAGAGTAGCTAAATTATGCACTACATCATAAAGTCGCTGAATATCATTTGAATAGACACTCTGAGCCTTCTTCCATATGTTATAACATGTTTTATAAGTACGAAAATGGACTAATAATTTTGAATCAATGGACTACCATAGGAGAGAAACCAGCTGGTAATCAGCCTTCTTCCACTGATCTCGTTCAGTGGCATCAATGTCTTCAGCCTTTTTAGTTAAGTGATCTGAGAGACCTTGTCTCAAAAATCATATTTCTACAACAGCTTGCCAATCCATATAATTCTTGCCATTGAGTTTCTTTGATGTTATGGATGGATTACCAGAGAAGACAAAGGAAACGGGAGTTGTAGAAGAAGAACCAGCAGAAGCCATAAAAGATGAAGCAAGGTGGGATGAGAGAGATCAAGCAAGGTGAACAACTCGGACTACTGATCCCTGAGATAAATAGAGAAGGCGTTGATGAGATGAACGGTGGTAATCGAAAGGTGACACGCGCTAATGGACTCCTCTACTTCTGAACACACGTGACAGTGCGTGGCTGGGCAGAATCGGACGATGATCGGTGGGTTGGCTGGTCGGACGGTGATATGTTGGCCGGTTAGACGGTGAGACGTCGGCCGGTCGGATGATAGGACTTGTGGACAGAGATGACGTTTTTCCTCTGTTCTGACCTCTGACCTTTGACCTCTGTTCTTTTTTTTTTATATTATTATCAGGCCCACTGGATGTGAGTTCTACTAACTTGATTTTGATGAATTGCTTGAGAGAAAACTGACTGTCAGCATGTTTATTTATATTCATAACTATACAAATCAAATCCCTTGATTTTAGGGATTAAGAATCAATAATAATGAAATTATGCTAATCTAAGATATGTACAGCTAATCATATCAGGATATACATGGAAAGAACTAAATAAGGAAAATAATCTCAACAATACTCTAGGTCATACGTTGAGTATTGCATTTTAGAATCAATTAGCTTTTCACTAAAGCAACCTATTGGCTTGCCTTCTTGACTGAGAACAGCCCTTATTCCTATATGGAATGCATCACACTTGACCACAAATGGCTTGTTGAAGTTAGGAAGAGTGAGGACAGGGGCTTGAGTCATGGCTGTTTTGATCTGATTGAAGGCTTCTTCTACTGCCTTTGCTATGTTAAACTGTTTTCTTTCAAGCATTTGTTATAGGACCTATTATTGAGCTGAAATTGTGAATGAATTGCCTATAAAAAGATGTTAAACCTTGAAAACTTCTGAATGATTGTGGTGAAGGCCCACCAATTATAGCTTTTATTTTGGTTGGATTTGGTTTTAATCCCTCAGTTGAGACAGTAAAGCCTAAAAACACCACATTGTTGCACAAAAAAGAACTCTTTTTCAAGTTGACATAGAGCTTTTCTTATTGCAAAAGCTCCATCACTTGTCTTAGGTGATTTAAATGCTCGCCCATGTCTTTTCTGAATATGAGTATATCATTAAAATAAACAACTACAAAACTACAAAGGAAGTGTTGCAATACCTCTGTCATGAATCTCATAAATGTACTTGGAGCATTTGAGAGATCAAGCATCAAGACCATCCATTCATATAATCCGGCTAATGTTTTTAAGGCTGTTTTGCACTCATCCCACAAAAAATTCTGATTTGATGGTAGCCATTTCGTAGGTTAATCTTGGAAAAGATAGTTGCACCTGTTAGAACATCAATCATCTCTTCAAACTTAGAACTGGGAACTTGTATTTTACTGTAATTTTGCTAATGGCATGGCTATTTATGCACATCTTCCATGTTCAATCTTTCTCTGGTGTAAGTAATGCTAGTATAGCACAAGGACTTGTAATCACCGATCCCTTCAAAATTAAGTCTTCTACCCTTCTTTTTATCTTTACCCTTTGCTGTGATGGCATCTGATAGGCCAGTTGATTAGGTAGTGAGATGCTTGGAATTAAATCAATGGCATGTTGTACACTTCCGACTGGAGCCAGTCTTTTTGGTAGTTCTTCACTAACTGATTCTTGAAACTTAAAAGATCCTCAATTTTAGGTGAGAGAGGAGATTCCTCCTCCCTTTTAGCCTTTGCCGTTCTTCAAAGCAGCACATAAGTTCCCTCACCATCTCTACTCTCTCTCTCTCTCTCTCTTTAAATCTGCCAGCTTTTTGGAGACAATTTACTTTGTTGCTCTTGGTGTCATGAATAGGGAGTTCCTCCTTTAAAGGATGAAGTGTGAGTTTTCTTCCTCCCTTTTGAAAAGTATAGGTGTTAGGAGTAATAAAATGCTTCCTATTTTGATACGTGGTCTTTCTAATAGGATATGGCAAACATCCCTGGCCACTACATAACACCATACTTCATCTTTGCAATTATCACCAATTTTAAATTGAACTAAGCACCTTGAAATGACTAGTACTTCATCCCCTTTTCAAAACCAAGTAACCTTCTATGGATTGTGTTCTTAATAGACAACTTAGATTTTTTTGCTGCATCCTTGGCAATTATATTCTCATTGCTGTCATTATCAATGATGACATTGCATACCTTATCTCCATCAGTAACTCTAGTGCGAAAGATGCTATGTTGCTTCCAATCTTTAGTATCCTCAGCCTTAGGTGCTATCATGATCCGTCTTACTACCAAGCTCTTACCTTCTATAGGAAGTAAATCAATCCCTTCCTCTTTGTTGTCATACTCATCATAATTGGGTTCTGGAATTTCATCTTCTTCATCTTCAACTTCTACTAAGTTAATTTGTTGATGACGATAGGTATAAGATGCATGTCCTTCCTCACCACAAGGGAAACAATGAACTGAACAGTTGTTTCTTGTACTGCAATAAGTGTTGCTACTAGTTGGTGCCTTGCCTTTCTCATTTCTTCTGAAATCTGCAGTAGTTTTAGAAGCAGATTTGTTGATGCTACATGTTGTCTGGTTATTTTGTGCTGTTGTTTTGGTGCTCCTTCCACCTCGGACAATTGATGTATTTCTTGAATGGGCTCTGATGTTCATCGGAGTTTGCAAGGGATGCCTAGCCCTATAGTAAGCTACCCTTCCTTCTGCTCAAAGGGCCAGCTGGTAGGCAGCTTCAAGATTAAAAATATGACTAATTCTCATCTCATCTCTAACTACAAGATTTAGACTAGATAGATAAACAGAAAGTTAGTTGTTTATTGGTCTCATTCAATCCAACCCTTGTTGACAACTTGTAAAATTCTTCTATATAGTCTTCCACACTTGGCTCTCACTTCCTTGGGCCATGAAATCTCTCATAAAGATTCATCATATGATTTGTTGGGAGGAATTGTTTTCTAAGTTTTGCCTTCATTGATTCCTATGTTTTTGAATTTTTGATTCCTTTGCCTAGTATGTTGCTCTTCTAGTCTTCTCCACCATTGAAAAGCATTCCCTTTCAATTTCAATTTAACAAACAAAACCTTCCTCTCCTCTAATATAGGCTTCCAATTAAAAGAAGTCTCCATTGATGCTTCTCCATCAAGAAAGTCTTCAACAATTCCATAGAAATCTCAAACTTCAACACAAACTCCAAAATTTAAATTTGGCGCTTTAGTCAACCATTCCTCCAATCTTCCAAGTTCAGGCTGATCACGAACCACTTGATTGTAGAATGAATTGACAATTCCATTGCCTTCATTATTACCTTCCAGTGGGATTAGATGATCAGGATCACCTTCCGATTGTTCCACATGAAGTTCATCTCACCTCTTGTGTGAGTTGCTCTATCATTCTTTGTGGTTGTGCTATCTATTGGGCTGGAGTTAGCTTAGGAATTCTTGCTCTCCTCACAGCCATAGCTTTGGTTTGGATCAAAGTTTGCTTTGATGCCAAATTTGATGCAGGATGAGAACTTCTAGGGCCTAAGAGATAAACAAAATAGGAAGGAATGAAAAAGGAGGATGAAAACATAGCCAAGGTGGGCTGTCCTCTGGTTAATGAACCTGGAAAAACTAGTAGAACTAGTTCTAAATTTCTTCTCCGAAACTGATTTCTACAGTAGCCCTCAGTACCCTTTATATAGGGTACAATACTTAACCCCTAAGATTTCCTAAAGACAATTCCTTAACCCTTGTTAGTAGATAGGTTCCACATTTATTATATTCTGCTATATGTACCTTTTATTATAATATATATAGTGACTGCCTAACTCAGTTGAGCATATGGCAACACAGATCTCTCTTAATTAACATGGTATCTAGAGCTTTCTAGTAATCTTTTTGGAAAAAAAAAAACCCAACTCTCTCTCTTCTTCTTCCTTTCCTATTTTTTTTTTTTATGGATGACTAAGGTCATGGTGGGACCAGCGGCACTCTAAGCCGCTTATTGGTGGAAGCCCAGACCTCAGGATTGCTAATTGGTGGCGGCGTATGGCGGCGTACGGAGGTGGAGACCAGAACGGTACTGTTCAACGTTGTGGAAGTAGAATCGCAACCGGTACGGAAGGTCTGGGTACACCTGACAACAGATCGGGTTGAGACGATCCCGACTAGGCAGCGCGTGGCATCACACGCGTTGGTGTACAGAGGCGCGTGGAGCCCACTCGCAGAGGCAGGCAGTGGCGCTTGAAACATCTTTAAGCAGCGATCTTCCATCTGGCACTGTTTCGGAGGACTTTGAAGGGTTCTATAAGGTTGGTTTTGTAGTTTCGTGTCTTCAGGTGGCATTTTCTATTTTCTGGATAATTTTTTTCTAGTTTTTTGCTGTGCTGGATGGATATGGATACTGGTTCTGATTTCATGAACAATTCTAGGGTCCCAATAGTTCTGGAAATTCAAGGAGAGAATTCAGATCTAAATTTTCAGAATTATTACCAGTAGGAGGAAAAATAACAGAGCGGAAGTTAGATATTGAAGGACGACAATATGTTACCTAGAAAAGAGCAATTGAAAATTATTTTGATAAAGTTCGTATGACACATCACCTTACTCAAGAACCACCTATAGAAGATCCAGATCAACAATGGCTCATAGAAGATCGTCGGTTGTTCTGGTTGGTTTGTAATACTTTAACTACTGAAGTTGAAGATAACACAGTTCATTGTCGTACTGTTAAGGAGTTATGAGAGTCTATTGAAGGTTTATATTTGAAAAAGGATAATCTGAATCAGGTATATGATCTGATTGTGTCCTTGTTTCAATCAGATGAGAGAGGTAAGACCAATGTTCAAATTTATATTGAATTTAATCGTATTTGTGAACAATGGAATTCTTTGCTGTCCATTACTAGTGATGTTAATGCAATGCGTTCTCATCGAGAACAATTAGCTGCTTTATGTTATTTGATACGTTTACCTCTTGAGTTTAGCACAGCACGATAGCAAATTTTATCTAGTTCTGAGCCCTTCACCTGAAAAATAGCTTATTATTGAGTTCAAAGAGCATCCAAAGATATTTTTTCCTCTTCTCCATCTTCAAATATGACTGAGTCAGCAGCATTAGTTGGTTCAGGTGCTCGTGGAGGCCGTAGTAATTCTAGAGGTGGTAGGGGAAGAGGAAGAGGGCGAGGTCACTTTAATGAAGGAGGAAGAGGAGGTGATTGGCGGAATCACTTTAGTGAAGGAGGGAGAGGAGGTGATTCAGTTGTGATTTGCTATCATAGGACACATTAAGAAATTCTTTCCGAAGTTGGTAGTAAAGAATACCTAGCAGTCCAGGTTTGCTCATATGGCACAAGAGTCAGAAATCAATGGTAAATTATTATCTGATAGCGAATATGCTGAGTACTTGCAATTAAAGGTCTTTGTACAACTGCCACCCATCCAACCGACTGCCACCATAGTTCACACAGGTAATCCTACTGCACGTCTATCCCATTCCAATTCTAGATGGGTTATTGACTCTGGGGCTACTGATCATATGACGGGTCAAACAGGTATACTATCTTCTTTTAATAATTCTCATCATATATCAGTTTAGCTAATGGGTCTATTGCTTCTGTTGTTGGAAGTGGCATGGTTAATCTCACCTCTGATATCTCTTTGTCCAATGTTTTGTGTCTTCCAAGTTTTCCATTTAATTTACTTTCAGTTAGCCAAATTACCCGTGCTTATAATTGTGGTGTTTTCTTCTTTCTTGGTTATTGTGTATTTCAGGATCTGTTGACGAAGAAGATTTTTGGTAGGGGATATGAATTTGGAGGATTATATGTGTTGGATGACAAAGTTTATCAATCAATTGTTGCTACTGCTACCCCCACTTTACATCAATTATACTGTCACCTTGGCCATCCCTCGTTGCTCTCTTTACGAAAATTGTGTCCTAATTTAGTGTCTGTCTCTCATTTAGATTGTAAGTCTTGTTAATTTGCTAAATAGCATCGTCAATCTTATATTTCTAGAGTTAATAAGTGGGTTTCATCCTTCTTTGAGTTAGTACATTAAGATTTTTGGGGGCCTTGCTCAGTTATTTCAAAGTCTGATTTTTGTTATTTTGTGTCTTTTGTGGATGATTATTCAAGAATGACTTGGGTCTATTTAATAAAAAATCGTTCAGAATTGTTTAATGTCTTTTGTACTTTTCATGCTGAGATTACAAATCAATTTCAGACAACTATTTGTAATTTTTGAAGTGATAATGTTAAAGAGTATTTTTCTACACAGTTTTCAGCTTATTTGTCTTAGCATGGTATAATTCATCAGTCTTTTTGTGCTATCACTCCACAACAAAATGGAGTAGTTGAACGAAAAAATCGACATTTACTGGAAGTTTCTCGGGCACTTTTATTTGAAATAAAAGTTCCTAAAGTTTTTTGGGTGGGTGCAGTTTCCACAGCCTGTTTTCTCATCAATCGCATGCCTTCTTCTATTCTTGGTGGTCAGGTACCTTTTTCTATTATATTTCCTTCTAACCTTTTTTTTCCTATTTTCCCCCGTATTTCTGGGTGTACCTATTTTGTTCATAATCACCGTCCCTAGGTGTCGAAATTGGATCCTCGGTCTTTGAAGTGTGTTTTTCTTGACTATTCTCGTACTCAAAAAGGGTATCGATGTTTTTCTCTTGAATTAAATCGTTATATTATTTCTTGTGATGTTTTATTTTTTGAGTGTAACCCATTCTTTGGGCAGTCTCCATCTTCCTCCCTTTTGCTAGAATCAGACCATGTTGATGAATACTTTCTTGTACCTTCTTCACTGGACTTACAAGTTCCTCTATCGGAAAATTTGGTTCGGCCTCCCATTCGGTTTGTTTATTCTCGTAGAGTGCAGGTACCACCAGTAGCTCCTCCACCGGTCATGCAACAACCATCTGATCCAGACTCGGTCTCCTACGGTCCGTCGGCTTCATCTCCTCTACTGGCTTCTTCCTCATCAGATCCTCCTCTTGTGTCTTCTGATTTGGATCTTCCTATTGCTCACCGAAAAAGTACCCATACTTGCATTCAAAAAGGTAACCCTCACCACCTTTATTTCATCTCCACCTATGTATCTTATTCTTCTTTACCTGCTTCTTCTTGAGCCTTCATTGCTTTTTTAGATTCTATTACTGTTCCTAAGTCCTATTTTGAAGTTCTTTCTCATAATGGGTGGCATGCTGCTATGGAGGAAGAAATGATAACTCTTGAAGCTAATCAGACATGGGATCTTGTGCCTTTACCTGATGGTAAACAATCCATTGGTTACAAATGGGTATTTACAGTCAAAGTGAATCCGGATGGTTTTATTGCTCGTTTGAAAGCGCGTCAAGTCGCTAAAGGATATGCTAAGACCTATGGTGTTGATTATTCAGAGACTTTTTCACTTATGCCAAGATTACCTCTGTTCGTTTACTCATCTCTCTTGCTGCTACTCATGATTGGTCTCTTTACCAATTGGATATTAAAAATGCCTTTTTACATGGAGATTTGAATGAGAAAGTGTACATGGAGAAACCACCTGGGTTTATTGCTCAGGGGAAGTGTGGCAAGGTATTACGTTTAAAAAAATCATTATATGGGTTGAAACAATCTCCTCGAACTTGGTTTGAAAGATTCAGTGAGTAGTGATAGAATTTGGAATGAAGAAATGTAATCATGACCACTCTGTATTTTATAGGCAGTCTAGTCCAGGATGTATTCTTCTAACTGTATATGTTAATGATATTGTGATCATAGGGAGTGACAAGTTAGGGATCTCACAATTGAAAGCCTTTCTTTAGGCTAACTTACAGACTAAGGACTTGGGAGCGCTTCAGTATTTTTTAGGCATTGAAATTGTTCAAGGGCGAAAAGGGATCTTTTTATCTCAAAGGAAATATGTGTTTGATCTCTTGAGTGAAATAGGAATGATTGGAGCTAAACCATGTGAAAATCCTATGATTACAAATATTAAGCTTAATGTAGAAGATGGGGAGCTACTTGAAAATTCTGGTACAGGAGATTGGTGGGAAAATTAAACTATCTTACTATAACTAAGTTTGATATTGCCTTTCCAGTAAGTGTGGTTAGTCAATTTATAAACTCTCCGAGGATTTCTCATTGGGATGCTCTTACACATTCTGAAGTACTTGAAGAAGGCACCTGGTCGAGGAGTCTTGTATAAAAATCATGGTCATTGCAGAGTGGAGGCTTTTTCTGATGTAGATTGGGCCGGATGTCCTATAGATCAGAGATCAACTTCTGGGTATTGTGTATTTGTTGGAAGAAATCTTGTGTCATGGTAAAGTAAGAAGCAAGCAGTTGTATCTCGCTCCAGTGCAGAATCTGAATATCGAGTTATGGCTCATGCTACATCTGAACTTGTATGGGTTAATTACCTTCTTCAACAACTTGGCATTAAGACTCATGGGATTATGCAATTGTGGTGTGACAACCGAGCTGCTACTCACATTATCTCAAATCCAGTTTTTCATGAACAAACTAAGTATGTTGAGGTTGACTGTCATTTTGTTCGACAGAAGTTACAAGAAGGAATTATCAGTCTTAGACATATTAGAACAGGGGAACAATTAGCTGATTTATTTACTAAAACTCTTCTGGAAAAACGGATTGATGAAATTTGTAACAAGTTGGGTATGATTGACATCTATAGCCTAGCTTGAAGGGGAGTGTTAGTAGATAGGTTCCACATCTATTATATTTTGCTATATGTACCCTGTATTATAATATATATAGTGACTGCTTAATTCCGTTGAGCATATGACAATACAAATCTCTCTTAATTAACAACCCTCAAGGAAGATTAGTAGTCTGAGTTAATAAAATATGTTAAGGCTGCTAGAAAAGCAGCTGTCACAAGCTGCTGTATGGCTGGCTACTGCTATATAGCTGGCTTTTGCTGTGTTGCAGCTGTGTAGCAGGTTGCTGTTATATAGCTGGGCGGCACCTCTTTAATTTATTTATTTATATTTTATTCATTTCATATTTTTTTTAAGATGATCCTGCATCAACGCAATAGTGGAATATGGGATGATAGATAATTACACATTCATGTAGAAGTTAAAAAGTTTAATCTAAATGAATATATCCAACTCTGAGAAATTTATTTTCCCCAAAAAAAAAATGGTTATACAACGGTGTAAAGTATACCTTTGATTGACATTGGTGTTAGTATATTCCTTTGACTTGTTGAATATTTCAGCAGCAATGGTATGTGGGTATATGTGAGTTATGAGTTTATGAGGTCCACTAATAACAATATTCTCTCAGAGATAGGACACTATATTTGGTCGAGGGCAAAATTTGTTCTCTTGTAGGAGATTCAGCACTAGTGTAAATAAATAAAAGGATAAATTGCAGTTTGCTGAAATGTGATTTGGTTTTCACCTCGTCCACCCTAAATTGAAAGGTGACAATATGCCAAGTGTTCCCTTTGTTGATATATCATCTGCCTGAGTTCAATTTCCATCAATTTTTTCTTTTCTTTTCTTTTCTTTTCTTTTTTTCTTTTTTTGACCAAAGCACTTCATGACCTGTATAAACACTCTTTCTAGCCAACAAGTCCTATGCTAGCATTATTTGCAGATTTCTACTTTTAACACCAAAGTACAATTTGATGTTCAAAGAAAGGTGATACTCTGAAGTAACTGAGAATATATGGTGAGAGAAGTTAGGAATATGTGAAGAATAATAGCATAAGATTCAAGGGAAGGAGGAGGAGAGCACATTGATTTTACTTGTTTCTGTCAAAAAAAAAAAAAAAGATTGAAAGAAATTGACCTCAAGTAAGCAATGTACTAACAAAGTAAACCACATATGGACACGTTGCCACTTCTTAAACTATAGTCTAAATGGCCTGGATTACTTACCAAGAAAACAATTCCAAATTGACTCACACACACCAAATTTTTATACAGGCTAAATTATTATTACTATTTAATAAAATAAAAACCAAAACTAATAATTAATAGTTATCATCCTTTTTCCCCCCTTCCTAAAAAACAATATTATTAAAATTACTCTATAAATTCTAATGAACAAAATTACCAATTTTGTCCTTGAAATTGTAAAATGTTGACAAAATGGGTTTTATGAATTAAATGGCTAATTTTGTGCTTGAATAATAGTATGTGTAATCAATTTTGTCTCTTCATGTAGATGTTCAGGGATGAAATTATTTGTATAGAAGGAAGAAACATGTTTTCTTTTGATTTACATGATTTTAGTAATAAAGTAGGTCATATTAAATGCTATAGTGTAATTTTGGGCATATTTGTTTTCTAAAGCAATAAAACATAACCTATATTCATGAATCTATATTCATAATTTATTTAATGAAAGGATAGTTTAGTCCATATGAAATTTTTATTTTTAATAAATTGTGCAATTAACAAAAGTGGTTTTAGAAATTGCTCCACCCTCTATTAATTTCTTTTTTGGACGTACATCAACATCTTCAATTGTTTACAATATCTAGTATTGAGTTGTAACTTTAGGTGTTCAATTTGACAATTTAGAACTCATTGATCAAGAAAACGTGTAGCCTAACCAAATATAAAAGATTGAAGATTAATTTTGTTTTGTGAAATGTTTAGTTTGATTGGGAAGGAGATTTGCCTCTGAGGTACTCACAAAAGGATCTCATCATTTATGAAATGCATGTGCGGGGGTTCACAAAGCATGAGTCCAGCATGGTGGAGTTCCCTGGCACATACTGCGGTGTGGTAGAGAAGCTTGACCACTTGAAGGTATTTTTTTTTAAATATCCTTAATAGTACCTTGATGCTATGTTTGGATGGGAGAGAATGGGGACTATTCTATGTTTAGCTGGGAGAGAATAGTGAGGAAGGAGTGGGAGAAAGCAGAGTGGAAGGAGAGGGAAGTTATGTCCTAACATTCTTTATTTAGAGATTTTGATTTTTGGGAAAAGGGGGGGTGGTAGAGAAGTAGAGAACAGATAAATCCAAAGTCCTCCTATGCTCTTTACTACTCATTATTTTGTGTTTCTATAATTTGAGAGGTTATGTAGGAATTTTTTTTCCTTTTTTAAAAATCCAAAGAGAATGGATGTTATCTACTAACCTTGCATTCTCCTTTGTTGTCTTCCTTTCTCTTCCCCTCTCAATTGACAAACATGCTATTCTTTTGGACTTCTCTTTCCAAAGATTGATATTAGGTGCAAATGATATGATTTATTAAAATTTATGAACTTATATCTTTTATAATTTGTTATTTCTTCTATGCACTATTGATCTAAAGTGACTTCCTATAGTAAGAAATGTGATTTTGCTGTATTCTATTTTTTTTTTTTTTGCCTTTTTTTTTTTTGGCGGGCATAAACAAAAGTTTCATTTCATTACAAGAGAAAAGAAGGAGCTAATATAGATGAATATAAGATGTCCTGAATAACCGCCAACTGTCTTAATTATGTAAGGAATGTAACCATGTGAAATAATTTTAGTATGCTTGGAATGTTTGTACATATTAAATTGAAAGTAACTTTCATCATTTGTTATCATTCATTTTGCAGGAACTTGGAATTAATTGCATAGAATTAATGCCGTGTCATGAGTTCAATGAGCTGGAATACTTCAGTTACAATTCTGTATTGGGAGATTATAAGTAAGGGAAATCTTAGACCAATCATATCATTTTGCTGCATTAAAAAATTCTACATTTTCTTCAGTATCTTGATCATGAAACTAACATCGAAATGTGGTAACTGGTGCAAGTCAGATCCTAGATATGTATTTGCTATTTCTTACTCTCAGACAGTGACGTAACTGAAGCCTTTTTTTTTGGGGGGGGGGGGTTACTCTAAAAGAAAAGAAACACTTGAAAGAAAAATATTATTGATGGAAGATTGAATCTGCTTCTAGGCAAAATTATACATTAACAAGGGAGGCCTGATGTTATCAGGCTAGGAAACGAAGCTCTTAATAAACTAAGGAATCGGGACTTCTAATTAAACTAGAAAACAACAGTATGAAAATAATTAAACTAAGAAAAATCTGCATTACTTGTACTACTGGAATCCTACAGGGTGCTGTCTGAAACTATCTTCAATGTTGCAGCATCATTTGCTGAACGCACCACCTTCTCCTACAATTCTTGTTTAGCTACCATCCATCCTGCTCTATTCTAATTTTGAAGTATACAAATAATGAATTATCTTTTGTCTTGCAGGGTCAACTTTTGGGGTTATTCAACTGTCAATTACTTTTCACCTATGATTAGATATTCGTCTACAAGCATACAAAATTGTGGTCGTGATGGGGTTAATGAAATTAAGTTCCTAATTAAAGAAGCACATAAACGAGAAATGGAGGTGATCGGGATTACACAAGTTTGTGTCCATTTTTTTGCCAAAACACAATATGTTGAGTTTACATTTCTAGTTCTCTGGAAGCAGGTCATTATGGATATTGTTTTCAACCACACAGCCGAAGGGAATGAGAACGGTCCTATTTTTTCTTTTAGAGGTGTTGACAATAGTGTCTATTACATGCTAGCACCCAAGGTATAGCCATCTCTATGCAATTGTTTTGTTAGTTGATTGGGAATATTGATACCTTGCTTAACTTCAAATATTTTTTGAAATTAAGTTTTATAACTTCTGTAATTTATCCTAATTAGTGCGGTTTATTTGATAACATGTGGGGTATGCAGTTTTATGTCATTCCACTTCGTTGATTCATTCTGCATCTAGTTTAACTTGGTATAAGAGAGGCAGAAGTTCCTCTTTATGATTTTGTATATCCTGACAAATAGAGTAGGTTCCTATACTAAGCATATAACAATGAAGTAATCACAATCACATGGACTTGATGCTTCCATATGTTGGGGTAATCTAGTCATTTTCTAAGCTGGATTTGACTCTGTTTTGGTAACTAATTGACAGCATATATGCTCATGTTGGATCCCACACGGATTGCTATCTTTCCATCTATTCCTATTAATTGACTCATCTTTTCTGCATTGGATTATTCTTCTCCACGGGTATTTAGATGTATCTATGATAAAAAGGGGACATTCTAAATACTAGTTCTAAATTCTATGTGGAGTGATATGATATTTTCCAAATCTCAGTCTTTATAATGTCTACTAGACCTACTTTCACGACAGGGGGAGTTCTATAACTATTCAGGATGTGGGAACACATTCAATTGTAACCATCCCATTGTCAGGGAATTTTTGGTGGACTGCTTAAGGTAAGATATGATTATCTACGTTAAAGTTTTATGAAATGCATTTCACAGAGTTTTTTTTTTATATATTTTAAAACCTCATTTTGAATAAAAACCAACTCTTTCAGTTCTTATTTGGAATGCTTTCTCCTCTGTTATTAACCTCTTTTGATATTATAAAGGGTTTTGCTACACAATGGGAGTGGAAAAATTGTTATGCATATGGGACTTGCAATTTATGTCAAATCATACTTACTCCGATTTCTTTAGCAGAATTTTTCTAAAGTTTGTCCTAAAATGGTGCAATTTTTTTTTTGGTGAACTTATTTGTGTTGCAACTTTCTGTTTAGATGTTGCATGCAACCCCTGTATAAAATTGCAACATTTTATGTAAAGTATGATGGGTATAAAATTGCAACATTTTCCCGATTCTTGCATTTGTACATTTAGTGGTTTAACCACTCTTTTATTTACCCAATTTTTTTTTTTTCTGGGAACTTGCCAATAAGTGAATGTATACATTGCCATATTTTTTTAAAACATGCTTGTGTACATAGTCCTTGCTGGTATATGTATGTAAATTTAATACATAAGGGCGAGGTAATTCCTTCATTCATTACAAGCGATATACAATAAGACATCCTAGATTGATGACTCATGATTCAGTTCTGCACATGGGTGGCATAACTAATGTTCCTGAGTACTGTACTTTGAGTCTTCCAATTTATTGCATCTTGATGACCTTTTTAGCCCCTTCTTTGGGAGGAGGGGGAACTAAAAGTTGCTACATTTTGGGTTGAACATCTTATCAGCTTTCTGTGATGCAACAGATATTGGGTAACAGAAATGCATGTGGATGGTTTTCGCTTTGATCTTGCTTCTATCATGACCAGGGGCAGCAGGTTATGTACACTACTGTTGTTTCTCTGTTGTTACTGGATGTTAATATTTCTTACTTTTATTTCTTTCCTCTCCTTGTTTGTCTGCAGTCTTTGGGATGGCATTAATGTATTCGGTGCTTCAGTTGAAGGTGACTTGCTGACAACCGGAACCCCTCTCAGCACCCCACCTTTGATTGATATGATAAGTAACGATCCAATACTTCGCGGTGTGAAGGTTTTTCATCTTATATTAAGCTTTATATTTGACTGCAAAGATTAATTTAATTTCTAATTAGGTGCAAACATTTCACCATCATAGAGATAGTTCTACATTTGTTTTTTAAAAAAAAATGACAGGGAGCAAAATGCAACAGAAATTTTCAAAAGTTAGATTGATGTATATGTGCTAATACTGTTGGTGCTCATTTTACGTTTTCTGGATTTTTTTTTATTATGAAATTTTGCTAAAGTTTGGTGACTTCACTGCCTACTACATTCTCTTAGTTTCTTAATTTCCTCTTTATAGCTCATAGCTGAGGCCTGGGATGCGGGGGGCCTTTACCAAGTTGGCACGTTCCCCCACTGGGGTATATGGTCAGAATGGAATGGGAAGGTCAGTAAATGTTGGTTCTCTTAACAAATGCTGTGATTGAAAAATAGGGAGTTGTGGCACATACCTTGAAAAAGAGATTACAAAACGTGTTAGAAAACAAGTGAAAACACAGACACATGAAATATCCTAATTGCATGCAGTTTTAACTATTACAGCATATATCTCTTCAAAACTTCCTTTTTGTCTTTTCAACTAAAATACTTTTTCAGATAATTGCTTTCAGGTTTCAATTTAATTTTGGCTCACTCTATCAAAGGAAAAGGTAAAGAGTGTAAATGAACTAAGGAAAAGAAAGTATAGACAGAAGTGCTGTTCAAACTCCTTCAAGTTCTACTATGACATATATCTTTTATGAGGTTTATGAATAATTTGGTGTGTATTTTTTGTCATTTGCAGTACAGAGACACAGTCCGCCAATTTATCAAGGGTACAGATGGCTTTGCTGGAGCATTTGCTGAATGCCTTTGTGGAAGTCCTAATTTATATCAGGTTTATCTGATGTCTCATGATGAAAGTAGCTCCTTTTGGATAGTGCTACTCACAATAAGTTCTATATTATTTTGGGTTCGGAGGTTTGGTTTCAGAATTTTATAAGAAACATCCAGTTTATTGGGTCAAAAATCAAACGTGATCAAATTTTGTCAGTTATCTATCTTGAATTTAATATTTTGGCTGTCACAATTTGCTGTATTTTGTATTGTGTGCATTTGCTTGATAGATATTACACTGTCTCCATGGCACAGGGAGGAGGAAGAAAACCATGGAACAGTATCAATTTTGTATGTTCTCATGATGGTTTCACTCTAGCTGACTTGGTGACCTATAACAACAAGCATAACTTGCCAAATGGAGAAGACAATAATGATGGAGAAAATCATAATAATAGCTGGAACTGTGGACAGGTAGCTGCTAAGGAATGTGATTCAGGACTGCATTATCCTAATTTTTCTTGTGCTTTTCTTATGCTGTGTGACACTTCTGAGCATATTTTCACCTGAGTTTTTCTGTTCAACTGAATCTGACTGCAGTTCTGGGTTTTGTCTCTGATTTTGCACAGAGTATTACCTAAGTCCTTACTGGTTTGTGTAATTTTGTGGGTGAAATGTTAATTCTATTTTATTCTATTTTTTAATATAGGAGGGAGAGTTTGCCAGTATCTTTGTGAAGAAATTGAGGAAGCGACAAATGCGCAATTTCTTCCTCTCCCTGATGGTTTCCCAAGTGAGGCTTAGTTTGACTGCACTTGTTATTGCCCATTTCCATGTATATGTGAACCGTAATGCCTTGTTTGGATATGATATATCCCCAATGAGTTCTTTATATCTCTAGTTGATTTTTTTTATTTGAAATTAGTTCTGTAACTTTGTTATTAATTGATAGATGCTGACTATTGGTCTATTGAGTAGTTATCACCATGATAAATGCTTAAACTTCCTAAAAATCTCTTGTGGAACACAACTTCAAAAATTGGTAGGCCTATCTTGAGTATCTTGTTTCTTTATTGACTATGCATATAATCTAATATGTGGTATTTTACCAACAAAATCATGTTTCATCCTATCCAATGCTACATTTGCCTGATGCCCAACTAGTGGTCTCTTAAGATTGTTACATCTATTGAAGATGGATTGTTATTGTTATCATGATTTTTAAATTATAGTGCATTGGAAATAAAATAAGTTTATTGTGATTTTTCTCAAGTAGACAAGGTGTCATAAGATGGCACTTGGGATAGTCCGACAAGCAAATGTGCTTAGATTTGGACGAGACTTAGTGGAAAAATTCAGCATGTTATAGAGGACTTGTGGCTGAAATTTGGGATTAATTTAGCTTGTATGTTTTTTTTTTCCGGTTTTCCCAAGTTTAGGGGCATTTTGGTAATTTTGGCAAGTTCAAGGTTTTTGAGGAGTTCAAAAAGTATGTATCTATGATACTCATATTTTTATTTTGGCGTCGGTGGTGCTAAATGAACACTCAGAGCATTGTGAAAGAGGCTTATGAGAATTCAGAAAAAGCATAGGGGGGCTTTTATTCCAAATGTTCTTTAAAGAGGTGGAGTGTTTGAAGGGTTGGTGGAGTGTTTGGATACTAAGTCAGAGAGTTGTGTATTGATTTGCGACCATCTTCTACACATCCAAAACTATAGAATGAGATATAAACCTAGTGAACGGGGTATCTCTCTCCTTCTTCAATTAGTTCTTTTTGGTTCGTTGTTCTCGGAGGTTTCATATATGAGACGACTTTGTAGTTCGGTATGCGTGAGTGCTTTGATGATATTTGATAGTGGCTTATAGACTTGTGAATTTCATTATCTTTACCAAGCGTGCCATAGGAGGGTTTTATTGGAAAGGTTGTTATGATCGCCAAGGGTGACATTCATGTGTCACATGGTTCTATGACTATCAGAGTTCAGTTTGTGCCAAAGGGCCAAGATTGAGTAGTCTAAAATTAGTTAAATGTAGCTTATTTAATGCTATATGAGTGATATGTAAAGTTATCATTTTTTAACTTGGAGGAGTTGTTGCCAGAGAATTGATCAAAAGGTACAAAAGATTGGATTGGTTTGGAAAGCTAGTGTGTAGGAGGATGATGCACTCAAATAATTGTGGATTGGTGCATTGGGCACAAGTATTTGTGCTAGTGGCCAATCTTGCTTGTGTGTGTAGGACATTAGTTATGTGCTCGTTCATAATAGTATCATCAAGGAATGCAAACCACCGTCTAGAGGAATGAGTGAATTAACGGCCTATCCAGTGGGAGAAGCTCAGATCTTGCTAGAGGGCTTAATTATTTCCTGACGGATTGGTGAAGCCAAAGAGTGACACTTTGGTCATGTAGAAATATGTGACCACAATCAATAGGCACATCTTGTAGGATGGCACATTGGAGTAATGAGTTAAGTTGATTGCTCTAGAGGGAGCAGTCCATAATTGTGTTAAGGTGGTCCAAAGGGATTATTCGTGTTCCTTAGGGGAATATAATTGGAGGGTTGAGCAAACATTAACAGGAATCGATGCAGTGTATAGAGTGCGCACAATGTCCCACAAGATTCTTTAATGTAGTGGATTTGGCTGCATAATTGCTTTAAGGAGTGGCAACAATGATGAGGAGAAGGGGTAGTAAATGAGCACAACATGGTTGCTTGGTTGATAGACTTTGCAACATTGAGTTCACGTTTGATTGTGCATAGAAAAAGTAAAACTGAAGTTAGAGTGTGAGAGGAATTTATGCTAAACCTCATTAAGCCGTTGATGTGGGGGTGATGGATGTGCTTAAAGTTGTTAGAGAATGCACTCGAGTTAAGATTGCAGGAGCCTAGATATTGTTGGATGTCGTTCAAGATAGGAGGGGTTGTGAGAATTGTGATGCTACAGAGCATCAATTTTGATAGTGGGTTGTGGTGGCCGATGAGATGTTATAGAGTATTGATTCAGAGAGGATCAGGGAATTCAATTGGATGTGAAAGTGGCATTGTGAAGTGTTATAAATTGATTGAAAGCATCACAAGCAAACTTGTAAGATTATAGGGCCTATGCGTAGATCAAGCATGAGTTTTGGGGCGGGATGGGGCATTAGTTGCAAGACACTTGTTAGTAGGCAATCTGAAGTACCAAGCATTGTGTACGAGTTATAGTGTTAGCATATAACTCATACAAACTGTAAAGGTCGAGAGCACAAAGTTACAGAGGCAACTATCCATTGGATGAGTTATGAAGGTAACAAGTCTGACGAGAGCTAGTGGGTAAGTGGTATTGAAGGGTATTGGGGCACTTTAAAAGTCTATAGAGGTAGCTTCTTGAGAAAATTTTGGAGGATACATTTGGCTAAGAGAATACAGATGTTGCAGATGTAACAAATGGGGAACATTCATAAGTGCTCAAAGAGATAGGCACGAGTGGTCGAAGTAGTAATTCAAAGGAGTGGGCTGAAGATCAACGTAAAATTGAGAGAATAAGTGGACCTTTTATGGAGTTGTGTTAGATTGAGGTATTAATGAGGGCATTGACATCTGAAGTGGGAAAAAATAACATGAGCTAGCAGTTGTGATAGTTCGATAGACAAAGTACTTGGATTTGGATGGGAGTTGATAGAAAAATCTAGTATATTGTAGAGGACTTGTGGTTGAAATTAGGGATCAATCTGATTTGTGTACTATTTTTCCTAATTTTCTTAGGTTTGGGAGCATTTTGATAATTTTGGCATTGTTTGGAAATTCAAAGAAGTTTAAAAAGCTTGTATTTGTAATCCTTACATTTTTTTTTTGTTAGTGTGTTTTGGTGCTAAATGGGTACTTGGAGCATTATGAAAAGGACTTATGATAATTTGAAAAAAATATGTTTACTTTTGTTGGAAGGGTTTTTGTTCTAAATGCTCTTAAAAGGGTGGAGTGTTGGAAGGGCTGGTGGGACACTTCGACACTGTTGTGGCCATTCCTTATATATTCAAAACTATAGAATGAGGTATAAACTAAGTGTACAGAATGTTCCTTTACCTATTCAATTAGTCCCTTCTAGCCTATTGTTCTTAGAGGTTTCATATATGGGATGATCTTGCGATTTGGTATGCACAGTTGCTTAAGCAACATTCAATAATGGTTTGTAGGCCTAGGAATTCTGTTATCTTTACTAAATAGGCCACGAGAGGATTTTATTGGATGGGTTGACATGTTTGCCGAGAGTGACAAGTACGTGCTGTATAGTTTTAGTTAAAGAGCTACTAGCTTGTAACACAAGGCTATCAATGACAATCCAAAAGTACTTTTGGTTTCACTATTGTTGTGAAACATGGTTAGGGTTTATAGAGAGAGAGAGAGAGTAGGGAGAATTAAGGGGAAACACTTAAATATTATTGAATAAACAAGAAGGCTAAATTGTTACATAAAATATAATCCTAATGTTATATTTATATAAAGCTCTTAAGAAATATAAAGATTATAATATTCCTTAGGTACAAAACAAGTAAACTTGGAACATAATTTAAATTAATAATAATTCATTTAAGATATTTTCTACAACAACAATAACAACAACAACAACAATAACAAAGCCTTATCTCATTAAGTGGGGTCGGCTATTTAAGATATTTTCTAATAGAACCTAATTCTAACTCTCCCTCAAGTTAAAGCTTTCAAATCTTAAGCTTGTTACATAAACTTGAACTCCCAAATGCACTAAAATATAACAATAAAGAAAACTTGATAAGTATCAAACTTCATGAATAACTTGGAACACTTTCTTCAATTGAAACATTCACAAATCCCAAAACCTTGGTAGAGATACCAGTAATTTGCAAAAGTTTTTAGCTAGCTTTCCTTGAGCTGCTTCTTTATCTTTTTGAATTTTCTAGCCAAAAACACCAACATTTAAGGTTGGACTTAGCTTTTAGAAGCCTCCTCAACTTCCAAGCTAAAAGGAATACCAACACCTATAGTTGGACACAACTTCCATAAGTCTTCTTATCTTCCTAGCCAAAAACATCAACACTTAGCATAATTTGCTCCTCAATTAGACAATTTGCTCCTCAATTAGCCCCTTAACTGTATCTAACAGGCATAAATTAGCCATGAATCAATTTAATGCTAGGTAGGCAGAACTAGTGGTGTGAGCCACATAAGTGTAGTCGGAATCGTATGATTCTCGACTCAAATTGCATGATTCGATATGGTTCACTATTAAAACGACGCAAATCTGTGAATGAATCTGCTATGGCTTTGAATCATTGTGATTCAGTTGCAAATTGTGTATGAACTGCACGAATTGGCACTTGGAATCGTATCAGCACCATGAAATGAAGCAGAGAAACTGGAAGATGAATGATGTGAAGTAAAGAAGTTGGAGCCAGCAAAATGGATCATAAACAGAACCCAATTTGAGTTCTGCGCTACCCAATCCATAGAATAAGCCCAGGTTACAATTTTTTTTTCATTTTTTAAAAAAAAAACCTTAATAGAGTCACGTGAAGTCCAATTTTAACCTTTGCCAGTCATCCATCTCTTATAAAAACTTTATTTCCTTTTTTCAACTCCTCAAGAGTTTGCCGTACATAACCCTATTACGATATCACCCAATCCTTTTAACTTCTGTTTCACTTAAAACAATGCTGTAATCTCACCATTACATCATCATCCTCCATTATTTTAATATAGGAGTCCCAAACTCCCAATCTTTCAAGAAGAGACAAAAAAGGCTGAGAAAAGACAAGTATTATATTTCTTGAGTTGAATTTATGATTTTTCATTATCAATACTTATATTTTGTTATACATAGGATAATATATATTATTTCTATATATTTTGTGTATCTTACTGGTTTATGATTCAAAATTTTGACCAAATGATTTACGATACAATTCACGATTTGATAACAATGGCCACCTTAAATTGCAAACGCAAACCACCAACCAATGTCCTAAGTCATGAAAACACCAAAAGCAGTGGTTTGAACCACCAAAACCAAATGTTCGTAGCACCAAACAGCATAATTTTGCTCATAACAAAATTGCAAGAACTGGAGCTACCATCATCAAAATTGTTTGCACAAGAATGTTGCCAAAAAAGCTACTCTAGGCACAAGTACTTCAAAATCTTAGGCTTCTCTGTATTGGGTACATATTGGATACTAGTACGCATTGAGTATTTCATGGTAAGTATTTGGTATGTATTTATTAAAAAATTAGGTATTTCAAGGGTGCATACCGGGTACATGTTTCTTGGGATGAATGACAATCAAAAACTATTTTTCTAGTGACCATAAGATAAATTACGAAATTAATATTCTTAGAATTTAAAGATGTTCTTTGCTTTGCTTTTAACTCCTATATTTAGTAGTATATTTATAAATTATAACAATTTTCATAGTAGTTTGATGATGCTTCATGTTATGTTTTATAATGTTAATTGCATATATAAATAGTATATTTTTAATTTTTATATCATACATTTTGCCGTACATGTACACTAATTTTCTATAGGAAAATGTTGGACCGATGTACCCATGTACCCATATCATACCACATACAATACTTGTATGTGTACCTGTACAACATAGTACTCTCATAGCAGCTCACCACGTCCCCAGAAAACACAGCCACAGCTCCTAAAGCCAAATTTCACACAACTATGCAAACCTATGGCAGAGCGCAAGGTGCACTGTCTTGCAACAAAGAATGGCAGACAGCAACTCAGAAAACTTCACAAGACCCAACACCACAAAAATAATAAACAGAATGTTCATAATTTAAATAGCACCAAATGTTTCTGTTAGTAATTTAAGGGTTAGGTTATTAGTTTCTTATTTACTAAGATATGTATGGGCCGTGGGCCTGTTTTTTGTAAGCCTATATTTTATTATAAATAGATATGTTAACCTCTTGTGAGAGTATAACTTCAAGAATTATTCTCTCTTAACATGGTATCTAGAGCCACTCCTTAGATATCTTTTTCACATAAAAAAAAAGGAGAAAACAATAAGCTAGAGAATCCTACATTCTTCCTCCCCCCCCTTTTTTTTTATTTTCTTTTCCTCTAGTTTTTTTTATGCGAGACTAAACCCTAAGTCACGGAGGATCCAAAACCATATAAAAACCCAGATTAGGCTGCGCACAGTGCAGTGTTGCAGAACAGCGGAGCTACTGTTTGGCGAGTTTGGAGGCGCATGTGGCGTTTCTGGAAGATCTGGGTTGATGGCCGGATAGATCGGTGACTGGCAACCACCATAGACCGATGCGTGAGCAACATGCGCGGCTTTCTGGAGGGTGCGTAAGCACCACGCGCAAAGGAGTTTTTCGACACATGCAGGCGCGTGAGGAGTTTTCCAGCTACCGGATTTTGATCGACGACTCCCTGACTTCTTCTGCATTCATCTGTGTGGTTCTTCAAGCAATCCTGCAACTCGATTGTGTTTTTTCTGATTTTTTGGATATATTTTTTTATTCTTTCTGCAAGTTTACTCTTATGGTCGGTGAAATTTTTGATTTTGATATACGCAGTCCACTTAGAAATAATAATGGTGAAAGAATAGTTTCTGATTTGCATTTAGTTGGTGGCCGAATAACTGAACGGAAATTGGATTTGAAAGGTCGACAATATATAAGGTGGAAAGGGCTATTCAATGTTACCTTGATGAAGTTCGTATGATTGATCACCTTACCAAAGATTCACCTACAGACAATACAAAAGAAAGGTGGATTGTGGAAGATCGATGATTGCTTTGGTTAATTTATAATATTTTTGACTCCTGAGGTTGATGATAATACTGTACATTGTGAAACAGTCAAAGAATTATGGGACACTCTTGGCACACTTCATTCTGGAAAGGACAATATATATCAAATTTATGATTTGACCCGGTCATTGATTTATTCTGATGTAATTGGTAAAATCCCATTTCAAATTTATACTGATCTTTACTGCATCTTTCAACAGTGGAATTCTCTTTTACCTATTACTACTGATGTTGAGGCAATGCGTTCTCAACGAGAAAAATTTGGAGTGATGTGTTTTCTTATGGCATTGCCCTGAGAATTGAGTACTGCCCGTCAACAAATTTTGTCCAGTTCTGATTCTCTTACTATGAATTCTGTCTTTTATCGTATTCAACAAGCATATAGTGATTCGTCTCCTTCTTTTGCACATATAAATGAGTCTTCTGCTTTAGTTGGTTCTGGTAGTCGGGGTGGTCGTGGTGGTACTTGAGGTGGCAAGGGGAGAGGAGGTAGAGGACGAGGTGATTCTGGTGGACAAAATTCTAGTGGGCGAGGTGATTTTAATGGAGGTGGAATTGTTTCTTACTACTACTGCAAGGAGCCTGGTCATATCAAGAAGTTCTATCCCAAGTTACTTGAGAAAAATACTCGATTTGCGCATGTTACTACAAATAATCAGGCACGAGATAATGATGATAATGGTGTTATTAGTTTGTCAAAGAGTGAGTATGTTGAGTATTTATAGTTCCAAGCATCCTGACAGTAGCTACCCACTTAGTCCGTTGCTACATTAGCACAAGTAGGTAATTCCACTGCGTGCCTTTCCCATGTTAATTCTAGATGGATAATTGATTCCGATACTACTGATCATATGACAAGTCAGACAGGTATTATATCTTCTTTTCGACCCACTTCTTCTTCTTATGTTACTTTAGTCAATGGATCTAAAGTCTCTATTATTGGTTGTGGTGTGGTGGATGTTACCCTTGATATATCCTTGTCTGATGTATTATGCCTTTCAAACTTTCCATTTAATCCGCTTTTAGTTAGCCAAATAACACGTACCTATAACTGTGTTGTTTTCTTTTTCCTTGTCTATCATGTTTTTCAAGATCTTATGACGAAGAAGATTTTTGGTAAGAGGTACGAATTTGATGGCCTATATGTTCTTGAAGAGAAAGTTTCTAGGCCAGTTGCCACTGCTGTTGCTGCTACTATCACTCCACACCAGCTTCATTGTCGCTTGGGTTATTTATCCTTGTCCACTTTACAAAAATTATTTCCTAGTTTTACATCTTTGCCTAATTTGGATTGTGAGTCATGTCAGTTTGCTAAACAAGATTGTCGGTCATGTGTTTGTCGAGTCAATAAGTAGGTTACATCCGCATTTGAATTAGTAAATTCAGATGTTTGGAGTCCTTACCCTGTAGTTTCTAAGTCTGATTTTCGGTATTTTGTTACCTTTGCGGATGACTATTCAAGAGTTACTTGGTTATATTTAATGAAGAATTATTTAGAGTTATTTGAGATTTTTTGTATTTTTCATGCTGAAAATTTGAATCAATTTAATACATCTATTTGTCATTTTCGTAGTGACAATGCTAAAGAATACTTTTCAACTCTATTTGTCTCTTATTTGTCCTAGCACGGAATCATTCATCAATCTTCTTGTGCAATTACTCCATAGCAAAATGGAATAGCTGAATGAAAAAATCGACACTTAATGGAAGTCTCACATGCTTTATTGTTTCAAATGAAAGTGCCTAAGATTTTTTGAACGGATGTAGTTTCCACAGCTTGTTTCTTGATTAATTGAATACCTTCTTCAATTTTTGATGGTCAGGTACCTCATTCCATTTTATTTCCTTCCAGATCTTTGTTTCCTTTATCTCCACGTATTTTAAGGTGTACTTGTTTTGTTCAAGATCTTCGTTCTCAAGTATCTAAACTTGATTCCCGGTCTTTGAAGTGTGTTTTCCTTGGTTATTCTCGTATATAACAAGGATATCGATGTTATTCTTCTAATCTACATCATTATATTATTTCATCTGATGTTATATTTTTGAGTTTATTTCCTTTTTTGGCTCTCCTAAGGCTTCATTCTCCTTAATTGAAACTGATTCTCTTGATGACCATTTTCTTGTGTATTCTGCTCCTTAGACATCTCCGGTTCCTCCAAATAACAATTTGGTTCGCGCTCCTATTAAAAATGTTTACTCCCGCAAGAAGCAGATACCAACAGCAGCAGCTTCTCCACTTGACAATGCCAACAATACTGGAGATGTACCAATCATTGATGAATCACTGGCTTTGTCCCCTCTACCGCCTTCTTCCTCATCGGATCCTCGTTCATTGTCATCTGATCTTGATATCCCCATTGCCCATCGAAAGGGTACGTGTACTTGCAATCAACGAGGTAACATTAATCACCTGTACTCTATTTGTAATTATGTATCCTACACTTCTTTGCCCTTATCCTCTTAATCCTTTATTGCCTCACTTGATTCCATTACTGTTCCTAAGTCTGATTTGGAAGCATTATCTCACTCTAGGTGGCGTGCTGCTATAGAAGAAGAAATGCAGGCTCTTGCTACAAATCAAACATGGGATATTATCTCTTTACCAGAAGGCAAACAATCTATTGGGTGTAAATGGGTGTATACTGTGAAAGTTAATCCTGATGGTACTATTGCTCGATTAAAAGCCCGACTAGTGGCTAAAGGGTATACGCAAACTTATGTCGTTGATTATTCAGAAACTTTCTTCCTTGTTACTAAAATTACATCTGTTCGATTGATTATCTGTCTTGCTGCATCCCATAGTTGGGCCGTGATTTATATGAAAAGATATATATGGAGCAACTGCCTGGGTTTGTTACTCAAGGGAAGTATGGCAAAGTTTGTCGACTAAAAAAATCTTTATATGGCTTGAAACAATTTCCTCAAACTTGGTTTGGAAGATTTAGTGATGTGGTGATAGAATTTGAGATGAAAAAAAGTGACCATAATCATTCAGTTTTTTATAAACAATCAGATTTTGGTTGTATTCTTTTGATTGTTTATGTGGATGACAATGTGATCACTGCTAGTGATCAATTGGGTATTTCAAAATTAAAAATTTTTCTTCAAACCAAGTTTGAGACTAAAGACTTAGGAACACTCTGGTATTTTTTGGGGATTGAAATTGCTCGAGGGAGGAAAGGAATCTTCTTACCCCAAAGGAAATATGTTCTTGATTTCTTGAAAAAAATAGGGTGCTTGGGGCTAAGCCATGTGATACTCCTATGATTTCGAATGTTAAACTTAATTTGGAAGATGGATCATTGTTAGAAGATCCAGAACTATATAGACGACTAGTGGCTAAATTGAACTACCTTACCATAATTAGACCGGATATTGCCTTTCCGATAAGTGTAATAAGTCAATTTATAAACTCTTTAAGAACTTCTCATTGGGATGTAATTATGGGATGTAATTATGCATGTTTTAAAATATCTCAAGAAGGCCCCTGGTTGTGGTTGTGGAATTTTGTATAAAAATCATGGCCATTGCAGAATAGAAAGCTTCTCTGTTGTAGGTTGGGCTAGATGTCCTACAGACAGAAAGTCCACCTTTGGGTATTGTGTCTTTATTGGTGAAAATCTTGTATCTTGAAAAAGTAAGAAACAAGCAGTAGTATCGCGTTCAAATGCAGAGTTTGAATATCGGGCTATGGCCCATGCCACATCAGAGTTTATATGGATTTCTTATCTTTTTCGTCAACTTGGAATTGAGCCTTATAAAACTATGCAACTATGGTGTGATAATCAAGCAGCTACCCATATTGCTACGAATCCGGCTTTTCATGAACGTACAAAATATATAGAAGTTGATTGTCATTTTGTTAGAGAGAAACTTCAAAAAGGGATTATTGATTTGAGACACATTAGAACTGGGGATCAATTAGCTGACTTGTTTACTAAAGCTGTTCCAGGAAAGTGGGTTGATGATATTTGTAACAAGTTGGGCATGTTTGATATTTATGCCCCAACTTGAGGGGGAGTGTTAATAATTTAAGGGTTAGGTTATTAGTTTCTTATTTACTAAGATATGTATGGGTCGTGAGCCTGTCTCTTGTAACTCTATATTTTATTATAAATAGATATGCTAGCCTCTTGTGAGAGTATGGTTTCAAGAATTATTCTCTCTTAATAGTTTCAAACTTTGCTCCAAGCTCTTCAAAATCAACCAAATTGCAACAACTCGTCAACTTTACCCACAGAGAACCCCACTGAATTGTGTCATACAGCTGCAAACTTAATGTAGAACAACCAAATGCCATGAAAAGTAGCGCTAGAACTGACAGACAGTGCAGAAATCACGAGCCCAGATCTCTCACAATGTTGAAATCCATCCGAGTCCCTCCAGTGCCAAATTGCGACAACTTCTCAACTTAACTATAAAGAATCATACCAATTTTTGCTGAACAGCTGCAAACCCAACGTAGAACAACCAGACACCATGAAAAATAGTGCTCAAACTGACAGAAATCATAAGTCCAGATCTCCAACAATGTCGAAATCCACCAGAGTCCCAACAGCACCAAATTGACCAAATTGAAACAAATCCATTTAAGGGAATCAACACAGCGGCAAAATAAAAACATCTATTGCCGACACCAGAACTGTCAAGAATCTCTAAAGCCCACAAAATCCAAAGCTCCAGCATACTCTGTTCAACCAAATTGATGTTGGAATACACACAGAAACATTAAAAAATCAGATCTTGTACAACTGCTTGCCAGATCTCTGAGCAGAGGTGTTCACTGCTATCCACTCTCTTCTTGGTCCTCCAGAAATTTATGCTGCCAACTCAGCAGCATTCACTGTAGGTGACGGAAACAGCCATCCTACCTTCGGCTTCATGGAAAACAACTTCCTTACCTACACTGCCACCCATTGCAACCACTGAAATCTATGATCCCAAGCTTGAAGAGAAACCCATTTGAACTCCGAACAAAATTCTGGCATATCAGAATGTAGGCAAAATCGTTGGTGCCATGAAAGCTGAGATCGCTGCCCAAATTTTCTTCCCTGCTCTGCTGTATCAAGATTATTAGACTGGGTATATAGACACACACACACGCACTCTCTCTCTCTCTCTCTCTCTCTCTCTCTCTCTCTCTCTAACACTAGTACTAGATGATAACAACAATAATAAAATCTTATTCTACTAAGTGAGGTCGGTTATATGGATCACATGACACCATTTGGCTTTATCCAAAATCAAATTTTCAGGAATGTCATCCACTAAGATATTTTTTTTTATAATTTTCCCCAGTATTTTTTTTTTACCTCCCTCTATACCTTTTCAGAAGACTAAGGATTATGTGACCGACTCTTCTCACTAGTGCTTTCAGTGACTTTTTTTTGCATATATCAAAATTACCTTAATTGATTTTTTATTATCTTTTCCTCAGTAGGCGTCATTCCAATATTTTCTTATATACATTTATTTTGTATCTTGTCCTTTCTTGTGTGATCATATATCCATCTTAGTGTTCTTATTTTTGCTACCCTTATTTTTTGCTTTTGTTATCCCTTCAAAGGCCAACATTCATTACCATAAAATATAGTTAGTCGTATAGTGGTGCGATAAAACTTCCCTTTAAACTTGGTAGATCCTTTGTGATTACAAATAACAAAAAGGAAAAAAATTAGTTTAGTTGCATTTCAGTTATTGAGAAATATGGCTAGGGTTCTAGAGTTTGAAAGAGTATAGAGAAGCTAGAGGATTAGGAGAGAAGTATAATATTGTTAAATGAATGATAAGCTGAATTGTTACAAAAAAACTCAATCTTAATTTGCAGTGGTAAGACAATTTTTTTAGGTTGCCAGAAGTGTGACAACCAATAGGTTTAAGGTAGATGATACCGGTTTGTTACCATGTTGAGAAATATGATTAGGGTTTAGAGAGAGAGAGAACTAAGAGGAAACACTGGAATATTATTGAGTGAATAAGAAGGCTAAATTATGACTTAAGACATCTGCCTAATGCCTTAGAAATATAGAACTCTTAATACCTTTATTTTTGAGTGCAAGACAATTAACCCATAACATAATATAAAATCAATAATAATTCATCTAAGATATTTCCTAGTATGGCATAATTCTAACAATTATCTTCTGCATTGATATGATAATTGTGATGAATTCTAACAATTATCTTCTGCATTGATATGATATTTGTGATGAATTTTAACAACGTTGTACTTGTGGACTTTGTGATGAATTATAACAATGTTGTGCAGTTTCTTTGTTGTCAGAATGAATTTTGTCTACTGACTATAATTCTCATGTTGTCAGGGAGTGCCAATGATGTACATGGGTGATGAATATGGGCACACAAAAGGCGGAAACAACAATACATATTGTCATGATAACCATGTGATTCTCTATAATGTCTACTGGATTTTGTCTCCACAGTGGAGATTCATTCGTATTTTTAAATTTGTTAGGCTCATTGTAAACTTGTTTGCAGCTTAATTACTTCCGATGGGATAAAAAGGTAGAATCCTCATCTGACTTTTTCAGATTTTGCCGCCTTATCACACAGTTCCGGCGGTGAGTATCATTAGGTTCGCTTATTATGGGAATGAATTTTTCAGTTCCCTCATATGCTGTCCTTGTGACTATTGAAGGGAATGCGAGTCACTAGGCTTGGATGACTTCCCTACATCAGAGAGGCTGCAGTGGCATGGTCATTTTCCCGGAATGCCAGACTGGTCTGAAACTAGCCGTTTTGTGGCTTTTACCATGGTAACGATCGCTTCTCTGTCTGTCTCTCTCAGAAATAAGTATTTGACTAATCAATTCGTTTACTATGCAGAGAGACTCAGTGAAGGGTGAAATATACGTTGGTTTCAATGCAAGCCATTTGCCAGTAATGATTACACTGCCAGAGCGACGTGGATACAGATGGGAGCCCCTTGTTGACACCGGCAAGCCTGCCCCTTACGACTTTCTCACCGGTGACCTGCCAGCAAGAGATATCGCTGTTTGCCAGTATTCTCAGTTTCTTGATGCCAATTTATATCCCATGCTTAATTATTCCTCCATCATCCTTTTACTTGTTCCTGATCAAGACCATGCTTATCTTCTCTTGTAATGGATGATAATGTGCTGTTGCTGAACTAAAATAAGTGATCTCCACTGCCTGTGGACATTTTATTTTCGTAATGTGAATGTAAATATTAAATAAAATAAAGGATAAAATATACGTAACCCTTTTATAGCATTCTTCATGTGTAGGGTAATTGAAATAAAAGTTAAAATATGTGTAACTTCATTATTGAAATGCAGACAGCAACCTTATAAATAAAATAAAGGTTAAAATACACGAAGCGTCCTTGAAAGATGCATGTTGTGTAGATTACATAATTCCATTCTCTCTTTTAAAATTTTATTGGTAGAAGGTTTCTGTATTTTATTCAACGTATTTAATTACATAAGAATTGACTTTTCGAAATCACTTTCATATGTATAATTGATTTTAAAGTAAAAATTAGAAATAATAATTCTTACTTTAAAAGTTAATATTAATGTTTAAAATATTATCAAATATAAAATATTAATTTATAACTTATTATAATTTTTTTGAACTAAATATTCATAATTAATAATATTCAAGTAAATCTTTTTCATTGTATAAAGCAGTTTTAAAGAATATTTCGTTCAGTTTAATTTTGTGCAAATTTCCTTTTTATTGGTCCAATATTTTAATTTATATTCTTAATAATATTTATAATATAAAATTATAATTAAAATTTTATATAGAGATGATTTCTTCTAATATTCTTTTTTGGAACATAAGTATTATAAAATAATTTATATAAATGAACTATATTTGTTGCTGTATTTGATAAACTTAGGATAAAAAATATTTTTGTTAGTTTTATTATGCATTTTTAAGAATTTGTTTTCTTTGGATGTTGTGTAAGTATGTGAATTTCGTTTTAATTTTATATATTCTTTTTTAATTTTAAAGGTTTTATATTAGTGACTTGAAAAAATAAATAAATAATTTTCTAACTTAATAAAAATTTGGTCATAAAAAAGAAAAATAGTTAAAATATATATAACTAAAATACTTGTTTTAAAGTTGTTTTGTACTATAAGAAAAATTAATTTTGAATATAATTGATTAAGAATAATTGGTTTGCAAAAGTTATTATAAAGTAATATTTTATATGTGATAATATTTAAATAATATTTTCAAAGGTAAAAATTATTATTTTTAATTATTTTAAAATTAATTGTAGATATAAATTTTTTTAAAAGTTATTTTTTCCAACCAAACACATTAAATAAATAATTATAAAAATTCTCTCTTACCATTAAAATTTGAAAAGAGAAAAAACAGATGAAGATGAAGATTTTTGGTACATTATGTATTAATTATACTTTATAAAATATTGAGAAATTTTTAATATGAAGCAAATAATACAAGGGATTATATGTATTTTACCTTAAAAAAAAAATAATGTTGTCAATGTACTCAATTTCACACTCATTAGTCTTCTTGGACCAACCTACTGCCCCTGGAATTGAAAAATGAAAATAAAGGGTTATTTGGTTCACAGCAACAACATAGGAAATTAGACTTTTCAAGATATAAATTATCATAAAATTGTTTGATTGCGCAAATAAGAGAAAATGGATCTTCCTGAGAACTTGTATTTTCCATAAAATACAAAATATCACTTACTTACTCCCCTTTAGGTAAGTTTTGTTTCTTGCGTTTTCAATTAATTCATAGGCAAAAATGATTTTATTAAAATCAATTAATACCAATTTTTCTCTTTTAATTGAATATTAGATTTCATTTTTTCGTGTATGTCATTGTGTCTCGAGCATCTCTCGTCTCCACTTAACCCTAGCAGCAGTTTTTGGCAAGGGTACTAGCGATTTTTAGTTCTCGAGCTTCTCTCATCTCCTCTTAACCTTAGCAGCAGTTTCCAGCAACGGTAGTAGCGATTTTTGATAAGCTTTGATGACCTTGTTCATTATATTTTCTCTTTTTCTATTATGTAAGCTACAATCTTCATAATTGAAAATTTTTATCCTTCCCGACTTTCTGAGAACTTGTATTTTCCATAAAATACAAAATATCACTTACTTACTCCCCTTTAGGTAAGTTTTGTTGACCTTGTTCATTATATTTTCTCTTTTTCTATTATGTAAGCTACAGTCTTCATAATTGAAAATTTTTATCCTTCCCGACTTTCTGTCAAAGAAAAGGAGCTGTAACGTTGGAATACAAACAGTAATAAAATAATAGTAGAATTTGACAATAAAGGGTGTATGCTCATGGTTTAGCAAATTAGGATGTTTAATCCACCCCCACGGCAGAGCTTCTAAGATATTCTGGGTATGATATAATTGTTGTTTGCTTGTTGACTATCTTGAAAAAGATTAATGGTGTTTGTTAAATACAAATTACTAAGAGTGGCTGACTATATTTTTATTACTTTTCTAACTTATAACATTTTTGCATGTAATTTGCTTATGTCATATAGTTATGGCTCACTTACCATTGAGTAAAAAGAAGATTGCTACTACATGTATTGTATTATACACACAGATGATGCTTATAATTTTGGAGGCTATTGTTGAATTTATGTATCTTCTGTTTCTTTTGGACATTAAATTGTCTAAGCCTATATCCTATATATTTGATAGTTGTGTTGAAGAAAGATATCATGTTAGGCTTTTAAATCTTAGGCCAATGATTGAAGAAAGTGACTTAGCATGCTTGGATAACCTTAGGATGAATAGAGCCTATTTTTCTAAGTTATATGATATATTTAAAGATGTTGGTAAGTTACAAGGAAATAGGAATGCTAGTTTAGAAGAGATAGTTGCTTTATTTCTATTCACACTTTCTCATGACACAAAAAATCGAAGAATTCAATTGTATTTTAGGAGAAGTGCTAAAATAATATCTAGGCACTTCAATGCAGTTTTCCACGCTGTCCTTAGATGTCATGATATTCTACTAAAGAAACCTAAGCCAGTGACAGAGAATTGCCAAGATGAGAGGTGGAAATGGTTTAAGGTAAGTTAGAATTTTTAGGAAGATTAGATGAATGTGTAAATATTTATAAATATATACAGTATATATTAACAAGTTATATATATACACATTACGAAATTGCTTAGGTGCTTTGGATGGAAGTCATATTAAGGTTCGTGTTGGGGATACATATAAAACTAGGTTCAGGAATAGAAAAGGAGAACTCACTACTAATGTGTTAGCTGCATGCATGTGGGATTTGCAATTTATTTATATATTGCCTAGTTGGGAGGGGTCCGCACATGATAATAGAGTGTTTCGAGATGCACTTTCTAGAAAAAATACTTTGATAGTTCCACAAGGTAACAACATAGGTACCTTCACATTGCTCAATTTGAACTAAGAAACTTATTTGAGATAAAACTACTTAACACTTATCTTGATTAATTATAGGCAACTACTATTTGTGTGATGCCAGATACATGAATTGTGAGGGATTTCTAACACTATTTAGAAGCCAGAGATATCATCTAAGTGTGTGGAAGAGTGGTGCTCAACTAGTATCTGTTAAGAAATATTTTAATATGAAGCATTCTCAAGCAAGAAATGTTATTGAGAGGTATTTTGGATTGTTAAAAATGAGATAGGATATTCTAAGATGTACAACTTGGTACCCTAGGAAAACTGTGGGTAGAATTATTTTGACTTGTGCATTGATGCATAATTTCATTCGAACATACATGAGTATGGATCCCATGGAGCCCTTGCTTGTGGATGGTGAGGAAGAACAAAATGGTAATTTTAATATTGGGATTATGGAATCTAGTGCTACATGGAGTACATTTAGACACGATCTTGCTAATGAGATGTACAATGCATGGTTACATAACACCACATTATTGAACAGGGATTAGTAAAAATTATGTAGCGTGTTTCACTTGTATTGCGTTTATGGATTGATGATAATATACACTTTATTCTTGTATTATTTTTATTTGAATTCATAATAAGATCTTATTAATGACTTTGCCTTTTATTGAACTAGTAGTATGATTATCGTAAATTACTAAATCATGAGCAGAATGCTGCTCTTACGAATTCCTGTGTTTCCTCTCTCTCTATCTTTCCTTCTTTACAGATGAGTTAACCAAAAGCTCAAAGAAATACTAACCAAGGTGGTAACGGTGCAAACCCATTTAGAGGATGCATAAGATGAAGATGCGCTAAGGATCATGTACTAATTAGTGCAATAATGGATCTTGTAAAGTTGGGTGATTGGAAAATGAACAATGACCAGTTTAAGAATGATGCTTATAATAAGTTGGAACAACTTATGGAACAAAAACTTCCTGGGTGTGGTCTGAAGGCTAAACCACATATCGAGTCCTGTATCAAATATTTGAGGAATCAATATAATGCTATTGCGGAGATGCTTGGTCTAGCTGTCAGCGGATTTGGATGGAATGATGAAAAGAAGTTCGTAACATGCTCAAAACTAGTCTGGGATGAATGGGTGAAGGTAATATTTTATATTATGCTTTTTCTTCTATGCACATATGTGTGTCTGTGTATATCTCTAGTAACAGCTTTTAAAGTTTTACCTTCTTCTCTCATTATGTTTTCCTTTATTTTATGCTAGAGCCACAAAAATGCCATGAGATTAAGAAACAAACCATTTTTATTTTTTTAGATGATTTAGGCAAAATATTTGGTAAAGATAGAGCCATTAGAGACGAGGTTGTAAATCCACAAGATGCATTAGAAGGGATGGAAGACGAAGTAAGGGATAGAGAAGAAGAAGAATAAGAAGAACATGTTCCTGTCTTTTTCGGGGAGGACACTTACCCAGTCCCTCCATGTGCCCCGATGGGAACTTCTTTCTCAACCACCCCATCAAACTGTAGGTAAAAAAAGGCAAAGACAGAAAATTTAGAAGTTTTGAGAGAATTTTCTTTTAAATTTGCACAAATGGGTGATGTGATGAAGGATGCAAGTAAATACATAGGCCGCTTGGCTTCTTGTTTCCAACACAAATCTGATTCTACAGGGAGAAGGATGCAAGTGACTAGTGAGATTATGAAGATTGATGGGTTAACTCCTACCTAAATTATGAATGTGGCGAGGAAAATTGCTCTCAACCCTCTAGAAGATGATTTCTTTTTTAGCCTTCTAGAAGATTTCAGAGTTGCTTATGTGCATGGTTTGTTGCTTCCAAATCAGTGAAGTTCTATGAAAACTAATAGTCATTTGGAGCCAACACACTCACTGAACTCATGTTATGTTGTTGAACTTTTGTATGTGCACCTATTTTTTGAACATTTATCTGACATCGGAGCTCCTAATGTATTAGTTAATGTGGCTTCCAGTTAATGTATATAAGCTACTGAATTGAATTTCCTTAAGCTTTTGGTGGAATATAACAATACTTTTTCATTTTTTCCCATGGCAATTCTATTGGGACTCCTATTGTACAGTTCAGTTCATTTCCTGCATAATCTCTATACATCATTACATATTATCTTGGATGTTATTGTTTTAGATGAAAACAGTAACACTCAAGAATGCAACCCGTTGTAGTGTGAGAGAAGCATGTTTATTACTGGGGGTTTGCGCACTGTTAAGTGGCTACTTCACCTGAGAAAGCAGGCTGACCATCTCCATGTTACTATTTAGGGTTTAGGACAGTAACATCATTGAGATTGATGGAGAATTGATCCCGGGGGGTTACAAGTGGCTGGAATCTAGGTCTTGTTGGTTAGTTATGTAACTTAACATGTTCCTCTCTGGATAAGATCCAAGAACTACCTTTATGGGATGTTATTGTTTTGGATGAAAATAGTAACACCTAAGAATGTGGCTTATAAACATCAGGCAGATGCATTTCCACCTCTGGGGTAAAGCCTGCTGTGAATTTGCTACATCATCTGAGGAACCAGGCCAACAAGCTGCACGTTGCTATATTAGTCTGAGACAGTAACATCATCAAGGCTGTTGGAGTTTTGAGTCCGGGGAGTTATAGGTGGTTGGAAGTTAGTTCTGGGTGGTTAGTTATGTCACTTGAAAAGTTCCTCTCTAGATAAGATCCAAGAACTGCTTATTTTTGGGATGTTACTGTTTTGGCCGAAAATAGTAACATTATCGAGGCTGTTGGAGTTTTGAGCTCGGAGGGTTACAGGTAGCTAGAAGTTGGGTTTAGGAGGTTAGTTATGTCACTTGATAAGTTCCTTTCTGGATAAGATCCAAGAACTGCCTCTTTGTGGGATGTTATTATTTTGTCTTTGTCCGAAGACAGTAACATCATCGAGGCTGTTGGAGTTTTGAGTCCGGGGAGTTACAGGTGGTTGGAAGTTAGGTCTAGAAGGTTAGTTATGTCACTTGACAAGTTCCTCTTTGGATAAGATCCAAGAATTGCCCCTTTGTGGGATGTTGCTGTTTTATCTGAAGACAGTAACATCATCGAGGTTGTTGGAGTTTTGAGCCCGGGAGGTTACAGGTGGTTGGAAGTTGGGTCTGGGAGGTTAGTTATGTCACTTGACAAGTTCTTCTCTGGATAAGATCCAAGAATTGCCTCTTTGTGGGATGTTATTGTTTTGGTCGAAGACAGTAACATCCCATAGGTTGTTGGAGTTTTTAGCCTAGGTGGTTACAGGCGGTCGGCAATTGTGTCTGGGTGGGTAATTACATCACTTGACAAGTTTCTCGTTGGATAAGATCCAAGAACTGCCTTTTTACGGGATGTTACTCTTTTGGCCGAAAACAGGAACACCCAAGAAAATGGCCCGTGTGTATGTGAGAGATGCATGTCTATTGCTGGGGGACTTTTTCAAAGAATGCACTTCATTCATACTAACTTTGGTGGTAGGTCTTACGAATAGTACAACATAACTGGATGTTGGTGCATTGGTTGAAAAAGAGTAACATTAACATAAGTGTCTGTAATTCATAGGATAACGTGTTGTCTGAGTACTAACATAAATTGGATATAAGATTAAACTGTACAAAAGATTAACATTTACAATTGAGTTATACATATAGTTGAATTTTAAATATATCTGAAACCATAGTTTTACATGAATTTAGTGTTACATATGTGCATAATAATCAACTTTAGTGTTACATATATGCATAATAATCAACTTCAGCTGGGAAAACTAAAATTCTTGAGGAAGTTAGTAACTAATTTTGCTCTATATTGTCTCACTTTCTCCTGCGGAAATTGTTCTTCAAACTCTTTATTGTTGAATATATTCTCCATATGCTTGCAGACGAAAATCCCGTAGTCTTGCTTGGAAAACAGTAACATAAGTTAGTTTGGTACCTACTAGATATGTTACTCTTGGATAAGAAAAGAACTTGCTACTTATGACGTTTCTTCCTGTTATGGTGCCCGTTCGTATGATATTATATAAAAAGGTGAACCTGCGGTGGCTGGCTCTACCTTTGTATCCATTTCACTATGTGTAAGGACTTCATTTATCTTTTTCTCATAATAGTCCTTTTGTTGTTAGCAAACAAAAAAATAAAAAATAAAAACTCCATGTTACTGTGTACACTACTGGCTGTAATATCTTATATTGTTATGAGTTATTATTTTTTATTATGACAACAGTAACATCAACAAAAAACACATCCGACATACAAATGACCCAATGAAGTTTAATTAAAAATGAGACTCCAAGAAAACAAAGTGTTACTGTTTTGACAAGAAACAAAAACATCAATGAATAATAGCATCACACTTCACATGTTTTCTCCAATGGAAAGTCATGTTATGAGTTATATGCGAGAGATACGACGTTGTCTTATTGTGAGTATGAGATGTTACTGTATCTGATGGAAACAATAATGTCAATAAGATAACAAGATAGAGGGTTCAAGAATGTGGCTAGCAATGTAACTTCAGTCAAACCCAAAAAGTAACATCACTTGCTATTCTATTGTAGTATTTAATATCACTTACCACCATCGTGGCATCACGAAAGTATGGATCCGGTGCCCCTTTTCTTCTCTGCTGTAGCGAGTTATAGTATGTCCATTTTGCACTCTCTATTATCTAGGACGAGAAGTGTAAAGTGGTTGGGGTTTCTAAAGTCATTTACGCCTGTGGAATTTAGAGGGAATATAATAACATCTGCAGCCATTGCTTCCTCTATATATGCATCGAATTTGAATTGCCTGGCTTCCTGAAGTAACTTGACGTTGCTCACAATGTAAGACTGTTAATATAGTTTGAGCATAAGTCAGTATCAATGCTGTATTCTGTAATTCATATTTGGAAATTGGATTTAGGATCTTACCCAGCAGTAGCTGTTGAATGTAAATATTTTTCTTTTATTGTTCGTGGAAGCTAAGCTTAGAGTGTAGGCATGACCATCTATGATTTGTATTAAATAATTAGTTCTCGTTAGATGATTGATTAGGGTGGCAAACTTCAAATAGTAGCACAAGAACATAGCATTTTGTAACACAATGAATAATTGCATGTAATTGTTTGCACTCCACCTAGTAGCACCATGCTTTCTGAGCTTGAATAGACTCAGTTAGGTTGTGTTACTATTTTGGATGGAAATAGTAACATAACTACAGGAAGGAACAAGACAAAATAATAATGCATTTAAATGATCAGAGGATATATACATTGTTTGTGATTGACTTCTCCTTAATTACTTCCACTAATTCGTCAAAGGTTATGAACAAATCCTGTTAAGGGGTTGACCAAACAAAAATCCTGCATATGATGATTTGGCATGGGGATGAGACGAGGCGATAGGTAATACTTTCTAGTAAATGCAAAGAATTGAAAAGAAAGCAGGACATGACTTACTGTAGGTCTTCTACATTTTTTATTTGCACCATCTTATTCTTGACATCTTGGGTCAAGTATTTTGCAATTGGCAACTTTGTAGTATTTGTTGTCTTATGAGTTTGCTTCTTTTTAGTTTTATCTACTGGTGTATCATTATGGATTATAACAGGGGCCTCTTTGCTCTGCCCAGAGACCTTCTCAGCAGTTGTTGTCTGTTGTTATGCATTTGTTTGTCTTGTATGTTTTTTCACTGGCCCCGAGTACATGAACTTTTCGTCCCATTTTATTTTTCTTGTTTTAAATTTAATCTTCAATATCGTTGAATGCTACTTTTCCTCGTCTTTATTTTGTTCACCAACTCCGGTGGTTTCTACCTCATCTTGTTTAACCACCTGCACATTTTTTTCTGATAGCTATGTATTGAGATGTTTATTCTAATTTTCCAAACTGTCGTTAACTGCCCTGATGTTTTTTGCCTCACTTGTTGCAGTGGATAGTTGCTCTTGTAGCCATGCATTATCGTGTTTGAGCTTTTCTATTGTTTTTGCATTTTGTTGTGTCTGTTGTTCTGATGTCTGAAGTTTCTCGGTGAGAGATGTCAATTCATCCTTCAGTTTTAGTATTTTTGTGTTTACAGTAAAGAGTTGATCCCTAAGCCATTAGACTTCATCGTTGTCTTGTTAATGTTGCTCTTTGTGGGATAATGCAATATCTGCAAACTAGTCCAGCTTTGTTGCTTATGGTTGGATCATGTACTGGGCCAATGCTGTCTTACGATCGCCTCCCGAATCCTCCGATTTAGAGGGTGAGTTCTGTGATTCTTTTTTGTCAATAAATTCAATTAATTGTAGATTTATTTCAGCTGTGTAGAGGAGGTCATATGCTTGTACTGTTGGCTCAATTTCTCTATTTATGACTTGAAACATAAGAGTATTTCCATTGTTAGTGTGGTAAGTCGGCATATTTTTGTTTAGGTGAGAAACAGAAACATGAAAATAAAGGAGTAAGTGACAACATAACAATAATTATGGGTAAATTATTAATTATAAAACACATTAAATGCACAAAATAATGTATGGTTAATGGAAAGAAATTGGAATCAAAAGATGTTTCTGTTTCCACTTCATTTTAGTAGAACTCTACGATATGTTACTGTTTTATATGGAAACCTTAACACAAGGTCAATGAAAGGAAAAAAATTGATAAATCGAATATTACTAACTGTCAAAATCGATAAAGGGCGCATGTTACTGTTTTTCAGAAAATACAATAACATGTTGTATTGTAACTATGTCATGCTTCTGTTTGTTATGAAACAGCAACACCAATCATAAAACAAAGTAAATTGCTGGAATAAGGATCAAATTAACAATAGAAACCTGGAGAGAAGGACCTGTTACTGTTTCACATAGAAACAGTAACATCTTGTTCGATGATACTATTTTTTATAGAAAAAGACAGTAACATGTTTTCTTGTCCTGACATGTACGGGATTTCATAACGAGTTGACATTTTCATGTGGTTACATAAAGCTGACTGATAAGTTAATCCCTCAGTTGGCGTGTAAGGAGCTTTAGGTCCCATTTGAGGTATTTTGGAACTCTTTCGATATGATGCCCACTTAGCACACTTGTAATCTCACACAACCAATACTGTCGACAATAAATCATTCATTTTGTCACGTTAGTTTTCATTGGAACCTGCATTCAAGGACAGAGTAATAAAAGACGCAAAAAACTGGAGGTAAACAAGTTATTCTTGTATGCAGACATTAACACGAAAGAAAATTTCAAAATAACTATTAAGTGAAATCACATTAACAACCAAAATGTCATAAAACTTTGGGTTACTATTCACAGACAAAACATGTACATATTACTATTTTTGGTCGAAAATAGTAATATGAATCAAGAGTGCTGACAAACATACAAAAAGGAGGCAGGAACATTCACTCAAATAAATTGAAATGAATGAAGACAATATAAAAGATAGTGATACAAAGTAAAAACAGTTTTGATATCTTTAACTTACTGGCAATAGCATGACACATCCAGTTACATTAGGGGTGCTGTCCTTTGTAAGCGAATTCATTAGTTGGTTGTGAATATGATGTGACCACCTATATTGTGCTATTGCATCTACTTTATTTATGTATTTGATATATGGCCAGCCCAATATGTGAGCCCTGTTTGTACGAAAAGGGTGACCAAAAGCATCAATATCATAAGACGGTAGACATCCTACACATCAGTCTCCAATATTCCTTACACTGCTCTTTCAAGTGTGTTGAATATTATTAGTTTAGTCATCCATGCTTTGCCACGGAAACACCTTGTGTTGAAGACTGACCGTGGCTTTTTGCCAGATGTTGTCTGAATGGGTTGGTCTTCATCCTTTATTCCAAAGATCAATTTCACTGATATTAGTGTTATTCTGAGATGTTCGCCCCCATATTGAAATGATTATTCTTGTATGAGAAGGTAGCAATTATGGATTGAATTTCAACATCGCTCTTCTGACACATGCTGCGATCAAGTTCCTTTGTTATTATTGCATTTATTAGGACCCAAAATGGGTTTTGTCGAAGCACCATCGTGTGTTTGTCATTGATATGAAACTGATCAACTTGTCTTATGCACGCTAGCATATTGGACCTGTATTGCTAAAATTTTAGGATTTTTTCTTCAAAATCTTTTACTTGTGTGAGTGCTTTAGTACCTTTTTGTTCAAGTAAATGTCAAATCAAACGTTAAATCATGCATAAATAGACAAAAAAGAGGTATGATTAACAATGTAACTTCCAAGAATAGTATTTTACTATTTCATCAAGAAATAGTAACATGAACCAAAAAATGAAATATACATGTTAAACAAAATTCTACTGAACAAACAATTAGCAAAAACATGAACAATGAGCAAAAACATGCAAAAGTGTTACTGTGTGAGGTATGAATAACAATGCAATCTTGTGGTAGTAGTGTATTTCTGTTTTACCAAAAATAGTAACATGAGTCAAGAATTGATATATAACTATCTTACGAATCTCTCCTGCGTTGATAACGAATAAAAGGAACATAAGTTGACAAGATGAGGTATGATTAACAGTGGAACTTTCAAGAAATTATGTGTTACTGTTTCATCAAGAAACAGTAACATGAATCAGAAAAATGAGACATGCGCGTTTAACAAAATTCTGCTATGTTGACAAAGAACAAAAACATGCATAAGTAGACAGTATGAGGTATGATTAACAATGCAACCTCGTAGTAGAGATATGTTACTATTTCACTAAGAAATAGTAACATGAACTAATATTTGAGATATAACTCCTTCAGGAAACTCTACTGTGTTGATAACGAGCAAAAGAAACATAAGTTGATAAAATGAGGTATGATTAACAGTGTAGCTTACAAGAAATAATGTGTTATTATTCCATCAAGAAACCGTAACATGAACCAAAAAATAAAACATGCATGTTTAACAAAGCTTTACTACGTTGACAACGAGCAAAACTATGCATAAGTGTTACTGTGTGAGGTATGAATAATAATGCAACCTCATAGTAGTGGTGTGTTACTATTTCACTGAGAAACAATAACATAAGCTAAGAACTGAAATATAACTGTCTTACAAATCTCTACTGCGTTGATAACGAGCAAAAGGAATATAAGTTGACAAGATGAGGTATGATTAACAATGGAACTTCCAAGAAATTATGTGTTGCTGTTTCATCAAGAAATAGTAACATGAACCAAAAAATAAGATATGCATGTTTAACAAAGCTCTACTGCGTTGACAACGAACAAAAATATGCATAAGTAGCGAAAATGTGATATAATTAATAATGCAACCTCATGATAGTAGTGTGTTTTTGTCTCAACGAGAAATAGTAACATGAGCTAAGAATCGAGATGTAATTATTTTACGAAACTCTATTGTTGTGATATGGTTGTGTTTGGTCCGTAAATAGAGATGTCAATCCAAAAAATACAAGAAATAGATAAGATGATATGTGACTAAACAGAAAACCTTGACAAAATAAGGTGTTTACCCTCTCAAAGACTAACATCAAACGAGATGTTAGTATTTCGTGTGAGAACAGTAACACCCACCAAAATGTGGTAATAAACTTACAAATCAAACATGATTAACGGCAATACAGATGGAAAAACATGTTACTTTTAGGCATCAAACGAGTAAGGTGTATTCGTTTGTTTTTATGTGAATAGAATGCCAAAAAGACAATGAAATATACACAGTGCTATTTTTATGTGTCTCATGCAAACAGATATTATGTGGAGTGACAGTAACATGCAACAAAATATTTAGTATACTGTGGTTGTACTAATTTTTAGGGTTTTCCTTGAACTTACAGAGGAACACAAATCCAAGGAAACTGTAACATTTTTCTTCAAGTTAACTGAAGTATAATGCCTGTACTAGAGTCAATATTAAAGAGGAGATGAGTTTACCTGTGGACGACCCATTTGTGCGGAGTTACTATTTGAACTTGTTTTGAGTTTCCGATGTCAAGAAATGATATTCTCCGGTTGTTCAGGGTCGTTAGAGTCTTTTCTTGATGTATTTCCGACGATTTGCATAGTGTTTTTCTGCGTCTTGAGTTCATTGGTACTGCGCTTTGAGATAGAATGCGAAGTGTTGTTACTATTTCGGCCTTTATATGCCCCTCGAAATGCCCATCGCGTGCATCATTTCATTTTTAGGCCATTGCGTTTTGCCGCTTCGATGTCGTGTCTTTTTATTTTTCAACTTCGGAGAACAGTAAAACACTTGGGACTCTCATTTTTCATATAAAAAAATAAAATCAATTAATATCTGTTAATATATTATTTTGGAGGTTATTGTGGTTATTTCATGGTTATTTTTTAAGAAATATAAAGTTGAACTAAACAAAACATAAAAATTTATTTATTGGGAAGTGTGACTTGTTTCATGTCAACCAAACAAAATTTTGGATTTTTCAGGAAGTTCATATAGGAAATTAACTTCCTATAAAATTTCATTTTTCATGAGAACTTAATTCCCGTATAAATCAAATGACCTCTAAATTGATATAATACTGAAAAATGAAAACAGATCGATACAATACGGTAGGGCATGGTTCTGTTCTGTATTAGTAAATAGAAGTCCAAACAAAGCGGTGAGCACGCGTGGGGAGCAGTGAACGAGTAGTTGAGAAATGGAAGACTGTTGAAAGAGAGAGGGAGTGAGAAAGATGGGATTTCTGGAGCAGTCCTTCTCCTTCTCTCCATTTTAAAGACCCAGCATCGAAGCCTCTTGTTTATTTCCGAGATTCAGTTTGAGAAGCTAAAGAAAGGATGAAGAGGAAAGGAGTGGAGGACCGACTGAGCCACGATTTCTCAGATTTCCCTCTTTCCTCGCCTGCTACCAAGGTTCGCCGTCTGGTATGTGTAACTACTTTCCTTCTCTTGCTCGCTTTTCTCTTTTTGTCCTAAAATAATTTTTTCTTGTGTTTCTCAATTTTTTTAGGATGCTGAGTTGCCTCTAGATGTGGAAGAAAATGAACCCCGAGTTCCTCCTTTAGTTTGTGAGGATGATGAGCCTATGCCTGAAATTGAGGAATTGCCCTCTCCTCCTGCTTCCGCAAATGAAGAGAGAGCTATTATTCTCTTCAGGCCGACGTCTGTATCACCTTCGGGTTTTTCTGTTACTGTCAATTCGGGCGTTATTTCTCGATTTAAGAGTGAGTATTAACAAGGTCTCTACATAATTGCCTGTTTGATGCCTCTGACTTTTCATTTTCATTTGTTTTACGAATGCTGCAGGTCAACTTGCATCTGATGCGATTAAACAGAGAGAGGAAGAAGCAAGGTGCAAGGACAAGAATAATGATGATTTGGCTGTTGTGCCTTGGGTACCCTCCCAATTCCCTCCTCCTGCTGCTGAATTAATGGGAGGAGAGGCATCCATGGATGTAGAAGAAATTAGTAATTCAACACCGTGTGTTGGAGCAGAAAGCTTGCGTCAATGGCAGCAACAACATTGCTTGATACCTCAGCTTCCTCAAAACACCTCGACTCCCATCACATGGACCACCTCAGGTCACTGAGGGACTAAGACTAGACAGTGCAGAGGGAATTGCTTGCTTTTCTATAACCATCTTCGGGTTATTTGATGCTAAAAACACTCGCATCCTGCAAGGCATCCATCACAAAATCGTTACTCCAGTAGTTTTTTTTTTTTGGTGGATAAAAACAAACAAAAAATTATGCCGTCACATGTAAGTTCTGCTTGTTTTTTCTTTTCTGCAAGCTTATATTGGTTTCTAACTGCAATGGGATTGATGAGCATTGTGTTATTAATGTAAACGTCAATCATTACTAGTATGCGATTAGAGAATACAACGTGGTTTGGGCAAATTTTGGTTGAATGGAATTCTGCGAATTATAGTTGTCATTGATTTTTATATTTCAATATATATATATATACATACCAGATTCTTATCTCTATAATAACAAATATTTCTAAAATTTTTCCTATACTAGATTTTACGTAACTAATTATAGATATTAATTTAATAATATCATACTATGATTTACTCATTAATACTAATAATATCATGCCATGATTTGTCATGATTTGCTTATTAATACTAATAATATTATACTCGTAATTTTCTATGAGTGGCTATAATTTACTCATTATTTCCTTCAAGTTGGTGCATAAAGAGTATGAATGCCCCACTTGCCTAATAAAGAGAAAAATTGAGGCCGTCCAAGTGCTTTTGTAAGAATGTCAACTAATTGTGTACTGGTGGATACATAAGTAGAACGAATGTTACTTTTAAGTATCTCATTTCAGATAAAGTGACAATTAACTTCAATATGTTTAGTCTGTTTATGGAAGATAGGATTTTTAGCAATGTGAGGAGCAGCCTGACTGTCACAATAAAGTTGCATTGGTTGAGTATGAGAGATATCAAGGCTAGAGAGAAGGCCTTTAAGCCATTTTAATTCACAAATGGTGGTAGCCATAGAACGATACTCAGCTTCAGCAGAAGATCGAGAAACAATGTGTTGCTTCTTGGTTTTCCAAGATATGGGTGAGTGACCAAGAAGGATAAACCATCCTGTGAGTAAGCGTCGAGTCAAAGGACAACTGACCCAATCTGAATCACACCATCCATAAAGTTGTAAATTGCTATCACTTCGTAACATGATATCTTGCTCGGAATTGCCTTTCAAATAACGGATTACACGTAAAGTAGCCTCCTAATGTGCTTGCTTTGGTTACTACATGAACTGAGATAGAATGTGAACACAATATGAAAGCTCTGGTCTCGTGAAGCATAGGTAGATAAGGTGACCCACTAAGCGTCTATATTTCTCGAGCTGAGTAAGGGATTCTCCGATAACAAGAGTCAAATGGTGGTTTTGCTTAAGTGAAGTGCAGGCAGGTTTAGAACCAAGAAGATCAATCTTAATAATTTTGTCTAAAATATACTTCCTTTGACAAAGAAAAAATTCCTGTGGATGATCTTGCAACTTCTATACCAAAGAAATATTTCAGAGTCCCTAAATCCTTCATATGAAAGCAAGTGTTCAAGTAAATTTTGAACACTAGTGGCATGATTGTTCCCAAAAATAATAAAATCATCAACTTACACTAGTATCACAAGAAAAATATCCTGTTTCTGTAGCACAAATAAAGAATAATCAGACAATGATTGTTTGAATCTATACGCTTTAAGTGCAGTGGAAAGCTTGGCAAACCAACACCTTGGAGCTTGCTTAAGCCCATACAGTGACTTACGAAGTTTGCATGCCATCTCGAGCCATGTGGTATGGAAATTAGGTGGTGGTTTCATGAAAATCTCCTTTTGAAGATCTCCATGGAGGAAAGCATTGTGCATATCCATCTAATGTAATTCCTAGTTCTTTATTGTAGTTACTGCCAAAACAATTCTCATGGTTACTATTTTAGCGACAGGTGCAAAAGTTTTATTATAGTTTACCCTTTCAACTTGGTGATTGCCAAGAATAACTAAGTGAGCTTTAAACCTCTTCACTGTCCCATCAGATTTGTGTTTGATTTTATAGACCCATTTACATCCAAGTGCCTTATTTCCTAAAGGTAAGTGGGTAATGGTTCATGTCCCATATTTTTTAAGCGCGTGAATCTCGTTTTGCATGGCTTCCTTCCATTTAAGATCTTTTATTGCTTTAGTATACATGGTAGGTTCTTTGTCATGATCAAAACTTGCAAAAAAAGCCTAATGTGCCAAGGAAAATTTGTCAAAATGAATATAATGTGCTATTAGATGAGGTTTACTTGAGGATGACATTGGAAAGAATGAATGAGTGGATGGGCTTATCTTTTGAACGGTATGAATGACAAAATCTTGTAGTTTGTTGGAAGGAATTTTAATTCTATGTCCTCGACCCAATGATTCAGTAGGTGTGATTAGTTAGCTTGTCAATTTTGAGGCATCTTCTAACAAATTATCAGAAGGAGATTAGTCCACCATTTTGACTTCTCCATCTCTGCCCCTCTTTCATTTAGGCTAAGCCCACCTTGGTTAGAAAGCAAAACTGCATCTCCAAGGGTAGGAGCATTATCTAGTGGCTCCTTATCTAGTCCAACATCTCCATCTTGTAGTTCAGGCGCATAAATTCTATCGGGAATTGGGTCAGGCTTATTAACAAATGGATATTTAGTTTCAATAAACTCTACATCTCGTGAGATAAATTATTTTTTTCTTTCAAGATCAAACAACTTCTACCCTTTCTTCCAATACGGATATCTAATAAAACACATTTTCTGCTCTTACTAGCAAATTTATCACCCTTTCTATTTTGATTATATTCATAACAAAGACAACCAAACACTCGTATATGTTCAAGTACAGTATCTCATAGGGAGTTTTACCATTTAAAATAACTGAAAAAGTCCTATTCAATAAATACCCTGCAGTTAAAATACATTCACAACAAAATTCAATAGGAGGATTTCCTTGGAAGCGTAAAGCTCGCGCTATATTAAGAATGTGTCTATGTTTCTTTCAACTCTCCCATTTTGTTGTGATGTACCAACACATGATGTTTGAAAAATAATTCCATGTTCATGAAAATAATTCTTCATGCAAGTGAATTCCGTTCCATTGTCACTCCTAAAAATTTTTACTTGTTTATCATATTGTCTTTTGATTAAAGCAAAGAAATTTATGAGTGTTTGTGACACCTCTTGTTTATCACCAATCAAGTAAATCCACAAACCATGAGAATAATCATCCACAATTGTCATAAAATAAAATACACCGCAAGATGATGCAATTCTATAAGGATTTCATAAATCACAGTAAATTAATTCAAACATATCACTAGCTGCATATAGAGAAAACTTTTCTTTTAATTGCTTTGCCCTTAAACACACATCACAGGTCTTACTCAAGTCTACATGCATTCTTACTAGTACTCAAGAGTAGTTGAGTAATCTTTAAGGAAGGTTGTCCTAGTCGCCGATACCATAACTCAAGTTGATTTACTCCTGTAGCTTTATATGCTTGTACTCCTTAGACTGTCCGGAATAATATAGCCCATCTTTTCGTTCACCTACACCAATCAGCATCCTCGAAATGTGGTCCTACACCACACACAATTTATCAATAAATTAAACAATATAATTCGAGTCATCCATGAGATGCGAGAGAGATATTAGGTTGTAGTGAAAGTTTAGAATATAGAGAACATTATGGAGTTTCAATCCTCCGTCCAATAAGACGACTCTTTCCTTAGTTACACTTATGCACTGTCTATTTGGCAAACCAACTAAAGAAGGTTGTATATCTCGTAGGTCACACATGATTTCCAATGTTCCAGTCATATGATTCGATGCTCCACTGTCGAGTATCCATAAGCTGCTATATAACTTACTTGTCATTTTCTCTACCATGTTTGGTTTATGTATGTTTAGTATATCCATAAGCGTCTACCATTGCTCAGAGGTCAACCCCGTGAGCCTAGCTTTCTCATAGTTCTTGCCTCATAACTGCACCTGAGTAATTACAATCTAGTTTGAATTCTCAAAGCTTGTATATGAGCCCTTAGAGCTCTGATACCATAAAGAAAGTTTGGCCGAGAAAGTTATCTTTACATTATACAATGATCTCAATATATATATCAGATCTCCTATCTTTACAATAATAAATATTCCTAAAATTTTTTCTATCACCAGATTCTACGTGATTAATTATAGATATTAATCTAATAATATCATACCCATGATTTGCTTATTAATATTAATAATATCATGCCCATAATTTTCTATGATTTGCTCATTATAATAATGTTTGTGTTCGACTTAAAATCTAAGGTTTCAGCCTAGTCACGAGGTTTTCAGCTTGATGGGACGTTCGAAATCCATAGAGCTAACTTTTGGCCAATAACATCATTCATCCGTAAAGGTGGTTATGCCACCTAAAGTTAACAGCTAATGTGGCAAGAAGGCATGCCACGAGTGGGATAGTTGAAATTCATAAAACATTTCACAAGATTGACAAATTGTTTGTAATTGCTCATCTCAAGCTATAAATGTCTTCGATAAAGATTTTGAAAGGATCTTCTTGGCAAAAAGTTAAGTAAAACAAATACTAATGTATGTTGCGTTTAGACTATAGCACTTTGCTGCTTTCACTTTTATGTTTTTATTTGTAATTCTTTTATCTTGACTTTAGGCGTAAGTGAATTAAGATTTTTTGAAATCCATCTGCCTTCAATATGTGTGGATTACCTTTGATTTGAATTTACTTGTTCTTTCAATAACTTTACAAATGTTTATTATTGAATTTTATTTGAATTGTTATAATTCGTGCAAGTTTATGTACTTTTATTTGAATTGCTATGATTCGCTCAAGTTTATGTACTTTGATTATCTGCATAGATTGTGCCACGTTATTATTATTGGTGTAAAAGTGTTGTGGTGCTATTTGCCTTTCCCTACATTAACACCTTAATTTATAACCCTATTGGTAGATTGGACTAAACCCTTTACTTGTAGTCAAGTTGAATTGCGTATTGCAAATTTTTGATTCAAATAAATTGGCATGATCGGTGAGATCTACTTAATGTATTTCATTTTAAATGCTTTTTTGTTTAACAATTGAAAAGTGATACAATTTTACCATCTTTTATCATAGATCTTATACTTCTTAAATCACACATGATAAACTTTTATTTAGGGTGATGCTAGAAAATATTGAGTCACAAGATGTAGGTATCAAAACTTTGAAATTTAATGATGAGACTTCTAATGTTAATGTACATAATCTAAATAATTAGAATAATATAATGTCGAACTTGACACTACATATGGGAGTCATAACAATAATAGGTCAAATAATGACTACAATTACCAAAATGTGAACTCTCAAAATGTTTAAAATGTAACTAATTCAAACTAGAACTAGAATCATTAGAGGAATGGCCAACATAACAAGTCACATAATCAAAATAAGAGTCTGAAGACCAAACGCTAAAAACAATAAACCAAACAATGGCCAACATAATAAGGTTAAGGGGCCTATGAGGGTTAATGAATTACAAGTAGGATGATATATACAAAATCTTATACTTATTTTTCCCTATATGTAGGCTTCTTAGCATGTGATCTTGCTTATTTGAATGGATTTAAGTTTATTTTGGAATAAATCATGAGTTTTTGGTTAAATTGAAAATAATGACTAACTGTGGAAATTTGATACTATTTTAGATTTTTTATCATAAGTTAAGCTCTAAATCTTCATTTAGGTTAATTTTCATATAAATAGAAACTTAAGAGAATTATTTACAACTTCATGTTTTATGGAACAATCAATTCAAACATTTAGTAAGTTGAATTTGGCCTTAAAACTGATCTAAGGGTGCTATCTTTGTCCAATAGACTTGACCTTTTCTTATTGTTTAACCCATAAATTGAGTTATAGAAGCCTAAATTACAAAATTCTGGTGCCCAAGTTAGCAAAACCTAAAGAAACATGTCTCTAATCTTGGAAATAAAATGACATCATTTCGAAGGTGGAAAATCAATCCTAATTAGAGTGACATGAATTAGACAACTTTGGACTTATTTTGGTATTTGGGTCATAATTTGGGTTATAAACCTTTAAACTGTGAAAAATTTGGTCAATTAGTTAGCTAAAAATCAGCCTTAATTACAATGACATGAATCAACCTTAATATTCCATTAGAATGACGTGAAAATTCTAGTCCATTTTAAAAGTGAAAAATTAGCCCCAATTAGAGTGATGTGAATGAGACAGCTTTGGACTTATTCTAGTGTTTAGGTCATAACTTGAGCTATAAACTTTCAAATTATGAAGAGTGTTGTCCATTATTTAGCTAAGAGTTAGCCTAAAATGTTTGTAACCTATTTGAGTAAATTAGGAGATATATATAGGGCAAAAATGTAGCCAATTGGTGGTAATTTAGCCATCAATAAAATAGAGTTTTTTTTTTAATGTTTTGAGTTTTTAAGTCATGAGTGGTTAAATTCTTTTCTTCTAATTTAAAAGATTTGATATTGTCTTTTTAATTAATTTTCAAGATCTTGTTTTTCATCTTTGTGTTAAATTAATTATTTCTTTTTATTAATGATTGTATAGATAGTTTTTCTAAAAAGGATTTGTTAGTTGATTATTTGTATGATTATTCTTAAAGTGGTTGATTAGGTTATTTTTACAGTTGTGAATTAATTCAAGTAGTTGTTGTTTGGTATATGAATTAGAGAATAGGCTTTGTGATTTATGTAGTTGTTAGATTATTTAGTTTATTTTAGTTGCATTTCTCTTATCTTTACTTTATTTTGATTTCAATCGGGTTCGATTGCTTCTTAATAAGGATTGGGTTTAATTAATCAATTTTGATTTATTAATTTTAATCATATTAAAAAGAAAATTTAGGAATAATAATCAATTTTTAGTTTATTTTCATTAATTGAATAGTTAATTAAGTATTGTTTATATTTTATAGTTGATGATAAATTGAAAGATTGATATACAATCCTTTAAATTGAAATTTGTTTTATTGTGAGTAGACTTTACTTCTATTTTATGTTTTTAATTTATAAGATTATTATTTCTTGCTCTTTAATTCTATTTTTTGTATTAAAAAATTTCACTTGTTACATAACCAAATTAGAAGTAAATTGAAGTCTGATCTTTGTTGAATCGACCCGATTTACTTTTATTATAATTTTGTGATTTTGGTTTAATTTTTGTATGTTACAATGATGAGAAAAATATTTACTATATTAATTTCTCCTATTTCATGTCTCATAGTGAATTATACATACTTAATTTTATAGAATTAGCCTTATTTAATAATTTAGGATTGATTTTACAATATTAAGAATTTATTCATTTAATGTTGGATTTTAACATTGTTCCTATTTTTTAGCTATATCTTAGGCTTTGAATATCAGATTGGATTAATCTTTACACCATTGGAAAGCTTAAAGAAAGATTTACAACTTTAGTGTTTGATCAAAGCCCAGTTCGTACTCCTTCATACTCTTATTTAGCCAAGAAGTCAAAGCTTTATTTTTGTCTTAACTAAACCAACTTTGGTTTTTATGTCATATTTAGAGCTATAAAGGTCCAATTAACATGGAACTAGTGTCCAAATCCTCATAAGACCTAATTTTACAAGTTTTGTATTCATTGATTACCTAAATTACATTATGTTAATGATTTTATACTAGTTGAAAGTTAGACTTATGAAAATTTACTGTTATAACTATTAGAGTTAATTACCTTATAAAGAATAGGTATAGACTTCTAAAAATGAGAAAGGCTCTATTCTTGTAATCTGAAGATACATACAATTCAAGTTCAATATGGTTTTAGGTTAATTAGGTGAAATAAAAGGAGAGAAATCATTAGATACAAAAGACTTTAGGTACATTCAATAGATAACTTTTCTTTCTTTTCTTCTAGCTTGTGCTCTTTAGCTATGGAGGGTTAATTTTGGAGTTAATTTAAGGATTTTGAGGCTCTCTTATACTAAATTATGAGATTATGATTTGTCATATTAACTTTTTTAATTTATTTTTCTCTTTCCCTAATTACTTGTGTTGATTTCTTGAAATTATTTATGTTGTATATTGATTTGATATAATGGTGTTCGTCCTTATGATTTTTGATATTTTGCTATTTTGATATTGAATTATGGTTAGTAAATCATTGTTGTACACATAGAGGCACAGGGTTGAAGGATTAATTTGGAGATTTCTAATTTAATTTCTCAATTCAATTAAATTTTATCTTTAAATCAATTTTGGTCTAACATAAGAATTATAGTAATTGCTTAATCTGTCTTCAAATCAATCAAATTTTATCTTTAAATCAATTTTGGTCTAACATAAGAATTATAGTAATTGCTTAATCTATCTTCAAATCAATTAAATTTTATCTTTAAATCAATTTTCATCTAACATAGGAATTATAGTAATTGCTTAATTTGGCTAATTTTAATTGATTAAATCTTAAATGTTAATCTAGTATAGAATTTATGAATTATTACATGGCTTTCAGGTAATTCAAGGTTGAATAATTAATTAAAAAGTTAAATATCTAATAATCTATGATTAATCTAAACTAGAGCATCTCAATTCCTTAAATTAACTACTTTATTATATTAATTTTCTCCTTTGTTGTTTTGTTCTTGTGTTTTGTTTTGCTTAGTTTAATTACTTTGATTTTGAATTAAACCCTTTTAATTCTTAATTTTGTGTTCTACATTCATACAATATAGCATACTACATTCTACATTTTATTAACATTCTACATTGTATACTAGTTTAGTTCTATTTTATATCTATTTTAACTTTGTTTCTCCCTTATTTTGCATTTATTCTTGCATTCTGTTTTTGTATTCCATTAGTAAATTGTAGTAAGGGATAATATCAAGGGATTACTAAGGGTACAACCTAGTTTGTCACTATACTACATTATTTTAACAAACCAATTTTTAATCCAATTTTAGTGGATTACAACATGCTAATCATGTGATGCATATCATAAGGATGTCACTAATCATGTGCCATTATATTGCATTATGGTATGCCACATATAGATGAGAACAATATAATGGTCACTAATAATAGTTAAAATGCTTAAGCTAAAAGAACTAACGCTAAAACGATTGAAAAAGATAGAAATAATGACCTTACTACAAACAATCTAGTCACTTTGAGATAATAGATAAATGAAAGCAATCATAACATGATGTATATGTTGTCATAAAATCTAACTACAATACATAAACTAATCCTTGAGGGTGTAGCCAACCATTAAGAGCATATGACTTAAACTATAGATCGATTAACTTACTAATTTGGCTCATAACAAGAGGAAGAGTCGAAAATGGATGGGGAAGAATTTATAAGTGAATAACAGGTCAAAGATGTAAAGCTGAGGAGCCTAAGTTTGAGAATGGCCATGTGAGATTGGCCAGAAGAGGGGAACAAATAAGAAAAATTCAGCTTAGCGGCCTTAGAAATTAAGGTATGCATGGTAATGTTCAACAGATACACTAAAAAATTTCAAATTATCAAAATGCCAATCCAAATTAATATGCACTAGATCATTAGAATGTTCATGCAAACCAAAGATGTTGAGATCAAAGATACTAGGGAGATTAAGGTTAAACAATGCAAGATTTGGTAGAAAGACTCTTACATAAGAGCACACTTGAATTATTAAGGAGAATTCCTAGAATGGATTCATCAAATCGAGTTGTCTAAAGGCTTTAAAATGCTAAAATTCATAATTTTTCTAGAAAAAAAAGACTAATATACAATTGAGCATGTTGTTTGGTTTATAGCTAAATGTATAAAGTTGGCTCATAATGAGTTTTTAAAATTAAGACATTTTTCTCTTTCATTAACCTGCATAACTTTTTTTGGGTATTTAAGCTTGCCACCTAATTCGGTACATTCATGGAATTAGATAGAATGAATATTCCATGATCAATTTTATACAAGAGAAACTAAGATTAACTTAGTTAACTTGATGAATATTTGCAAAAGTCTAATAAGGAAGACTATTTATTTTGCTTTCAGTAAGCTTATAGTAAATGTTTCACCCAAGTGATTGAAAGTGAAATGGTTGAAATTATAGTGACTAGTTTTGACTATTCCATTCATAAGAAGTTAGTCAATCAAAACATAACCAATATGCTTAGTTAGTTGACAAGGCTTGACAAATAAAGCAATTATAAAGAGGAAAAAAAGAAAAAAAAACTAGCAGTAGAAAGGATCTAAGAAAAGAAAGAGTGGCTTACATTGACAAAGATATAGTTGATAATGATTACGACAACAAGGTCCATGTGGTTGGACTTAAACTTAGCTTGCCATACACTTATATTTATTAAAAAATGTAAAAAGGAAGATAACATAGATCCCATAAACAAGAAAATTTATTCTTTTGATTTAAGTAAGATTAGTTAAATTTTTTATATGTTGTTAAAGGATACATAGTTGAAATTGTCTAAGGGATATAGATTTTTTTCCAAAAAAAAGATAAGAGATAAGAAATATTATAAATATCATAACATGTTTAGTTATAATACTAATAATTGTGTCCATTTTAGGATACTATTGAGAAAATCATAATGCAAGGAAGATTGAAATTTGCCAATAAGGGTAATGAAATAATGGTAGACAAAGACCCCTTTCCAACTAGATCCCATTGTATGGAGCCAAATGACAACTTCAACTTATTTGATATTGAAATCAATATGGTTTACTATAAGGTGGGAATGGCAAATTCCTAAGACCAAAAGATAACATTGGCTTATTTTGTCCTTAAATAGAAATTTTTCATGAAATAGATGAAGTCGAAAGTTACAGAGAGTTCAATGGAGTTTATAACTTGCTCTAAGCAACCACTAATGTGGTTTGCTATTATAACTATGAAGATCCTAATAACACATTATTTTTCCTTAAAGCATATCCTAATAAAGATGAATCAAATTCAAATTTTATAATAAGAATCCAATGTGAAAGAAGGTATTGAAAATGTGTCCTCATTATGAAAAACACTATAATAACTTAAAAGTAGTCATGTATGGTAAATGGTTAAAAGAACGTATCGATCTTAGGTGCAAAAGTTAGCCGAGGATTGAAATAAAACCTAAAAGAAAATAAAGGAATTTGAAATGACTAAGGGTAAGTTAAAGTTGGTGTTGTATTGATAAGCATATGATCAAGCAAGAAAGGAAATAAGAATTGGAATCAACACATGGAAGCTAAGGAGAGATCATGTTGAAGAAGAATGGATTAGGAATGAACCTTAATGTGACAAAGGTAAGCAACTTGGGAAGCCAAAGTCAAGAGAAAGACATGAAAAATCATTCGGAATATTCATTACATTTGCAGATAGGGGGTTTAAGTGTACTTTCCAAGAAAGTGTTTACTTCACATATTGATTAATAAGTATTTGATATAAACTTTCACTGTTTTATTTTTTAGTTATAATCTTTGAAATTATTGAGAATAAAAGTTTGTAATATCATTATAGATATTAAGAGTTAAAAAGGACTAGATAGGAAGAAACTACGAGAAAGAGTTAATGTTAAAAAGGATCAGGTAGCGAGAAATAATGAATGGGTTAGGCTCAAGGAATGAATGACATAACACATTAATTATGTAAGAAAACCCATATTTATATATAAATATATATAATGTCAGTTGTTTAATATATAATTAATATTTAATATTATAATACACCTTTAAAAAAAGGCTTCCAAATGAAAAAATAATGTTAATGAGATTTTATATATTTGGAAACTAATATTATTGTATCTTTTTCACACCAATTTCACAATTGACATAAAATCATTTGATATACAATAATATTGATATATTTGTTGGTTTGTAATTAACATCAAACATGTCAAATAATCGACGTTAATTTACCATTTGTAACGGTGACCATTGGCCCGATACAAAGCAACTCTTGCATGCATGCAGAGTCACAATTAGGTATATCATATTATTATTATTAACAGTGCGCACTCACTAATTAATTTATACTTTTCACCGACCCACGTGTGAGGCCGTTATTATTTTGGTGATAAATAACTGGCTCCAACTTAATCATGAGCACCGGATTCGGAAATGGATCCTGCTAATTATGAAATAATAGAATAATTAAAACAATCAATTCCTTATCTTCACAATATTCTTTCCCACTTACTGTCTGCCCTCTGTTTTTGGAGCGGAACATATTCGACGGTAATGATTTGTCACTGCTAGTGCTATGGTATCCCATCGGAGCGTGCGCCCGGGCAACTACCAGAAAGTCATCAATAGAATAGTTTGATTTGATTTAATTTCGTGGGTGGTGTTGGTGTAAAAGTTGGTTATCCATATGTATGTGTCACGATTGTTATCCATCCATCTAACAACAATCAATTTGTTTGGCCAAGCATATTTAATAAATGAAAATGAATTGTTTTATATCTTAAAAATTTTTAAAATTAGATTTCTAATTTGCATAATAAATTGAAATATCATGTGTGAATTTTGGGGGATTTGTGGGAAGAGTATTTGGAGACGTACATATTGCAAAATTATTATTTATTATTTACGTTGCATGTATGCATGTCAGATAGCTAGGCAAGGTGCCAGGCTTTTCCAGCTCTGATACTGAATTTCTTGAGCCTCCCAAAGAACATGACCAGAATAAGGATGAATTTGCCTCCGGCACTCCACCTTCCGCTGAATCCTACCCATGAATCTTTACACATTCTGTCGGGCTTCAACTGCCGCTTACAGCTGTATCCCGTTGAGAATCCTACGTTCCCGTATGCACTGCATTTCATTTCTAATTTTATTAGCAAAATCTAATTAATTAAGTACAAAAAGCATAGAGATATTAACTAATTCATTCCTTGCCTGACCACTTCCAGGGTGATGTTCAAGACATTGAAGTTGAGGGGATCTCCTCTTAGGCTTTCTCTCTCCGTTATGCAAATCAGAATAACGAATATCACCAAATACGATACTTGAGAGAATAAAACACTTTCCACTAAGCTCAGTCTCTTGTCTTTTCTCTGCTCTTTAATTTTCATAGGCACAAGGGTCGTGTATGGTGGCAGGTACCTGCGTATGCATGCATTAATGTATATATGCCTAATTTTTAAGAATATATATATATATATATATATATATATATTATATATATATATATATATATATATCTTATCTTTTATCTTATAGAATATATATACTGTTCATCTATGGAACGAAAAAGTATAAGAATAAAGAATAATATGTAACATTGCAATGGAAAATAATCTGTATACATGATGCAATTCTATTATATGTGGAAGGTGCATTAAAATATATATATGTATGCATCTTAATTGTATAGTAACTTTCCTTGTTGGAAATTTTTTTTCTTTTCCTTTCTTGGATTTCACATTTCACCTGTAATCAACCGCAGCAATTTCAGCTTTCAAAAGTTTTATTTTCTTCGTCTTATATGTAGTATTTTTAAATTGATCTTCTCAAAATTTTAAAAATTGTATATGATTTTACATAAATTTTAATACTTAGTCTTCTCCAATGAAAAATTCTAGCATCAGCATTGCATGTAATAATAATGTAGTAGTTTACCCAAACAAAAATGTATTGTCATGGATAACAGCGCTGCTTCATGGCTTAAAAGCAATGAAGACTTGGGGCCAACAATAAAAATTATTAAAAAATTCGTTAAAAATATTTTGAAATTATATTATAAAACTTTTTAAAATAATAATATATTATACACAATATATTTAAAATAGAAAATCTATATAATAAAAAGGTTATTATATTAGTTCAAAATGAATAATGTCTACCTCATTACTGTAATTCAAATTTAAAAAGGTGATGATTATTCGACATTTTTATTTATAAAAGTGGTAATTATTATATCTTTTAAATTTTATAATTAGTATTATTCATTCTTTATTTTTATTATAATTATTCACCCTTCCATTTACTTATAATGTTAAAATAAATTAAAAAATATTAAAATTAATTATTAATCTCATCTTAATAATGTTAAATATATACTTGCTTCTTTTTTGCATTTTTTTTGAAATTTATTTTAATTGTTAAATGTGAGGGAAATAATAAATAATTATAACAAAAGAAAAAATATAAGACAAATAGTACTAGTTAAACTTGAAAATATAATAATCACCATATTTATAAATAAGGGATAGAGATATTATATTTGCCCTTAACAAAATCTATAAATAAAATACTTCATACACTTCATCAATGTTTAAAAATTTGTGGAGAGACGTTGAGATAAATTTATATATAAAAATTAAAAAAAAAAAGATTATCTATATAATTGTGTGGAGGCGGTTGTCTTGCTTAGCAAGAATTCTCTTGCAATTGTTCACATGAGTTATTTTATATGGATTCTTATACTGTTGTGTCACATATGTGAGGGAGTGTAAACCCAAGGTCAAGAGATAAATTAAACGGACTTACATCATGAGGATGAAGAGTACCAATATGGCTGAGGAGATGCTGGAAAGATCGAAAACATATTCGCCAGCATGCCTGGCATTCGCAATTTGAAACAAAGATGCCACTAGTTTCTGATAGGTATTGAGGCCCTCCATGTTAGCCCACTCCATGAAGCAAAACAACACCCACTGAATCAGGTTGAGCCCAAACACAGTGGCAATCAAGAGCCAACAATGAACCCTTGATTTCAAGTGCTCAAATCCCATATCCCCGTAATTTCCCAGAATGTATGAGAATTCTTCCCTTGTAGAAACTTTGTTCATGGCCCAGAGCACAAGCCTCAAGCACGGTGCGTAGAGTGTGTTGCCAAGAAATATGTAAGGCATTATCAGAAATAGCAAACCAGAGTTGTTCTTGAAAACAATCATGTTCTCGTTGGTGGGGATAAACCCACAGTTTGCAAAGGAGGAAACTAGGGTAAACAAAGAAAATGTTGCTAATTTAAGGCCTTTGTTTTTTAATACTCGTCTCGCACTGGGTACGACGCTTATATACAAATACAACAAACTAGAACCAACCAAATGAGATATTGCGAGATAACCCAAAACTACATAACCTAGATACCTGAGGGAGTTATACCTGAGTTTGTCATTATTATTCTTGATTGGGTGTTTGAGAGTGAAATTGATTCTAGCAAAGACGATACTTAACAAGGAAGTAAAAACCTCCCCACCTATGAACATAAGGGAGGCCATGAGAAGAAGCTGGGAATCGGAGAAAGCCTCCATGTCAACAGCCGTCATGCTGGAGACCGTGGCTGCAGAAGCAGAGGTATACAAGAGATCCAAGTCCCGAGGCCTAAGGGGGGTTCTTGGTTTTGACACCTTCAAACCTATAAAACCCAAAAGGGAAGAAAAGATAAAATAGCAAAGCTGGATATAGAAAGGCGGCACATGGAAAGCGGCAAAGCGATATGAAGACATAATTACACTCTGCTCGGAGGAACGAGCAAAGGCATTTTTACCAAAATAGGTAAACTTGCTCATTTTTTCTCCTCTTCTTGTGAGCTCAAGTGGAAAGGGCTTGTATATATAGTGGAAACGGGGGATGAACTGTTATGTCTCAAATTTCTAATGGGTGATTATTTCCTATTTGAAACTATTTTTCGATCAAAACTAGTATAGTTATCAATTTAGACTTATTTCCTATTTTGAATTTTTTCATTCAATCTAGAATTTTTTATCTAATCTTTTGATTTGTAAATATATTATATTGTATTGTATTGTATATAAATAATTTTGCCAAAGAAATTTGTGTGGGAGAGTTTGTATATGTAATCTAGTAAAGGTTATTTAAAAACTCACAATTTATTTTTACTCTTTCAATGAGATTACTGGGGACTGGAGAATGTATATATTATTCTAAAGAAAATATACCATCAATTAAAAAAAGATCATAAAGTATCTATGTTTATGTAAGATGTAAATTTGAAAATAATTGAACACTTTATATTTTCTTTATGATTCTTTTTTGGTAGATTTATTTGTCATCTTCGATCATCTGTAAAACAAATTAAAAATTGAACCACATTAAATATTTATATCTTACTAATTTAATATTTTTTATCTTGATTTATGATAATACACTTTTGCATAATCGCAAACCTAGGAAAATTTCACCAACGTTAACTGTTCGCACAGAGCACAAGTTCATAGGGTCAATTTGAATAATTTCGTAAAGTAATGGCCAAGTTGTTTTGTTTGTGCACTGGTCCCCCCACCATCAGTATCCCTTTACTGATTAATTAAGTTGTTGCTTGTTCCACTTAATCTTATACGTATTCCACAGCCCCCACGATCCCTAATGGATTTAATCGTTGATTCCACTTTCAATATTCATTTTAAAACTTTCCAGAAACACAACACAAGAACCCTCGTGTTCATTTGCATCTTATGCCACGTGCGATGCATTCATTGATCCGTCTTCCACTGTGTGCACTGGAAGCACTCAGGGTGATAGACAAAATAGCTAGATTGATATTTGTATTTTTGCCAAGAACCTTGATGCATGTCACCTTTATCTTTTATGCTCTAATGGACTTTCAATAGCCAACAAGAAAAAATGACATTCATAACAACGTCAAGGCTAAATTTAGCCAAACATTCAGAATTATTGACTTTGTAGAATTTCATTTTTTATCCTTTCAAATTAAGTCATCTATTCCCCCCCAAAATATTAGTTAGTGCAATTTAATTACACCATTTTATCGACATTTTATTAATTTTAATAACAGAAACATGTCATATAACGTATAAGTAATTTATTTTCCCTAAATTATATGAAACTTCATTCAACTTAAACTTTATGCAATTTACCTTCTTAAATTTTGAATCGCATGTGCCCCCTGAACTAAACCCAGCAATTGTGATCTGTTGGAACTACATCTTTTTTTATGAAGTTAATATTTGCTACAATAAAATTAAAATTTTTTTTCAAGAATCACAATTTTGTAACTGAAAAGATAGTTACAAAGTACCTATTATAAAGAAATTTTAATAACTTAAATTACCTTAATTTAATTCTTAAGATCAATTCACGTGAATGACACCTGGTTTTTCAAGGTTTATATGAAGCAACCTCTTTATTTGCCTTTGTGAAATAACGGCCTTACACCTTGCCAATGGCCTTTTCTTGACTATAATTTTTTAGTGAAGGCAAAAAATTATATATTGATGAACCCAAAGAATCCATAGTTAGGTCTTATTGTTGGGATTTACTGACGTGAAGTGGGAGCACCAAGACAGGCTTTACTTGCTTCAGTGCTAAGAGCAGGGCCGCTCTCACCGAGAATCGGAACTTATATGGCATGGAGATGGGCGGCAAAATGTTATATTGTCAGAAAAATATATGAAAATATAATTTTTAAAATTTTAATTAATAAGAATGTGTAATATTTCGGTATAAATATTTCTAAAAATGTTTTATTAGATTTCTAAATATGTTATATTATTATATTCGATTCTTATTTGATATTTTTGAAAAGATTGAGATTAATTCAAAAATATTTTTATCAATTTTTTATTATAAAATATAATATAATAAATCATATTTTTTATTTAAAACTACATAAGTAATTAAAAATTCTTAAACACATAACAAATTAAATTTTAATATTTAATATTTAAAAATTCATTGAAATATATATAAAAATATCTCATATTTTATTATAATTTAATGTTTTATATGTTATATTTTAAAAATTAATATATTTTTTGTTTAGAATAGAATTTAATTGCTACTCCTAACAGCAATAAGACACTATAATCCTATCTAAAAATAAGTCATATATATGCTAGCTATTTATTCATTTTTCTACAATCATTATCTTTAAAGATATATTCATCATTAGTTACATCATCATCATCATTATTATCATTAGATTAATTTTCAAAATAAAGTGAATATAATTTATTTAAGTTATTATCAAAAGTATTAAATGTACTTGATATTTCTATTTTTACAAAATTATAAATTTTCATCATTAAATTATTTTCATATTTATGTTTTATACTAATATTAAATTTTATATTATAGTTTCTTCTTTGATATAAAAATTTTATTATTTTATGTTTTTATATATAAATATACCTTTTTTAAAAAGGAATTTCAAGCTTATTGTATTATTTTTTATTGAAAGAAATCATATATATATATATATATATATATATATATATATATATATATATATTAAAATAATCTTCCAAAAATTAGAAACAATAATAAAAATGAAATTATAGTTAAAAAATTAATGTTATTGTATTTCTTAATAATAAAAATATTTTAAAAATAAAATAATTATTATTTCCTAATTTAAATTAAAAATTATTTGATAAAGTGATAAGTAAGAAAGAATGAAATAAGAGTATAATTTTATATTTTTATTTTATTATTAACATTCTCATTTTATAAGAATTTCGGATACCCACCTTCTTCTATGAGATTATTTTGGAGGAAAGTTGAGCCAAAAATATTTCTAAGAATGTGATATTCTTAGATATTTTCTTCAAACTTTGAATCAAATATAAAACTATAATATTTCCCTTAAACATACTCAAAAATATTAAAAATATATCACAAATCAAATGTCAAAGAGCAAAGTCACAAAAGTATAAGTTTAAAAATTTAAGATTACACTACCTAGATTATTTAATTCAAGTGGCATTTATTTAAGTAGCACATGATGTTGTTTGAACATTTTGTCTTTATTTACATCTTAAATTCAATTTTAAAACATATATATATAATAATAATAATAATAATAATAATAATAATAATTTAATCACTTATATGATTACTAAAAAAATTATGAATTACACCTAAATTATTAGGTACATAATATAGATGTTTCTTGTCCCTTATAAGAAATCATACTTCAACACGAAATGTGATCTGAATCAATGGTTATATATTTTTGAAAAAAAAGATCAATGTTTATATATTTTTGAAAAAAAATGAAGATTATCCCTCACTAATTATCTTGAATGCATAATTTACTTTGTCTTCCTATACCCTTCACTCTTTGATGATAGAGCTTAATACAAAAATTAATGGTTATATATTCTTGAAAAAAAAAGGATCAATATATATATAATGGAGATTATCCCTTTCTAATTCTTTACAAAAAAAAACTTGCATTTAACAATGAGTATTAGCCATGGATATTTAACGATAGATTTGGAGACTAAACATATATTGGTAAGTAAGAATTCAAGGGCAAAATTATGTTGTAACATTAGCAATTGAATTAGTGATAGCTTTTGCACAATCTGATGATACTTCCATTACTAATTTTTGAAATTTCTAGAAGTATCCATCTTAAAATCACATTTGCCTTTAAATATATCAGTAAATATTATTGAGGAAAAATATTACTGATGGAATTAGCGATAGAATCAAAATATATAAATATTGAATTACTAATGGACTTAGCAATAGGCATGTGCACATGTAACAAATTAATCACTTTTGCAACTTTTTGCACCAAAATTTTAAATGAATTGTTTAATTTTAAATGAACTTAAATAATCACATCTTATTGGATCGTTAGGATAAAAGATAAAGGTTAAGGTTTATCTTCTTTTTATTTCTATTACATTATTTTTCTCTCATTTATTTAATGCATTTACTTTATCACTAAAATAAATCTATTTTTTTTTATGAAGTAAGAGGGCTAAATGCCCAAAAGAAAGACTAATAAACCAAAGGGGATGAGCTAAAACAACCTAACAAATCTCCCTTCGGAACAATTATAACTTCTAAAGGAAGGAATGAAGAAGTATGAACCCATATGGATCACTAAGAGCTTGGCAAGCAATTTTATCAGCAACTTCATTTGCTTGTCTTCGAATATGGTTGATTTGCACTTCTTCTAGTTTGTTGAGAAAAGACTTGATGTGATTTACCATCTCAACCATAGAATGAGAAATAAAATAGTCCTCTATCAGTAGTTTGTAAGCTTCCAGATTATCTATTTCAACAATGAATCTCTTCAACCAATTTCCTTCCAGCATCTAAAGGCAAGTTAGAATACCCACAATTCAACCTGAAAAGGAGTACATGGACTTGGTTTCCTTTTAAAACATGTAATCCAGAGTCCTAGTTCATCACGTAAAACACTACCACAAATAGCTTCAAAGCTTGAAAGCAAGGAGGAACCATCAACATTGAACTTTAACCATTTGGGAGGAGGTGGCATCCAAATATCAATAAATGATAATGATCCAACATTAAATGTTGAGGCCATACTATTGAAACAACTAACATAATTTAATTCTTTTACATACTTGAAAACATTGACAGCAATGTCTCCACCAAATATAGATTGCTTATTAAACACATAAGCATTCCTATGCTTCTATAGGATCCAATAAGTAAGACTAAATATAGTATTCCATTAAAACCTGCTAATATTCCTTTTTCGATTTGACAATTTTTTCTAAATCCAATCTAGCAACTACACTGAGAAAAACCATCTAATTTCTATGACCAAAATAATTTTTCTCCAAGCTACTTTGGTTACAAGGCAATCTTTAAGAGCATGGAGGATGGATTCCTTATGCTAGCCACATCGTGGGCAGGATTCATCAGTTGAAATAGATCTCTACACTCTTTACTAGTTCATGAGGAGTTTTTTATGACAAACTAGCAATAGAAAGATTTTTATCCTAATGAAGACTTGCAATTTCCATATAAACCTTTAGTTAAAAGAAGGCATCTCTGTCTTAGATTCAAATAGATACTCATATGCAGATTTAATAGAGAAAAAGCCATTAGTTGTTAGGCGTCATGCAAAAATATTTGGTCCCATATTTAGAGAAAGGGGTTACATGGCTAGGATAGAATCACTAATCATTTCAGTTAGCATACCTTTAATTAGGGGCATATCCTAATCACCTAAAGCTGTTAAAAATTCATTCACCTTTAGATTTTTCAAATCATCATTTATATTCACTACAACAAAGTTAGCAAGTTAGGGAAAATTTGGCATCCAATCATCTGTCCAAAATCGAATATTAATTATAATGTCCTAAATTTTTAATTTTATCATTTGAATCTCTAAATTCTGAGGCTGTAGAAACGAAGGGCACGTTTAAATTAGCTTGGTATGTGAATTCCAAGTTGAAAGGTATTAAGTATAAGTGTAACCAAAATTTTGAAGGAAAGGGAACAATAGAGAAGGAATTAATTTCTTTAAATGCTATAGATGATCAGAGGAGGTTAGAAAATCCTAGAAATGGGACTTGTCTAACTATAACAGTCTATGAATTTTAAGACAATCAGGTAACCTTATGGACTATATTGCAAAGTACAAAACAAAGTGTGGGTTAAAGTGTAAATAATTAAAAATTTAAGGTCTAATATGTAATTTTATTAAGTGTGACCAATAGACACATGACTAGTGTCATTATTAGAAGAAACCAATAGACACATGACAAATGTCATTATTAGAAAAAATGGCAAGAATAGCTTAACGAATTGGTGAGAAAGGACTAAAATACCCTTAAAATTTTCAAAAATGATCAAAATACCCTTGAAGTTTCATGAAAACTCTTTCTCCTTCTCCTTTCTTCTCCAAAGTTGTGGAAGACTCCATGAAAGAAGCTTAAAACTGTGAACTAGAGAGAAGGAAGAGAGAGAAAATTTCTTTTGGCTTTTTCACTCAAAAATAGTGAGATTTAGGCTTAGGTGTAGAAGATAAAGTTGCTCCTCTCATCAAACTCTATCACATAGTGTATTTAGGTTGAAGAAACCTCCAAAGTTGATCAAGTTTAGTGAGTTTCAAGTGGAAATTTTCAAGTTACTCCAAGAGGTAAAAATGTTCTCCTCTAAAAGCTCTTTAATGTACTCTTTTTAGTTTTTTAAAATTTTGATATTGCTATGATCAAAAGAGGTTGACCATGGAGTTTTGGATGATTTGAGCATGTCTAATGATATTTTGGATGTTGTTATGTTGATCTATGGCTTTGGTTTGGTGTAAAAACAACAAGAAATCATGATGTACAAATTAGGATTTTAGAGACATAATGGTGTATGTATGGAATTAGCATGATTTGTTCGAAATTTGCCTAAATTGATGAAATTAGAATGATTCTTATGAATTATGGAGCCTATGGGAGATGAAATTTTGAATTATGAAAGTTTGTGTGAAAATCCCCTTTTAAAGGCCAAAACCATGAGCATGGGAAAGGAAGGAGGGAAGGAGTTTTAACCATTTAATTATGTTTTTAGAAGTTTGGAATAATGTATTACAATAAAATTTAGGAGGTATTGGAATGTACATTAAAAATTTGGATACTTCTTTCATGGTTTAGTGTATGTGAAGAAAGTGAATAATGCATGAAGTTTAAGAAAAATGATGGTGTTCTAATAAGAATTATGGTGTGTATTTATGTAGAGCAAGAAAAGTGGCAAGTTAGAAAGACAAAGGGATTGTAAAGAAATTTTTAAGTGAGGGCAAAGAAATCATCACTATTAGAAGCTCTTAAAAGGTAGCTAGCTTTATCCTTAAGCTCTGTTTTCCATTTATATGTTTTCTCTATTTTATGTCATTGTATGGAATGTGTATGAAATTGATGTGTACGCATCCCGGGAAGACAGTAAAATACTATATGTAAGGCCTATGGCTCGAGTTCCCTGGGATGATAATGAAATTGCTGTGTGCGGTACCTATGGCCTGAGTGTTATGTGTGTGAGGCCTAGGTACGATTGTCTATAATAGCTATCCTAATTGTGAAGCACGTTTCTTACAATGGTATGGAATGGTGTGATAAATGATTATTTAATTTTGAAAACATATGATTTACTTGCTTAAGGATCTGGAATGGTTTAATATGTTTTTCTTGCAATCGCTAGCTACTAGGAAACTTTGTTTCTTATGTTTCCATATTGTTTACTAATCATTCTAGGTGATACTTCCAAAGGCTCTCTTAATAAGGAAGAATAATGTTTTGAAATTGTATTAGAATGTTCATAGAGTTTGTGATATTAGTATGTATTGGATATATATTTTGTAAGTTGAAATTTCTGTATAATTATATGACTCTTGCCTATGTTGTATGAAATACATGAATTTGATGTATTATGAACTAGTTTAGATTGGTAAGCCTTTAATATGCAATGTGTGTGAAGTTAGAAAATGACCAAATGAATAGTAAATGACTAAATAAACAGTAAACTCATAGGGCAGTAATCTGAGTATGTTTGCAGGGATTTTTTACTGCGTTCTGACGCTCTAAAAATTATGAGAAAATTTATGAGTGAAATTAACTTATGTATCATCCTCAGTGCCAAAATTCAGCTTAAAATAATCTTATTTTCTATGAGAAATTATTACACATTTTGGACTGCCCTGTTCCCGTCACAATGCTGAATACAAATTGTAACTTAGTATTCCGAAGAAGTAAATGGATGATTTTTTATCTGAAAATTTTATGGCAAGTATTTACCATGTTTATCAAGTTCTATACCAAATTTGAGCTTATTCGAAGTTGATTTACCCCCTGAACTAGGGGGCTTGCTTTTACAGTTGTAAATTCTGGATAGTACTAGAATAGGAACACTTTACTGTGAATTTTGAAAGGTCAAATGACGTCTAAATTATGTCAAATTTTTACAGGATGAATCCAACACGTGAAAAGTTCATAGGACTAAATTTCATGATTTTTGGAGTTTTGTAAAGTAGTTTTTCATATTTTTGAAATTGGTCCAGTAATTTTGGAAATGAGCAGAAAATTTCTGAAACTCAAAATTTATAATATTTTATTTTACAAAATCTTAAATTGGCTTCAAAAAGACCTAATTGTGTAATAATTACCTATTTAATGATGATTAAGGTGTTAATAAGTAAGGGAGTTACATTAATTCCATTTCTATTCTAAAACAAGTATTCTACATAAAATCAGTCCAAACCTTGCAAATGCCTTGCTAGACATTTGAAGGATTATTTCCCAGCCTAATTTGTAATTTTCCATCCTCCAAACATTGGTATTTATTAATTAACACCCAAACCTATGGAGAAGATTGATTATGGATTTAACCCCATCCTAACTTTATCAAATAAGCTTCATTCATCACTTTCAAGTTTCTCAAATCAAGACCCCCTTCCTCCTTGGGTTGATATACTTTAGACTAAGCAACTAGATGAATCTTTTGCTAATCTAAGGAAATGCCCCAAAGGAATTTCCTTTCTCATTTCTCAATTTCATCTAAGATGCTGTGAGGAATAAGGTTGGTCTGAATGACATAATTAGGAATAACTAAGATGATAAATTGGGCAATAATTAGTCTTCTAGCAAAGATAGCTGTTTTTGCCTTCTAGCTATTGAGTTTTTTATTAACCTTCTCAATAATATAATTGAAAGTACTCTTAGTGGCTCTATTATAATGCAAGTGAACCCCTAGATATTTGCCAAGATCATTTGTTTGAGAAAATCCTAGTTCCCTGCTGATCTAATAGGCCCTGCTTGGTGGAACATTTTTAGAGAAGAAAATTGTCCATTCTTCCTCAATATAAGAGGAGACCAAGTTTTCTAAGAGATGACCCTATTAATGATATGAGTTAGGCACTTTATACATAAATCAAATAAATATGAGGAGAGAAGGTCACCTTGTTTAATGCCTTTCTAAGGAGTAAAATATGAAGTTTCTTCACCATTCCATATGATATTCATGGTAGGAGTTCAGGTATAAGCCATAATAAGATTGATTAAATCAGATCGTGTCCCAATAACTCTTAAAGTATCTTCCAAGAAATCCCAACTTAGATGGTCGTAAACTTTTTCGAGATCTACTTTAATTATCATCCAACCTGTGCCTCCCTATTTAGATCTCATAGAATGAAGGACTTCTTTAGCAATTTTGATATTGTCCGAGCTGTGTCTGTCAGGAACAAAGCTAGATTGATTATGGGCAATTAATTCAGGCATAACAATCCTTAGTCTAGAAGTAATAATTTTACTTACCACCTTATAAACAACATTACACAAACTAATTGGTTTGAATTATTTGATTGTTGTTGGATTATCTATTTTAGGGATAAGAACCAAATGTGCCTTATTAATGGACACAATAACATCTGGTCTGATTAAGGAACATACTAATTTGCCCATAATATCCCATTGGGATTGAAAGAATAAGGCATTAAAACCATCAAGTCTTGGAGATTGAAGTGGTTCCATACTGAAGATTGATCTCAAGATCAATAACATTAGTGTGAAGATTACTGAAAGCCAAATTGGATAACAAAAAAGAGTCTGCAACATTTAGTTTCAAGTATAATTGATCATGGGTAGAATAATTGAATATAAAAATTTCTAATCATGCTTTGAAGTTAATCCTTCCCAGTTATCCATCTCCTATCTTCATCTTGTAAGGTTGAAATCTGATTTTTCCTTCTTCAAATTAAGGTAGTCATGTGAAAATAATAAGTATTGAGGTCTCCATGAATAAGTCAATTACATCTTAACTTTTGCATCCATAACATTTATTCCTATTAAAGCATACTAGAAAAGCTCAATTCAAGGGATTTTACATTTAAAATATAAATTTATCATCAATAGCAATAAGATTACTTTTAATTCAAGTATTTAATTATGGAATTATTTGGATGCCCTATAGTAACCCCAATTAATATCACAAATTAATCACTTAATACTAGTTAACTCAAGATTAATGTCAATTCCTAATTAACTAATAAAAGCAATTAATTCATGAATAGCCAATACTAAATCAATAGTCCTACACGTAAGAAATTGTTAATTTATCCTATGATTCTCCTCGATGAATATAACTTTACACATGAAAATTAAACACCTAATTGCTACTAATTATGATTGAAAATAACTAATATACATGAAAATTAATTACATTTAATCATACAACTATAGATTATAGAGTAACCAACTAACAAAACTAATTAGCTAATCATCCAAAATAATCATAAAATAAGAGTAGAATAGAAAAATAAAGGATAGATGAATCAAGATTAAATCAAAGTCTCAAAATCAAATTAATGTTGGAATGCTTAAACCCTTGAACTAATGCAAAAGAATTAGCCATTTATGGTGGTTGGAGGAGAAAATAAAAGAAGAAAGCGATTACTAGCTTGAAAAGTGAATACCTTTGGAGGTACAAAACTTTCTTAAATCTAATTTTCTACACTACAAAAGTTAATGAGTTAAGTAATATGCCTCTTAAGGTTATAAAAAATAAGGCCTTGCTAATTTAGAGGTTCATATTCTAATTTACAAATTAAGTTATTAATAGTATTTATTATAGTAAATTTCACTAGCTTTCCTTCTAACTATTATAAGATTTCTAAAACTACATTATTTAATCAAAGTGAGACTTAAATCATATTGGATTACATCTTAGGCAACTTTGTGTGCTGGTTTAAGCCAATTTGGATGTCCAAAGCTCCATTCAAAGCCTAAAAATTGCAAATAGATCAAGTTATGCAATATCATTGCTTCATCTTCTTAATTAAATTTGACCTTCCAAACATCTAAGTTGGTTTCCAATCAAAACATAAAAAATTTTAGGCCTTTTCTTATATTTTCAATGATGAAAATATTACCTAAATCAAAAAGCTAAAACTTAAGTTATAGCTAAAAAATTTAAAATAATATAAAAATTTAGTATTAACTGAATAATTTAAAAATATTGAAAAATCATCACTCAAACACATAATAAGACCAATTTTATAAAATTAAGTATATGTAACACTCTAAGAAACCTATAATAAGATAAAATAATATAAATAATATCAAATATATTATTAATACAAACTAACAAAATTTGATAAAAATCAAACAAAGGACCAAAAATGAACTAATGTAATATTTAAGGAGACTAAAATAGATTATTTTAAATTAGGAAACTAAAATCATACAATTTATATTTTAGGTAATCAAGGTTGCATTCAATCCTATAAAATAAGTGTATTTAAATACTTACAAATAAGTATATCTATGTTATTAAATAAAATAAAAATTTGTTAAACTAAAATGTTATGTATCCTTATTAAGTAATACTTATCACTCTTACTATCATTAAAAAATAATTTATTACACCAAATTAAACTTATAGCATTAAAAAAATAAATATCTTGTGAAATTAGTATTTTTTAATGTTAAAATCAATTATTAGATTCATAAAAAAAATTTACACTTCAATGTAAATCCAATAGCATGATCTTCAAATAAAAGAAAAAAAACTCATAATTTAAATAATTAATATTAAGTTTAATAAAAATAATATTTTATTTAAGAATTAATTTAATTTAAAATAATTAAAATTACATATTTAATTAGAATATATAATGCCCTTGCTACTTAAATTTTTTGCATCTACCACAGGCTAGCTTATAATTAATAATAGGCTAATTATTTGCTATTAGTTAATAGTTGGTAATTCAGCTAAATATTGATATTGATTGTATTAGATGTTTCAAGTAAAATTATTTATTGTATTACCTAAAAAATATAAATAGATATATGAAATAAACTAATTCATATTTATTTTGAAATCAAATTATATCAATGCAAATAAGGTATTCAAAATAAGAATATAATTTTTCAAATTTTAAATTTATAATTCATTATATTTTATGACATTATATATGTATTTATTTACTTGCACATTATTTTTTTTATTTTTCAAATGCCATGATCCAACCTATAGTAATAATTTGCGTGAAACCTAATTAATTGATTTCCATCGACCTAACCTATTTCTTTTACCAGTATACTTAAACATTCATGAGATAAATAGAGAAAATGACAAACAATATGAAAAGGTAAAATTTTCAATTTATCAAAATATTTCTAATGGAGTTAGGCTCACTTATAATCTATAACCTCTAACCAAGGTAAGTTTATATATCTCTACCTTTTTTCCTCTATAGTCCCAAGCCTAAAACATTTATTTACAATTAAAATATCTATTGTTGTTGTTAGCCATATCAAAAAGCTTTTGAAAGTTTAGTTAAGGTAGTGGTGGTGGAGGAAACTTAACTTGTTTATATATAATTCTAAACATAGCGGAAAAAGTTCAATGATTAATGAGTAAACATCCTAACATTAATAGACTTCAAAAATATGCAAGCACTTACCGATAGAATTTACCCTCATTTAATCGCAATATTCATCATAAACGATACCAAACTTAACAATTAATGATCAAGCAATAACATCAATTAACATTATTTATAAATAATAAAAGCAAAGCTTGCAAGCTCACTTAATTATAACCTATAACTTAGCATACAAAACATTATCAATCACAGTATTTCTAATTTAGAGAAAATAATTCAATAGCATTTCAAAAACAATCAATTTAAAAGGCAAGTAAACTTCTTTATGACTCTTGATTATCTTTATTCTTTCATAAATATTTATTGAATCTACTTCAATTCACAATCATCATTAATGTGCCCTATATTGATTCCTTAATCATTAGTACACATCAAGTTCAATCATCACAATTTAATTCACTTCATAACATATTTCATAAGCCAACACTTTCATGCCTTCTTACATGGTCACTCACTAACCATTTGTCATCCTTCTAATGCATAATACTTGTATTTTAGCATCAAAGAACTCATCCTATTCTTCAATATTTATAAATAAATTGATTATTAAAGATATAGGGGTGATAGTTGACTATATCTTCGATTATAAACTATTCGAGAACAACTTCTTAAGGCATAGTTGACTATGTAATTAATTATAAACTTCTATAAAGCAACTGGGTATACTAATAGTTGATTGTGAACTCCTTAAAAAATAAAAGCATTATCGATTATATAATTAACTATAAAATGATTATGAGCAGACTAATGCTTATAGTTAACTACAAGAGGCTTAAGAGCAATTACATAACATTATAATTAACTATGCTTGCTCAAAAAGCAGATCCCTAGACATAATCAACTACCACCTGAGTTTTTTAAAGAATTAATGTGAATCCACTATCTATATGATAATAAATTCAGCCAAAACTCATTTATGAAGTTACTAAACTTCAACCAAATCATTAAAACACATTTATATCACCTCATTTATGTCAAATTCAACAATAAACTCAAATCAAACATCATAATCAACAAATTTCTCATACAATCATCAAAAACCTAAAAAAATCACCTTAAACCTAACTAATTCTATTTAATCTTAAAAGATGAGTTTGAATATTTACTCATCTTACTCAAAAAAGTAATTTGAAAGTTAGGATTGAAGTTCGGTTGTCCTTAATCATTCAAAATCATCAAATTTAAGGTTAGAGTTCCTATTTCCCTTTTTAAGATGAAGTGTTCAAATCTTTTCTCAAATCTAAAAGAAAATTGAAGGAGAATTTAGTTATAATGAAGATCTTATCTTGATTGTATAAAAAATTTAATGAATATGGGTTTCCATAGCTTTGATTAAGAGAAAAACAAAGAGAAGGAGGAAGTGGATGAAGATAAAGAGAATGAGGAAGAAAATGGGTGTTATGGATTCTGAGAAATAAAGGATTACTGGGGAAGTGGTTAAAATTTATGGACCAAAAGAGGAAACAAAGTCAAAGGCATAATTCAAATCTTAAATCTCTTCTATATATACATTCTTGCCTCTAAACACTTTTAACTTTTGGTCATTTTATTTTGTTCATTTTTCCTCAACCAATTCAAACAAAACTCTTATCTCAAATCCATTCAAATAATTAGTTATTATTTATAAAAAAAATTATTTCATATTTCCTTATGTTGATTTATTATTTTCACATAAAAATATTTTAATTTTTTTACAAGGTCATAACATTAAAATAAAAATATAATTACTTAAAATTTAGTTAATTATATTTTATGATATTATATATTTATTTACTTTTTATTTATTTTTATTTATATTAAATTAATAAAATAGGCCAAATATTTATTTATATAATTAGAGCATAAGGTGTCAACTAATAAAATTAGGGAAAATGATGAGTTATCATGTATTATATGAAACTTATTAAAATAAAGAGTAAACATAACATTCAATCCCTTATTTATAATGATGGTGACTATTACATCTTTCAAATTTCATAATTATCACTATTATTCTCTCATTTTTCCATGTGTTATAATTGATCATCTCTCCATTCATTAGTAATACTAAAATAAATGCTAAAATAAAGAATATAATTAAAAAATAAGTAAGAATTTAATATTATTAAGATGAAATTTATCAATTCACTTTAATATTTTTTATTTATTATAATATTGCAAATGAAGAAAGAGACAAATAATTATAATAAATATAAAAATAAAAAATTAATAATACTAATTATAAAATTTGAAGAATGTAATGATTATCACCTTTATAAATAAAAGATTAAATATTATATTTACTATAAAATAATTTTTTTAAATAACTTAGTGCACCTGAACACCTTATTTATAAGTTAGGTTTTAACATATTGATAATAAGTTAAGTTAATTTATTTGTTGGACTAAACATACTTTCAATAGTTTTTTATAAGATCCTATATTTTTATATTATCTTAGACCCTTAGAAAAAAATCATAATTTATTCAAGAAAATTATAATGTTCTAAGAAGTAATAAAATCAAATACATTTGAGAGCACGAATCTTCAATACAAATAAAGAGAGAGAAGGATGAGGAGGAAAAGGAGAAAGTGATTAGGAGGGACGAGGTAGGAGCTGATGAGTGAGTCCTACAAGTATAGAGAAGAAAAAGGAGAAAGTGACCGGGGCGAACAAGGTAGAAGTAGATAAGTGAGTCCTATGAGTATAGAGAAGAAGTGGAAGGAGAGAATTAAAAAAAATAGAAAACAAATCCTGAATTTTAGATAAGTTAAATTAATGAAAATGTAGTTGAATAAAAAATAAAATAAAATAAATATATAAATATTTGAAAATTCTAATTATTAGAATTGAGATATATAATACATATTCAATATCATTGCACTGAAAGATAAAATAATACATATACTACAAAGAATTGGAAAATTCAATTAAACTTTAATAACATTTAAATCCTTTAAATAAGCTCGACACATAAATTTTTTTGTCATGAGAAAAATGATTAATATTTAATTATCAATCAAAATAAGTGATACATTAAATCCTTTAAAATAATAAATAGCTTATTTAAACACAATAAGTAATTAGTGCAATAAATACACTATTATTATTTTAAAATCAAATTAAATAAAATTATAACACTATTTAATACTCCTTCTTCTTTTTTTTAAATGTCACACTATAGAAATCTTTTTATTTCTATTTATCTATCATTTTAGAAGTACAAGACTGCATTAATTTTTTTTAACTCAAATATTGCCCATGTCATCTTAATATGCTACTCAACAACTTTACTTATTTGTTAACTTTTACCCTATGTTTGAATAATGAGAAAAATTATGGAAAAATAGTAGAAAAAAATTCAAAATAAAATATATAAAAAAATACTTTTTCACTTGTTGTTTAAATGTATAAAACATAAATGAAAAGAAAATAATAAAAAAATTAATTTTAATTTTGCTTGGTTGAAAAGCATAAAAGAATAAAAGAAATAATTTATTAAATGACAAAATTACTTTTATTGCAAATCAATCATAAAAAAGTAATTTTGTAATTATTAAGTTTTCTATCCCTTTTTCTGCTCCTATTTAGTGGCAAAACATTTTACTGATTTTTGGGATACTTTTCGACATTTTTTCTTTCCCATCATGTTAATAATATATAAACATTAAAAAATTATTTTTAATACTTTTTACACATTTTTTCTATAAATACAAATAAAGAATTAAGGATATATTAATAAATTACATTTTTCCTTAAAAATTTAGAAAATTTATTATCTTCCTTAATTGCATTTAGGGGAGTGATTTTTCCACCGAAGACATTCGCTACCCGCGGAATTTTCGCCAAAAGGACGAGGGTATCCTCTAAGCATACTCAATTCTCAAACTAGTCTATTAACTGTAATTTTCAAAAAGGCCGAAAAGAGACATGGCGTATTATACCAGTAGAAATAGAAATATGTGCTGCTTACTTATTTATTAATCATATTAACTAATTAAGTTAAAAATTTTTGTTATCATAAAAGTTGGTTTTGTTATTCCTAAAAATAAAAAGTGATTTGATTCAAATGAGAAACAAATTCCCATGAAAAATTAAATTTCTCAACAGATAATTTCATCTATAAAATTTTCAGAAAATCCTCACAGTTTTTTTACTAACATTAAAAAATTGATACTTTTCAAAAATTAACTTCTTATATTTTTGTTTAATTTAACTTTGATTTTTTTGAAAAATATTAATAAAATTATTACTACATTCTTAATATTATTTCAATAAATATCACTTGATTTTAATTGTCGTTAATGATCATTTTTTATATTATATTTCTAATCTTTCTTTCCATCATAATTTTTATAAATTCGCATTTGTTTATTTTTTAATTTGTTATAAAAAATTAAAATATGCTTATATAAAAAATATTGAGATATATATATATATATCTTAAATTTTCTTAATATAATTAAAATAAAATATAATTTAAATAAGAAAAAATATTAGTTAAATAATTAATTCTATCAAATTTATATAAAGTAGATAAAATATATAATTTTTTATTTTTAAAAATTAAAATAATAAATATAAAATATAAAATAATATAATGGATATATAATAAATAATAAATATAATTATATTTAGAATCAAATTTTTATTATAATAATATTCATGATTATATGTACAATTTACATTTTTTGATATAATATTTAATATATATTAGATAGTACTCATTCTATTTATTATATGATTAAAAAATAATTTTATTTATTATGTTTAAATAAATATATTTATGTCTTATAGTTAATAAATTATATTTATCATTAAAAAATAAAATATATTTATTATAATTTTTAAAGAATAAAAATAAAATAATAAGTAATTATTAATGAAATTAAATAAAGATAATTTTATAATTTTATCTATGAAAGATATGGGAAAATCTTCTCACTAAGGAGGGAGTCGGTAAACTACTTCCCATGATTTATAAGAAATAAAATTTTCTTAAAAATTTTATTTTCTCCATCTTAGTAATTAATAGCCAATCAAATGACTTCATTATATTCTATTTCTCATGCTACTTCCACCAACCAAACAACATTTAAAAATACAATAAACTTTTAAATACAATGCACCGAACTAGCAAAAAAAAGGGAAATATATTTATAAAAATTATAATTTTGTGCTTTTATTATCCTTGTTGTGTGTCGCCAATTTTCCATTTTTTTATAGATGTCAGTTCTCTAATTTAATAACTTGTTATTGTCATAAGTTTTTTCTTTTATAACTAGTGGTCCTACTATTTGTTTTTAAATTCCTTTCTTTATTTTTTTTTAATTTTAATTCTTTAATTTACAATTAATTTAATCATAAAATGAAATTTACAAGGATTGTTAAATTAAATAAAATATACTTAATGATTCCTAAAAAATACTATTTAAATATATGAGTATGAAATTATATAGTTAAAACAAATATATTAAATATGAAAAATATACATACTGTTACTTGTGAAAAATATTAAAATAAAATATAATACATCTTTAAGACAAAGTTTTGCACAAGTAGTGGAAAGCTTTCTTGATTTTTCTTGTGAATACAAATGACAATTCATGTCCATATGTCAAATTTATATCGTGTCAAAAATTAATAATATATTAAATATATTCAATTTAAATTAAATTTAAATAATAATTATGTCATATTAATTAAATTTATATATTAAATGAGTTATAACGGGTAAGCTTATTTAATATTTTCAATTAATAAAATTTATATTATAAATTTGATTATTAAATTTAATTATTTATTATTTTTATTAGACATATTATGTCATTAAATAAATACTTATCATAGTTTTATTTTCATTTTTATTAAAAAAATAAATTTATTTTTTATTATATCTAATTATTTATAATTTAGTTATTTTTTTTCTTAAATAATAATTTTTAAAATTTTAATATATATTTTTAAACAAATTGCCCTTATTTTAGTTTGAGCCAATAATGTTCACTCATCCATCTATTATTTATGTTATATAGAAGGATTCATTTACAATTTAAATTCATATAAGCTCAGCCTAAATTTATGTAAATTATTTTATATTTGCCAAAAAATATTACTCATACTCCTGAAGAGCTTATCAATGCGTATATATATTTCCTTACAGGATGCAAAGTGAAGTCTCAGAAAGTGTTTAATCTTATGAATGGATAAGTATTTTTATTATTGAATCTTTTAATATTTTTAAAATATATGAATTAAAGAAAAACATAAACAAATTATTCATATTTTAAGGTTAATTTTAAAAGTTTAAAAAAAACTATTCGTATTATAAACTTGAATTTACTTCATTTCATATTTGGATCCGGGTGCAATTGCACACACGTGGGAAAGGCTGGAAACATTCTCCTATAAATATCAAATTCATCGCCATCATTAAATGAACTGTATTTATATTTGTCAGGAAGCGAAAAGCACAAAGAGGATGATAAAGAAGCTGCAAGGTGTTTGCAGTGCATACTGCGAAAAAGTGGGTTACCTCGCCAAATCAATTTGGTTGCTACTTCTGAATTCCAACCCGCTATGGGTTCAGATTTTCTGTTTCCTCTCTCTTTCCCTTTTTAGCTTTCATTTGCTGAGGCTGCTTAGGCCTACAGCTTCAATAAGCTGCCTTGATTTGTTCTTCAGTTCCGTCTCCGCCACTACGGTCTCGAGCATGTCCTCCGTTGAGATGGAGGTTTTCTCAAATTCACAGCTTGTCATCCTCACCTCGTTGATGTTCATGGGTGGTGGGGTATTCACCTCCATGCTCGGTCTTCATTTCATCAGATTAAGGCTCGAAGCTATAAACAACAGCACGAGCACTAATCTTGAGATAGGGGTGTTTAAAGGAAAAAAAGAAACACCCGAGCCTGAAACTAGTCCCACGGACACTAGTGAATTGTCAGTGATTCTGGAATATTTGAGTTTTGTAGTCTTAAACTATCTCGTGGTTGTGCATATAGTAGGAGTTGCAATGGTGGTAGTTTACGTGCCCCTTCTTTCGAGTGCAAAAGAGACACTAAAGAGAAAGATCCTAAATATGTTTACATTTTGTGTTTTCACCCTACTTTCCGCTTTTGCGAGTCGTGGTTTTATTCCAACCAATGAAAACATGATAGTGTCTCCAAGAATTTGTTAAGAAAATTAACTGTGAAATAGATCATTATTCTTAAAAAATTATCCAAACCTCTCAGATGAAAGTTCAACCGGCAATTCCTCTTGGATTCAACAACTCTTTTATCTTCAAATTGTACAACTATTCTCAAGAAATTAGAAGAGAGTTTTTAAAGAAAGTTATTATTGATATGTATGTTGTGTAAAATAAAAGTAATAATATACTATTTATAAGTTAAGAAATATAGCTATTGAAAAATAGCTATTAAAAATATAGTTATTGAAAATATGATCCTTAAAATTATAGCTATTAGGAAATAAATATTGAAATAGTCATTGGAAAAATAAATTTGTTGACATTCTAAATTTTGCCAAAACTAAAATCTAGTTTCTCAAATAAGCATTAAATTTTGCAAAAATAAAAATCATTTTAATTTTGATTTTACAAAAACGGGCTTGAATCTAACTTCATTTGTTATTCGCATGCATAAAAGCAAATCCACCGTTTTACACTAATTTTGGCCCACCTCATACGTGCAAACCTATCACTTTCTTTTCTTGTCAATTTACATAAAAGAGAAGTCTTATATATAAATTTTTTCTTACCACCTAACTTGTCCAATATGGAACTTAGTCTTTTGAAATACTACTCAATGTACAATAATTCTTCACATATTTCAAAACACTTATAAAAGAAAAAAAAGAAATAGGTAAAGAATCTTTGTCAAGTTCTCATATAAATGTAAATTATCAAATTGGTGTCCTATAGACTATGAATCAAATCTAAAAAGAAAAAGACATAATTCATAAAGTTACCAGTGAAACATCTAATTTCTAAGAATCGATAATTTTTTATTATAAAAATAGCAATCTCAACCATTAATTTACATTTGTAAATTATTTTCTCATGCAACCCATTTTTGCACTAAATCATAAGTGAACCCATTAGGTATACACTAGAATTAAATACACTATCTATAAAGGTTATGGAATTCATTAAAAGTTAACTTCATCTTCTCACATAATTTGTATTTTTAAAGCACTAATCACATAAATCATAGGAAGGACACATAGGATTAATTCTAGTTCTTTTAAAACTAATATTAACTTGTTATTACCCATATAAACCTACTTCATAAGACGTTACCATCAATGTTAATTTCTTAAAATAGCTTTAGTCCCATTCCCCTTGATGTATCAATTATTTATTTTCTACCAAAGAATTTTTTCAAAAGATGGGCCAAATTCCTTTCTGACTTGACATAATCTATAGAGATCATTCCATCTTTAAGTAATAGCTTCACAATATTATGTCAATTTTTACCATTAAAAGTTTTATTCTTTGCAATGCTTATTGTCAATTAACAACCACAATGTATAGATACCAAAGGTTTTGATTTCGTACTTAATGATACATTAGATAAGAAATTTTGTATCTACTTAATTTCACTTTCAACCATCTTAAAAGCCATAAACTCTAACTCCATGATGGATCTAACTATAATTTTTTCCTTAAATGATTTCCAGGCCACTGCACAACCACTAAGGGTGAATACAAAATCACTAGTGAATTTTGTCTTATCTGAATCAAAGATCCAGTTAGCATCATTATATCCTTCTAATACAATGAGAAATCCACTATATAGAACACCATAATTTATTATTCCTTTTAGATATTTCATCATTTTTACTAGTGAATTCCATTGATCTTGGTTAGGATTATAGGTATACTTACTTAATCTGTACATTGTATATGCTATGTCAGGTTTAAAAAAATTCATTAAAGCATCAGATGCCCAATAATCTAAGCATAATCATATTGATTTATTGAGTTCGCTAAATTTTTCATTAATTGAATATTAACATCATAAAGAGTACTAACAAGCTTTTCCTTAAGATACCCAAACTTCTTAAAAAGTTTTTATACATAATGTTGTTGAGTTAACATAATGTCACTGTCTTTCCTTATGATTCTAATACCCAAAATAACAATAACTTCACCCATGTCTTTCATATCAAAATTTGAAGTCAAGAAGTATTTAGTTTCATGCATAACAAGAAAACTAGTGCCAAAAATAAGAATATCATCCATATATAAGCTAATGATCACACATTCATTGTTTTCATATTTTGTATGTATATATATATACATTTATCCACTTCAACACATGAAAAATCATTATTTGTCAAGGTTTGACTAAATTTCTCATGCCATTATTTAGGTGCTTATTTTAAGCTATACAAAGATTTTTTTTTTCAATTTATAGACCTTATGTTCTTATCCTATAACTTCATAGCCCTTATGTTATATTATATAAATTTCTTCCTTTAAATCTCCATTCAAAAAGGCAATTTTCACACCTATTTGATGTACAACTAATTTAAAAATAAAAGTTAAAGCAAACAAAATATGAATTGAAGAAATCCTTGTTATTAGTGTAAAAGTATTAAAATAATCAATATTTTATTTTTGTATAAAATCTTTTACAACTAATCAAGCTTTATATTTTTCAATTGAACCATTAGGAAAATATTTCTTTTTAAAAATTCATTTGCAATCTATTAGTTTTACTCCAAGAGACAAGTCCACAAGTTCTCAAGTTTAATTTTTTAAAATTGATTCAAGTTCTATTTTGATTACTTTCTCCCAAAATTTTACTTCAAACAAAAAAAAAGTTTCAAAATATATTTAATGATTATTATCAATAATAAATATATAAAAATCATTTCCAAAAGAATTCTTTTTCTTTTTTGTCTTTTACTTCTTTTTAAAGTTTTATTTGTCTATTCTGGATCAAATAAAGGTGTATTCAAAAGTTTTGTTATATAAGAAATTTTATCACGTAGTGGATAAATATGTTCAAAGAATTCAACATTCTTTTTCTCTATTATTGAATTATAGTCAAGCACATCACTTTTCAAAATAAGAAATCCAAATACTACACTATTAGTAGTATATCCCACAAATATACTATCAAAAGTTTTTAATCCTATTTTTCTTTTCTTGGGCTTAAGCAATTAAACTTTAGGTAGAAATCCACACATTTTCAAATATTGTAAATTAGGTGTATAACCTTTTCACAACTCAAAATATTTTCCCTAATTTCTTATGAGGCATCCTATTTTGTAAATGACAAATAGATAAGATGGCTTCCTTTCACAAGTTTTCAAGTGCAAAAGAACTTATTAATAAGGCATTCATCATTTCATTTAGTGTCCTATTCTTTTTTTTTTTTTTTTGCTACTCTATTTGATTCAAGAAAATATGGTGGTATTAACTCATGTATTATTTCTTCTTTTTCATAAAAATCATTGAGTAATATAAATTCATCACCTTTGTCTGATCTAACTCTTTTAATTTTTCTACTCAATTGATTTTCAACCTTAACTTTGTATTGTTAAAACATGGGAAAGATTTCATCTTTATTTCTAATTAAGTATACTTTGGTATATCTAGAATAATCAACTATGAAAATAACATAATACTTCTTACCACCTCTCATTATAGTTTGTTTTAAATCAACTAGGCCTGTATGTACTAAGTCTAATAAGTTTGATTCTCTTTTATTTACTAATGCACATGTTTTCTTGGTTAACTTAGATTTTACACAAACTTGACATTTATTCATATTATTAGAAATAACCTCAAGAATTAATCTTAAAGTTTTCATTTTTACAATGTATCCAAAATTTACATGACCTAGTCTTAGATGTCATAAATTAAATAAATCAACAAAGCAAGTAGAAATACATGCAATCTCATTCACAATATCAAAGAAATTCAATACAAACAATCCCTTATTGCAATATCCCTTTCCCACAAAAGCATTATTTTTTTTGTCATAATTATTTTGTCATATTCAAAAGATATTTTTATCTCAGCTTTTCCTAGTAAAGATACAATGACTAAATTTTCTCTAATATGAAAAACATGCAAAACATCACTTAATGACAAGGTCTTACCAGCTATGAGTTTTAAAAATATTTTACCTTTTCCAAGAACTTTTGTGACTCTTGTATCTCCAAGATAGACTAAATCTTCTCCATCTCTTACTGGTGATATTAGCAGAGATATGTCTTGTAGCACTAAGTCTACCACCCAGTCTTTCATATTGGCCATAATATTTGCTTGAAAAAAGACTTCTATGATTATGTCATTATTATCTCTAACAAATTTACTTTAGGTTTTGGAAGATTGACATTTCTTACCCTTTTTCTACATTAAGGTGTATGAAGTCATGACTTTTCATAAATATAATAATTTTCTTTCTTTTTTTCTTAAAATTGGAATTAGTAGTTTTAGGCTTATAATCTTTCTCAGAATTATTAGGAAAGGGTTTATGATTATACCTTTTTTGGTGTGAGTTCCTTTGTATTGATTCTTTTAGTATGAACTATCCTACACTATATTAGCCTTCATTGTTAATGCCCTCACTTTTGTAGTTTGCATTTCTTTATGGTTGACATCTTCAATAATGACATGAGTGATAAGTTTTGCTAGTGTGAGTTATTTATACTTGTGTTTGAGTTATTGTTTATAACCATTCCATGAGTCAAGTAGCTTTTCAATTAAAACCTTAACAACAAACTCCTCTTGCAACACTATTTTTTTGGCTTTAAGATCCTTTAGCAATTTATGATGTTTATTTATTTGTGTTTTTATATCATTTTAATAATTCATCTCCTAACAAAAAACTTCATTGTTAACGCCCTCGCTTTTGCAGTTTGCATTTATTTATGGTTAGCATCTTCAATGATGATGTGAGTAATGATTTTTGCCAGTGAAAGTTATTGATACTTATGTTTGAGTTGTTGTTTATAACCATTCCATAAGTAAAGTAGCTTTTCAATCAAAACCTCAGTAATAAACTCCTCTTGTAACACTATTTTTTCAGCTTTAAGATCCTTAGCAATTTATAATGTTTGTTTATTTGTGTTTTTATATCTTTTTCATCATTCATCTCCTAATGAAAAATTTCCTATTACAAATTCTTGCTTACTTGCATTTTCAGCAGTGTATTTAAGAATCATTGAATCCTAATTACCTTGGATTCCTTATAGGAATAGTATATATCAAATAGTTCATTGGATAATGTGTTAAGAATTGTATAATGACAAACTTTGTTAGCATAATTCTAGTTTTTCGAATTCTACTCCATATTAATGAGAACCCATGCAAAACCATGAATGTCTAGAATAGAGGAAATGCATTCCTACCATATTTTCAAATTCTAACTTTCAAATACCTCAATCTTTGAAATGCCTAAAGAAGGTTTTTGCATAAGAGAGATTTTGCAGTGCTAGATTAGTAGTGCATTCAATATCTAGTGAATGAGTATTCGGTTGAAGTTGGCCATTGTTCGAAGCAAAAGCATTAAGCTATCATAATTCCTTAAGATTGTTAAGAAAATTAGCTATGCAATTTGATGTGTGATATAGGTCACTGTCCTCAAAGAATTATTCGAGCCTCTCATGTGAAACTTGAACAAGTAATTTCTTCAAGATTCAACAGACTTTTCTATCCTAAAATTGCACAATGAAATATAACCATTAAAATATAACTATTGAAAATATGACCATTGAAAATATAACAATTAGAAAATAAATATTAAATAATTATTAAAAATAAATGTTCAAATAATCATTAGAAAATAAATGTTTAAATAAATTTATTAATATTTCAAATTTTATCAGAGTTAAAACTAATTTCTTGAATAAACATCAAATTTTGTAAAAATAAAAATTATTTTAATTCTAGTTTTGCATAGATAGGCTTGGGTTTAGCTCGCGTGTTATTCACTTGTAGGAGGACAACTCCACCATTTTACAGTAACTTTGACCCATCTCATTCTTATGAACTTATCACTTTCTTTCCTTATTACTTTACATAAAAGAAAAGTCTCATATATAAACCTTATTTTAAGGCTTACCCAATATAGGACTTAATTTTTGAAAGTACTACTCAATGTGCAACAAAATTTAGGTTTTCTTTTAATGCTCATTCCTCAAGTCCTTCTCTCAAACACTTTGTTCCCTCCTTTCTTTGTGATTCTTCATATGGGTATTGGGAAACTTGTTCAAAAAGCTAAAAGGACCTTCTGAGTATCTTTTGAACTACAGTGACAAAATTGGGTACAAGAACTTCTTTCCAAGGCAGTGTTGAACCCTTTCGCTTCTTGCTATTTTTAGGTTTATTTTCCTTCACTTTATACATTTCTACTTAACAAATTAGAACTTGGAAGCTATGAAGAGACACCACTTATCAAAAAGTCATTGGTATCAAGTGGTGAATTCCAAACATATTGGAGAAACCATTGCGAACCTCATTGCCCAACTTGGTTCTATTTGTGGTTGTGATGTTAGTCTCCCTCTATTTGTAGTTATGATGTTAGTCCTCTCTCTCTCTCTCTCTCACCCCCTCATATTAATTCCACCACAAGATTAAATTAAAATTAAATAGTAGCAGAATAAATTTTTTTTCCTAACATTAATAAGTAGATTGAATTTTTTGAATAATGAAAAAACTTTTACATTGTTTATTTCCTAAAAATGCTTTTATCATTAAAAAGATAGAGTTTGTTAATATATTAAAGGGAAACTGCCCTAAGAATAAAAAAAGAGACAAATAAAAAGAAAAGTTATTTCTTCAATTAAGAAAGAAAAGATTGAACTTTTAATACCAAGTTTGGACATCAACTTAAAGAAAAGAAATAGAAATACAGAAACACATCAGCTTCATCGGTGATCACCTCATGATATGTATATATACATTTATACGTATTAGCTAGAGGTGGCAAATAGATGAGTTAGGATAGTTATGGATTAAATCAAAAGTGGATGAATTATTGTTAACCCATTTATCCATTTATAATTCAATATAAAATTTTAAATGGATCATGAATGACCCATGACCTTTGAATATATAGTTAACCTGACTCATTCATCTATTTATTAAATTATTATTATTTTATATTTTATCATTTTTATTGATATTATTTTTTACCACTATTTTATACTTATTAATATCATTTCAAAACAAACTTATGCTATAAAAATTTTTATTATTTACTTTTATTTACTTTTTAAAATTATAATTTTTTATCGCATTTTCTTAACATAATTTTTAAAAATTATTTTAATAGTAAATGTAGTTAATTAAATATTTTAATTTTAATATACATTAAATAAAACTTATTTAATTTAAAATAGATAGTAAATAAAATTAAAAAAATTTAAAATTATGAATTATACGCATTCTTTTACAATAATAAATTACACTTTTACAATTGCATATATATCACAATTAGATTTCAATTTGTAAAGTATCACTTAAAAAGTAAAAATTGACCGTATTGGTGTATTGATATTTGCAAAGTATAGCCAAGAATTTAATATATAGTGATGTGATATATTACATGTGACACATAACATTATAAAAAATTTTACTTGAAAATTCAAAAAGGTAATTTTGTTATTATTTTTAAGTTTTAAAAATAAAAATAATAAATTATATAAATTTTAGTACAAAAGATTGAACTTAATTTTACTTTTTTATAAAAAAAATTGATATTGTCACGTATATAATAATATTATAATTTTTTTCTCAAATAATTAATTTTAAAAATATTTAAATTGTATTAAATTAATAAATATATTTTATTATAATATTTTTTATTTTATAATATTAGTTTATACAATATATAAATTTACCTCCAATGAATAAAAATAAATAAATAATTATCCATAAATTAACTCAATATGACCTTAATTTCAATTAGTTAATAACGACTCAATCTATATTTACCCTCAAATTAAAATAAATAAATATGAATAGATTAAAATAATAATAGATATAAATGAATAAATAGATATAAATCAAAATTACTAGCCGTTAGCCTACTTTCCTCCGCAACTAGAAGCAACCTCCCTTCTTCAGCTTTAATAAATTGCACAGTACCATTCATTAAAAATATTAATTTTATTCTCCTTGTGATATAGTGCCACCCTCCCAATCATTGCCATTTTCCAATCACATTGTTGGTTTCCATTGTGGTAAATCCATATGCACCGCTTCAATTATTTTCTTTTTGAGTAATATTTTTCTACATAAAACTATGAATAATTAATAGCCGCCTGAATAAAAATTCTTTAATTCAATATACAGAGGAAATCATGGCGCATGGTTATTGGCTATGTCCCAGGGTCTTTAGTTCACATACTGTGATAAAATGATTGCTATTTTTGTATTCCAAGTCAAGGGGCGTCAGAAAATGTTAAGAGTTTTTTAAGTGAAGATCTCTGGATTTGCATATATATCAGAAAATATTATTATATGACAGGTATCTTCCTCTGTATAAATCATTTGTGCCAGTAAAAGGTCACGAGAACAAGAAGGGAGAAAGCAGAAGAAAAAGAAGAGGTGAGAACATGATATCATCTCAACTCTCATCCCGTTATGTTTGTGATACTGGTATGCATCACTGAGGCAAAAGTTGAAGGATGATCTTCAGTTTCAACGTCCTCAACATTGTCATTTAAGTTGTCAGGTACCGAGGTGCTCTATTTCCATGCTGGTGATTTAGATATACCTTGACTCACTTTGAGCTGATTTCAACATGTCATCCGCATTCAGTGCATTTGGAAATGTAGGTTTTAGCACAGGATACATTTGCAAACGGCATGGTAAATGCCAAGACAAATGGTTTGGATTTGTGGGAAAATGAAGCCAACGGGGAAAGATAATTCTCATAGTCGTCATGTTTTTTGGAAGACTCGAAGTTCAATGTGGACGGCGGAAAAGCTCCTCTAACTCATCTCTATCTGTAATTATTATCAGCAACTCTCCCAAGGATCCCCAATAATATCACTTCAACAATAAATGGTTCAGGCTATTGGAATTTGACTTGTCCTGAAAAGAAAAATCTGACTGACTCCATTTACAAACACATCTTTACTGCAAAACTTAATCACAGGGAAGCGCTTACTAAAAAGGAAGAGAGACACAAATGTGATTCGCAGATTTCTGTGTGCGTGTGCATCAGTTTATTTTAAGCTTTAAAGGGTGGTGGCAACTTTGATAATACCCAACTTGGTGAGCTATTCAGCCACAGCGCTTCCCCACTTTGTTTGTGCTTGAAGTCAGGAGCTCTTTCATTTCTCTGAAAACCAGATAACAATCACCTTCATAAACAAAGTTCAACCAAACTACCTGACAGAAAAATATGTAAACCAGAAACTAGAATTACCTTTTTTAACCTATTGTCCCACCATTTATCTGGGTTTTCCACCACATCCTTCCACTGCTCATCACCTACATCAAATTGAAGCAAATTAACCTTTATGTAATGAGTTAGAGAGAGACACACACACACACAAACCACATAACGCTAGGCAATGAGGAAACTGATGTCAGTCCCCAAACAAACAAGGAAAGAAAATAAAAATCTTACAAGAGAATGAAAATACCAAAAATCTTCTATTATTTCCTAATTGTATATACAACTGGAGAAATTCTCTAGGCTGCAAAAATCCAAATTATCACTTCCTTTCAGAAATCTGCCACCGACCACAAGTATGCCCATGATACATAGAGTCTTGGAATATGAGAAAGGAATTTACTTCATACAGACCTTTGCCCTTCTTTTCCTGTTTAGATTTAACAATCAGAACATCTGATTCCACCCCTTCAAGTTTTAGACAAAAACCATTTGGGAGCCCCGTTAAGCCAGAGTGAGAACCTGCCATCCTTACGCTTGAAGTCAGGGTACCTTGGATTCACCTATGGTAGACAAATACGTAAGAAATCTCTCCAAATGAATTAATTAGAAGTGACAATATCCCCAGGTTTATTGTCCTCAATTATTACCAGTTCATTGCGCTTCACATCACAGCAATCCCACCGCTGCTTAGGATCATCCAGAAGGTCTTTCCAAGAATCCGTTAGAAAGCCTATATCATTATTTCCACCAGCTATACAACAAATACATAACCAATCAAAACATCCACGTGACATAAGTCAATTGCTATACAATGAAAGGGAACTATCCGATGCATGTATACTTACTTGAGCCCTTCAATTCAGGTTTCTGATCAAATGTCATAGACTCTAGTTTCTCTTGAAGCCATTTGGGAGTTGAATCATCAATAAAGAGTAACTTACGATTCTTCTTATGTTCAAAAGCTGCACCCGTTGCATTGTCCTATATGAATTACAAAAGTTTCAGAAACACACATTTGAAGAATGGACGTCATTTCAGAATGGCAGAGGGCCAAACTTAAGGAAATGAATAAAGAAGCAGCTGCCTACTTCTGTTGAACGAACTTTCCTCCATTCATCAGGGCTTGAAAGGAGATCCTTCCATGACTGGTCTATGTCATGCTTCTCAATTTGCTTTGAATGGAGATCCTTCCACGCCCTGTTGATGTCATGCTTCTCACTTGCTATGATACAAATAACACATCAGCAAAAACTTATCTCGCTACGATACAAATAACACATTAGCACAAACTTATCAAGTTCAAGATTGGTATTGTCAAAGTAGCAAATTGCACAGTTTTTTTTTCCCCCTTTTTCCAATAGAAAAACAAAATTATATTAAAAAAGAAAGATACAAAGAAAGAGGACAAGAAGTCCTCAAAAAATAAAAGAACAGCTAGAGATATATAAAACACAAATGAAACCATCCTATCAAAGATCTAAGATTGACTTCCAATTCCTTTGCAGATCTGTCAAACTTTTCCCTTGAAATAAACCATGAGCTTTAAGCCAAAGTGAGGTAACAAACAAAATCTTATTACACACCATCACCATGGGCTGATATAACTGTTTAATAATTCTAGCATTCCTTTCCAACCATAGGCAACCATAAAACAGCAAGACTTGCAACATGCCGTAGAGATCTTTATGCCTCCCAAATACCCAATATCTAGTAGATAGGAAACTATCCAAAGTAGCTAGGCAAACCCATAATATTTCAAACATTCCATAACTGCCAAGCCATCTCACAATGCAAAAACAAATGCCCAAGGGCCTCTGAATTTTCAAAACATAACAAACACATACCAGGGACAAAGCCTTATGAGGTCTGCACACCTATAACATGTCATTAGTATAAATCTTATTCAAAACAGCAGTCCAAACAAAAACTCTAACTTTAGAAGGAGCCTTAATCTTCCAAAAAGTATTCAGAAAAGGCACCAAAAAGAATTCAAAAAAGGTAAATTAAGATTGAAAGGATTTTCAACCAAAAGGTAAAAGAAAGATTCACACGGGAACACACTAGTGGAGTTTAGAGACCGTGGAGTTTAGAGACCATAACACGTCTATCTGGATTAGGAGAAACAGGGAAAGAATCCAACAAATTTGAAAGAAGCACTAATTCCAACATCTCTCTTTCATTAAGATTCAATGGCCAATAAAGCAAATACTCAGACTATCAGTAATTACAGGCCTACAGAAGCTTATGTTTCCTTACATTTAACAAGACTAGGGGAAAGGTAACAAGGAGTATTATTGTTCATAAAAATTTACCCTTTGTTAGAGGCAGTAACGCCAAGTATATGTGAAATTAATTTTAATTACAGACACGAAAATAAATATAACTACAATCCTTCATATATGAGCCAGATTAACTTTCACAAACATTTGTTATCTGGTGCTAGAACATTTCTTTTTCTGGTTTAATACTAATAGGTTATTATATTTACTATTGTTAATTGTTAATAATAGAATATCATAATTATTATTATGTTAAGACACACATATAACATTTCTAATCACCAATGCCACTACGTAGAAGATTGCATGGTTTCATTCAAAGGTCAGGCAGTAGTCCAGCTCCTTAACAATATTTCTGTTCTATGGAAATTCTGAAAAGCATCCATTCTATAACCATAAACTTGCACGTCTTTGCGTAAATAACCTAAAACATCTTAAGTAAGAGGTTACCCTTCAATCCTTCCAGGTGCTCAAATACTTTGTGCACCCTATTTCCTCTATGTTAACATTCAATTTAATAAAATACACTCGTGCACACACAGAATGACCCTGCAGACCCCTGAAATGATTAATCTTTCATGACTCATGTTCATGATGCATATGACCTAAGAATCAAAGACCGACACCAAACGACATTCATTGCTACCACTTATACCAATAACAATCATGGGCCTCACTCATAACAACTTCTTCCACAGCCCCTTTCAAGAAAAAAAAATGATGCTGCTACTTTAATTCTAAAAACATTAATAAACCTTCATTGATTTTACAGCTGTCAAATGGAAAATGAAATAGAAGATGACCTTTCACAGAATTCAGCAATTCTTTTTATCAAACCACTTGAATTTGTTTGGAATGGCTTAAGCAATTGCTACAAATATGATATTTATTTATATACAAAAGATACAATTAGACAAAGATATTACAATCAAATTTGAAGTACTAACTCTAATCTTAATCAAGTTAGAAAGAAAATAATAACTCTAAAATCTTCTAAAATAACTTTCTATTATGTACATATTCCAACACTCCCCGTCAAGCTGAAACGTATATATATCATATGCACCTAACTTGTTGCATGTATAATCAATTCCTGGTTTTCGGAGAGATTTAGTAAAAACATCAACTAACTGATCAATAGAATTTACAAAAACAATAACGATCTCTTTTAAAGTTATCTTTTCCCGAATGAAGTGATAATCAAGTTCAATGTGCTTAATCATTTCATGAAAGACTAAATTTGAGCAATGCGCAATGCGGCCTAATTATCATAAATAAGTTCCATAAAACTTAATTCATATAACTTGAGTTCTTATAATAACTATTTCAACTACATGAGCTCACATGTGGCAATACTATAACCTCATATTCTAACTCTGCACTAAATCTGCCACCAAATTTTATTTTTTACTTTTTCATGAAATGAGATTTCCTTTAAAGAGAATACAATACCTAGAAGTAGAACGTCAATCACTTACTAATTTGCATCAAAATATCCAACAATCCAAGTGTAGCTAATGCTATAGCCTAATACTCTACCTTTGCACTAAATCTACCACCACATTTTGCTTTTTACTCTTCCATAAAATCATATTTCCTCCAAAGAGAATACAATACCCAAAAATGGATTATCGATCACTTAGTAATTCGGCCAAATTTACATCAGAATATCCAATAATTTGAGTATGGCTTTGGTTTTCATATAACAACCTTTTTTTTTTTTGGGGACTTATCTTAATGTATCTAAGAATTCGCATCACAGTATCCTAATGAACTTCACAAGGTGAGGAATTGACTTACTAAACTTATAGCAAATGAGACATTAAGTCGATGGTTGTGAGATAATTCAAATTTTCAATAAGCTTTCGATATCTTCCTAGATCTACAAAAGGCTTCCCCTAATTTAGTAAAAATTTTACATTTGAATCTATAGGTGTGTCAACGAATTTACACTCCAGAATACCTATCTCACTTAATATATCAAGAGCATATTTCCTCTAATATATAGAGATACTAAATTGAGATTATGCTACTTTAATGTTAAGAAAATATCGAAATCTCCCAAGATCCTTAATCTAAAAATGATGAGACAAATGTCGTTTAAACTGATCAATACCCTTATAATCATCTCCTATAATTACTATGTCAATAACATAAACAATTAGGTATATTTGATTAGAAATAGAAGAATGATAAAAGATAGGGTGATTAGCTTCACTCTACTGTATAACAAAATCCCCTAAGCAACAAATCCTAGTGGTTGCTCCATGTAAACTTCTTCCTCAAGATTACCATGCAAGAATGCATTTTTAGTGTCTAACTAATATAAAAGCCGATGACAAATTGCAGACAAAGAGAAAAAAACGAACTGAAGCAATTTTTGCAACTGGTGATAATGTATCACCATAATTTAAACCAAAAACCTAAGTATAATCCTTTGCCACCAACCAAGCTTTTAATCGATTAATCTTCCCATCAAGGCCAACTTGAATAGTAAATACCCAACAGCAATCAACTAAAGATTTGTGAATAAGTAAATGTACTAAATTTCATGTACCATTGGTATATAATGCAATCATCTCATTTAACATCACTTGACACCACCATAGGTGAGAAAAAGCTTCCTACATGGTTTTAGGAATGGAAACAAAAGATGAAGCAGAAACAAAAGCATGTTGAGATGTAAACAAATAGTGATAACTCAAAAAATTAAAAATGGGATATAAATTTCAACTAAAACAATTACCTTTTTGAAGTATAATAGAAAGGTTATCAAGAATTCTAATGAATCAAATTCTGGATATAAGACTGGAATAGAAGATGAGTTTATAAAGTCTTTTTCAGTAATTTGGGTTCGTACTAAATCTTCAACAACATGGGCTTAATGTAGTTATCGTTGGAAAGTAATAAAAGACTTGTCCTATGAAGATAGAGAAGATGCAAGTGTACGATCATAAAAAAAAAAATGGGTAAAATCTCAATTATCATGATGAATTCTGTGAAAGAAGAGACAAAAGGAGAAGACTCAAAGAATGTGACATTAATAAAAATAAAAAATATATTATAGCTAATGAATAACAATTATAACTTCTTTGTAATCTTGAATATCCTAGAAAAATATATTTTATGGATTTACAAGATAATTAGCCTCTTCTTAGAAAAAGATCACAAACAAAATAAGTACATTCAAACACAGAAAGAGAAAATTTATACACAAGTTTTTTTGAAAAAACCGGAAGGCATTTGATTGTTAAAAATAGAAGACATGCGATTAATTAAATAACATACAATGTGTATAGCATCTGTGAAAAATGTATGCAATAAAAGAGTTCGTGTAAATTCAATTAAATATTGATTCTTTCTTTCAGTAACACCATTTTGTTGAGGTATATGTGAACACGTGGATTGATAAAAAATGCCCTTAGAGGACATAAAAAAAAAGAAAGATGCAATAAAATATTTTCAAGCATTGTCACTTCGAAGTATACAAATTTTTAAACTAAATTGATCATATATTTCAGAATAAAAGGATTTAAAAATTAAAAATAACTCAGAACAATCTTTTGTAAATATAACCAAATGCATCAAGAGTAATCATCAATGAATGTAACGAAATACCGAAAATTTAAAGTTGAAGTAACATGACTCAAATCCCAAATATCAGAATGAACAATAGAAAACAAAGATTCCGCTCTATTTTGAATTTTATTAAGAAATGAATTGCATACATGCTTATTGAGTTAACAAGACTTGCACTTTACAAACTCTAAAGTTGAAAGATTAGAAACCATTTTACAAAATTTTCCAATAACAATAATGAAGTAACTCGAGATTCAACAGCAATACAGATTATGTAAAAAGCTGGTTTAATGTAATAAAATCCCTATTACTCATACCTAATGTCAATCGTCATTCTCATACTTCAATCTTATATGACAAAGGAATCCATAAAGAAAGTTATAAAACAATTAAGAGTACACGTAAGTTGATTAATTGAAAGGACAACCAAGTACCAAAAAAAACTGATTGTAGTGATAAAGAAGGAATGGGTTTTATTTAACCAAGACCTTAAGCAACAGTTTTAGATCCATTACCTAAGGGAATTGTAGAAAGGGATTTATTGGTGCAATTAAATTGGGTAAATAAGGATCAATTACCAATTATATGATTTGAAGTTCCTAAATCAAGTATCCAAGGGTCAAAGGATACTGATGCTGAATGAGATCAACAAGCTATATGCTTACCAAACAAAAAGAAAGAAATAATACTAGATAAGGAATTTATGATTGATGTTTCAAACTTTTTTTTAAACAACAACTAATCTGGCTATTTGGATCGAAAAGCAAATTTCATTGCTCAAATTAATGAACTAAGACCATAAGCGGAGTCAATGAGAAAAGGTGACAAAGGTGCGATGGCACATGTAGCTCATGCACAAGTGTACAAGCGGCATGTGATACTCATTCACGTATGATACACACGCCAGTGGGTTTTGTAGGAAAATGGCCAACAAATATGTTTGTATAGGCAGTTTCATGAAAAACTCTGAAATACTCCGAGAATATTGCAAAAAACTGGAAAATATGTGCGTTAGGTGTCTAGGTTTCTAGGTTCTGTTTAAGGGCAATTTTGGTTTTTTATTTGTCGGTTTCTAGGCTATTTTGGTTCTATTTTGTTGGAGAAACAAAAGGTGGCTTGGTTTTGATGCTGAATTTTTTTTTTCCTTGGGTTTTGCTAAAGAACAATTCTAGGAATAGCAAATGGCAGCAAAAACAGAGCCCCTCAATGTAAAGGCTCTACTACCAACTTGAGTTTGTTTGAAATGGCTTAAACTATTACTACAGCCATGACATCTATTTATATATAAAAGATATAATCAATTAAAAATATTACAATCAAATCTAAAGGACTAACTCTAATCCTAAACAAGTTAGAAAGAAAATAATAAATCTAAAATCTTCTAGAATAACTTCTTAATAAGTATATATCTTAACAAAACCAAACTTCTGAACTAACTTCTTCTAATTTCGATGATTAGGCGCTTATGTATCCACATATTGAAGATGAAAATTTGGTTGTCAATTTTACATCTATAGGTTTGCTCCTATTTACTCTTGCTCAGGCTGCTATCCTGTATAGGATCAATACTAAGGATATGCTTCAAGTGCAAAGGCTTCCTAAGGCACGATCAATATACGTGCGACATGTTACCGAATTCAAAGAGCAACGATCATTTGTTTCTGCATTGTGATATGGCTTGGAAGCTTTGGACCAAATTATTTTATTTATTTGATGTTACCTAGGTGTGCCCCTCAATTTATTTATTTTTTTTTAATCTCAAGAATTTTGGGGGCAATAACGATAATAAGGTGCTTTGGAATTTTTTGCAGTTATTGGGTGCATTAGGTTGGAACAAAATGCTAGCATTTCTAAAAATCAAACTCAGTCAAGTGTTATTTTATAGGACAGTTAATGGTTTTATTTACATAAATGACTTTGTCCAATTTGCATAGAAATTGGGTAGCAATCTTGTAATAACTTTTGAGATTTACTTATCATATTCCTTATATTCTTTATCCTAATAATAGAAGTTTCTTTTTTTATCAGAAAAAAAAATATAGTCTTGCGTAAAAAAGATACTATCTGAAAAACAATAAACAAACAAACAATAACTAATTCATAAATTGCTATAGATCTATTCAATCCCAAATTTACAGGATAATTGCTATACATTCTAGGCAGTTGAATGCATGACTGTATGTCAATTAAAGCCATATAACAGAGTTAGATGTTCCACTTACATTTATTTGCAAGATTTATCATACAGAATTATTTTATAAGATGATGTTAAAAAAAAAATGCAGCCAAAAATCAGGAGCAAGGACTTACCAGATGAATTAGAGACATGTTCTTGCTTTGCAACTCCAGAAGTACTCTTCATTTGAGGATATCCACGTACAAAGTTGAGGCTTTGTGCCATAATCAAATGTGGTGAAACATAAAGTGCATATGGTACACACTGGACCTACAGCTTTTCACGCAGATGATAAAATAACAATGGTGATGACAATATGAAAAAAACATGAGACACAAACAAATAAGGTAAAGGGGTATAACACACACATGCCCATAAAATATAAAGACCCAAAATGTAAACTCAAAACACAAGAAAGAAAAGTATACTCGAATATAATAAATTCATTGCCTCAGTTTTACAACTTATTCCTGTGAACGAATAACCAAAAACAAGCTTTATTTAATTGATAGAGATGCACAGGTATTAAGCATGACTAGAATAAAATAAAAATATTAATTAAAAACTCAAACCAAATAAAACTTCCATGAGCATGCAGATGCTAATAATTTTAGACTCTTAGCTGCTAGAAAAATTTTGCCTCCTTCAATTGCCCTCCTTTAAACATATGAAGATGCTGTTTTGTCATTTTGTGTGCTCCAACTTAATCCACCCCTCCCAAAAAAACAAAGGCGCGTGCACGCGCACACAAAATCTTGGAATGGAATGCATGGAACCATGTCAAATTAGTGATTCATAACAACAAACAAAATAAAATCAATAGAAATGAAACATCTATGTCTAAGGGAAGAAGTCTTATGACAACACATAATGCATACGAACTAGAGGAGTCCAACTGGAAAATACCTGCACATTGCTTTGACCATGGTTTTCATTGAAAGAAGGAGGATCTGCAACGAGTTGCCCAGATATATGGATGCAATCCTTTTCTTTCAGATGGAAAGCCGCACTATGAGCCAACTCACCCTCAAATATTACTGGAATCCTTAAAAGAAAATAAAATGCACAGGTATTCATAAGCAGATACAATCAAATGACCACCTCATGTTTAAAAAATTCAAGTTTTCAACATTTCCATGACCGTACCGGCATGGTTCTACAAAGAAATTAAAAAAAAAAAATCTAAGAGGAGAAAATGGATGTTAAGCAGTAAAAGAAGAAAATAGATGAGTTTTTGTCTTCTGGTCAGTTAATCTACGTCACATACCAAAGAACATTATTTTTCTAACACAGGATAAAGAAAACCAAGCCTATCTTTGGACAATGCTTTTTCATAGAAAAGCATCATCAGATTCCATAAAAATAAATTCCTGCTATAAAGTCTGTTTTGGTGGATAAATCCATATATGATTAATATTTACTGACTTCCTATAAACAAATATTTCTTGCCCATGTCACTTTTCCATGAGCCATTTTTACTAAACAATTTCACTTAGACCCAATCAATATCAACCAAGGAGTTCATTGATACATTTTGAACCAACTCCCTAATTACGTAATTGCGTATTGATTTGTGCTTAAAATAAAACCAGCTGTAAAATAGATAGATCAGATGCACAGCATTTAAGGTCTAGACCCTAGCATGTGAGTACTAACGCGGTTGATGGAGAATTCAACATGAAACAAGCAAAGCCCCAGATGGTTAATAAGACGACTATCTGCAAATGTACATACCAAAGCCGGGGTGAATCGTTAGACTCTCGTATCTCGATAACAGTGGCAGCCCAAGTCCTGCCATCAGCAGAATTTTGAAATTGAACCGGCATATGAACAGGACCAATGAGGTTGACGGAATTGGCAACCTTGGCAGAAATAAAATCTAAGTGGGCTTCGGCTGCAAGGGCGTCGGCTTCGTCCTTGGTCCTTGAGATTGAGATGCAGCAGTTTGGTTCGGAAATGACGGCGAAAGCTTATATGTCCGTCTAGCGGTGGCGGTGGAGTAGGAGTGAAAAGCAAAGGTTGTGGAATTTAAACGAAGGCTTTCCCTTGAAGCAAATAATACTCGCAATCCTCGGCTTATTGAAGTTGAATTCATTTCGGAACTTTGCAAATTGCAACTCTCACTCAACAACCCGATCTCTTTTCCAAGCCCAATCCTCTTCTAGTGCGTGTCGCATGAGCAGCCAATCATATATAACCCGACCCGAATAAATATATCGGTAAATTGGTTTCGGGTCTTCGTCCAATCGAAGTCACTCAGTTCCAGCATGGTCCACCCACCTTAATCGGACAGCGATCCGTCAACCATCCTTAGATCTCACTCAAGTTTCTATCTTCTCTCCGTACAAAAGTTTAGTTTCTGAAAGGTCCTCAATTTTTCTGAGACCAGCTTCTCTCACCGGGGAAGAAATATGGGTTCGGATTCTGTGTCTGCTTTAACTTCAACAAAGCCTACGCTAATTCCAACTCAAGAAGAAGAACAGCCATCAACAGCTCTTCTCTCTTTCAACACAGACTCTTCCTCTTCAACAAACGCATCCCAAAAATCCTTGACCACCATCGTTTTCGTCTCTCTTCTCCTCATCACTTGTATTGCTTTCTCTGCTGCCGTTGCCTTTGCCTTCCTTTTCTTCTCCTCGTCATCAACCACAACCCGCACGTCCTCCTCTGTTAATACCGTAGCTCGTCCACTCAAAAAACTCAATCGGCCAGTAGTTCTGTTGATTTCCTCGGATGGATTTCGATTTGGGTACCAATTCAAGACTGCTACGCCAAATATTGGTCGGTTGATTGCGAATGGAACTGAGGCTGAGACGGGTTTGATTCCGGTGTTTCCTTCTCTAACTTTCCCTAATCATTATTCTATTGTTACAGGACTCTACCCTGCTTATCATGGCATCATAAATAATTATTTTTTGGATCCTCTCACCGGTGAGACATTCACTATGGGAAGCCATGAACCCAAGTGGTGGCTTGGGGAGCCCTTATGGGAGACCGTAGTCAATCATGGTTTGAAGGCTGCTACATATTTTTGGCCTGGCTCTGAGGTAAGTAAAGGTTCTTGGAGTTGCCCAGTGAGGTATTGTAGGCATTATAATGGTTCTGTTCCGTTTGAGGAAAGAGTAGATACAGTTTTGAAGTATTTTGACTTGCCAAGTGATGAAATTCCTTCATTTATGACACTGTATTTTGAGGACCCCGACCATCAGGGTCACAAGGTTGGACCTGATGATCCTGAGATCACTGAAGCTGTTGCTAGAATTGATAGGATGATCGGGAGGTTAATTGAAGGTTTGGAAAACAGAGGTGTTTTTGAGGATGTTGCTATTATAATGGTAGGTGATCATGGAATGGTTGGTACCTGTGATAAAAAGCTAATTTTTCTGGATGATTTGGCTTCTTGGATTGAAATTCCGGCTGACTGGGTTCAGTCATATAGTCCATTACTTGCAATTCGTCCACCTACTGGATATGCACCATCGGATATTGTCACGAAGATGAACGAAGGATTGAAGTCCGGTGAAGTTGAGAATGGGGATAAGTTGAGAGTGTATCTTAAGGAGGATCTACCAAGTCGGCTCCATTATGCCGCAAGTGATAGGATTCCACCAATAATTGGTTTAATCGAAGAAAGTTTTAAGGTTGAACAGAAGAGAACAAAGCGCAAGGAATGTGGCGGCTCACATGGTTATGACAATGCAATGTTCTCCATGAGAACCATTTTTATTGGACATGGTCCTCAATTTGCACGAGGGAGGAAGATTCCATCGTTTGAGAATGTTCAGATTTATAATATGGTTACTTCTATTCTTCAGATAAATGGTGCAGAAAATAATGGGTCGACCTCGTTTGCCGAGTCTGTCGTGTTATCTGATGCATAAAAGAAAGTTGACAGCATACCAGCAGTGGTGCTCTGGCGGTAGAATATTGGGGTTGCAAGGCTGTGTGATGATTGGGTCCCAACTTAGAGATATCTGTTTGGCAAACAGCACCAAAAATGTAGGCATTGATTGTATCCAATTGTACTCGTACTCATGTAACCGTATACAGCGAAGTTCCTTCCATCTCTTTGCTTCTACTTTCACTCATTTTCACAGGTCTGCACATGTAGCGGCCAAGCTGAGATTAGATTCTATGAACATTTTGTTTCTTGTCTGTATTATCGTATCACAATTGATATTCTATTGAGATAGAATGAGATTACCATTTAAATATCTAACTCTCACTTGTATTTAATTTTGGTGTTTCCTATGACAAAACTCCGAGCCTCAATTCTTTTATTTTTCTTAACTTCACTTGTATACTAATCGCCAATCGCCAATATTATATACGGAATTTCCATAAATCCTGCCTGCGTGTTTAAATTTCTGGGTTTGCAGCTGACTTGATGTTAAAGTAGCAACTGAGTTGCATTAAGAGTAGCTTATTGGTTCAGTGGATTAACTTCACTTGCAATTAACCAGAGACAGCAAAGCTCCTTTTGGGAAGAATTGAATCCCGTGCTAGATTTGTTTGTATTTAGCAGACCAACTGAAGCGCTAGAAAATGAGATCCATCCCAAGAATTTTGTTTCAGCTAATTAGGATTGTCAAACGAATAGGTCCGTTTCAATTTTTGATCTGTACGGACTAGTTCATATTAGCCCATTTCAAGATACAGATTAAATTTTAGGTGAGTTAATTCAATTTACATTTGTGGCTTGGTTCGCAAATTTGTGAATTTTAATTGTAAATTCACATATCAATCCAATTCAGATTGATCCATCTAAATTATAGTCCATACAAAACAGTTTGTATAAGATTGCGATTAAAACGAATTAAATTTTGAGTAATTTTCATTACTCAAATCTACAAATCTGATTGTGATTTATATTACGACCTTACCAACTGTGAGGGTGTTTAGTGAAGAATTTTTACCTGATTTGATAGTATTTAGTTGTTTGATCGAATCAAGAAGCTAATTTGATTGTTTGTTGTTTAATCGAGTCAATAAGTTAATTTGATTGTTTGATAAATAACTTATTTAATTAACTGATTGGCCTTCAATAATCTAATTTGATAAAATTAATAAATTTAACGTTTTCAATTAGCTTATTGATACCATACTTGTAAAAATATAAAATTATCCTTAAATAATATACGTATTTTCACTTATATTATCACTAAAAAAGATTAAATAAATTTATTAAATAATAATTATTAATTTCTATAAAGCATTTGTGAAATATAATAATTTATTTTTAAGAAATATAATAATTTATTTTTAAAAAAATATATTAATTTAATAAATATAATAAATCTTTAATTATATTTTAGATTTATCATATTTTAAGAAAGTATAACTTAAAAAATTATTTTAAAATAAATTATCATTTTTTTAGAAATAAATTATTATATTTCTTAAACATAAATCATATAATAAATCTAAAATATTATTAAAATAAAAAATATTTAAATAAATTATAAAATATATATGTATCCTTATATGTCATTTTCTATATAAAAAGTTAATAGAAAATAGCTAATTTTAACAAATATTTTTACTCAAGCAGCTAATGTTATCAATTAGTCAAATCAGTTAATACAATCAATTATTAGCTAATAGTTAATTGAACCAACTAACAGTTAATTATCAAACAAGACCTATGTCTACTTGTAAAGTTTCACAATGCTTCTATTAACTCAACACCTACCAAGTTTTAGGTTTCACATTGCATTTGTTACATAATTCATTCCACCTTTCATCTCTAATTTAAATTTTGTTGACATTTATTAATCAATCTCTTAAAATGTAATGATTATGAATAACTTAAAGCTATTGAAAATATAAAAATTTTAATTATTTATTTATAGAGAGGATACTTAATTCTAAGAATAAAAGTATAAGTACAATTATACTTCTTATTACATTTATTACAAACTTAACTCATTCCATAATTCATCCCTAACTTAAATTTTGTTAACATTTATTAATTAGTCTTTTAAAATGCAATGATCATGAGTAATTTAATGTTATTGAAAATATAAAATTTGTAATTCTTGTATTTAAAGGAAAGATATCTTAATTCTAAAAATGAAAGTATAAGTACAATTATACACTCATTAAGAGTGGTTAAAAGCTAAAGCACTCCAAGGGGAACATATCTAAGTTCTGAGAATGGATATATAACTATAATTATGAGCTTTTTGAGAGTGGCTTAAGAGCTTAAAGATTCAACACTCTAAGAAGTGTTTTAGCAAGGCAAGTATGTGATATGTAGCCTTCTCAAATAAGGGTAAAGGTTAGTATTTATAAGAGACGATGAAGAAAGGGAGTCACATAAGAAACATGTAGTAGTGATAATAATCTAAAGTTAAGTTAGTAGAGTTTATTATTTAAACAAAGGATAAGCAATATAACATAATGAGTGATAATGCCAGAGGAAGATATAGGTGATTTTATAGAGGGTCACAAGCAGTTACAATTTATCTAGATAAAGGGGTAAAAGGGAAGTTATCATAGTTTCTTTTACTCACTTCAACTTAGAGAAACCATGGTGTAGTGACTAAAAGTGTGACACAATCAGCATTCATGGTTATAATCTATCTAGTTAAAAAGGTAAAAAAGGAATCATCATAATTTCTCTTACTCACTTTAACTTAGAGAACCTATAATAAAGAGGTTAAAGCATGACATGCTTAACATTCTTATGTGCCAAAGTTAAGGCCCTCATTTCAATCCATCCATGTCATACTTATAAGAATTCCCATTACAGTGGTGAAGAGAGAAATCTCTGCTCTTCATTGTCAAAATGGCTTTTGCCCTACATCAAATGATTATTAGATGACTCAAAATCTCTGTTATATCTTATTAGTTCAAATCCCATAGCATCTCGTGCTTATAGTACCTTGGTCACTTTTAAACCTTCCTTTAAGCTAATATAGATGGGGCTTTTTTGGACTTTAATTCATTTTAGTCCTCTTTTAAGGTGCTTTTGTGTGTTAGGTCTTCTAAAATTTTATGAGCTGACCTATGTTTTCAATCTTTTTTAGCTAAAGCATTTATATATTTATTTATTTTTATTTTATTTATTTTTAATTTTTATATTAAATTCAGAATGAATTAAACAAAAATTGCATAAATTTTTTTAAAAAATTATATCATTAATAATATTAAATATTTTTCTAATATGAGTCCTAAATTTTAATTACTTCCAAAAAATTAATAACTAATCACAATAGCAAAAGGAAACCAATGATACTTTCTTAAGATTTTGTAATTAATATTAAAGCCACTAATTTCTTCTTTAATTTATGCCTTAATAACTTTTGTTTAACATGAAAGCAAAAAAATTAGTTTTCATTTTCTAGAAAAGAAAAAATTATATGGAATAAGCGAGGGGAAATGAGACAAGGTAATATATTCCTTGTGAGTAAATTGTCTAAGAAGTTTTTTCTTTAGAAAAAAGTTCCTAAATAATTTACTGAGACTTTCCTCATTTTGACCCTAAGATGAATAGCTCGAAGTATATCGAGCAACTAAAAACTATAAACTTGTATACTATTATATATAAAATCCTTTCAAAGATCATAATTAATAGACTAAAACCTTATTTAGTTGATCTTTTCTCATGATTTCAAGAGGCTTTTGTTTCAAGTAGACAAGAAGCAAATAATATAAAGGTTGCCCAAAAAATGTATCATATTATTAAGAAGCAAAAAGGTGAGGTTAGAGCCATGATGTTGAAAACAAGCCTTGAGAAAATTTATGAGAAAGTAAAATGGAGCTTTATAAAATAAATTCTAAAATTTTATAGATTGTCCCCTGTGCTTAAAGATCTCATTATGTGTTGCATCCCTCTCTCGAACACCTTAACTCTATTTAATGGGAAAGAACGGATGCTTTCAAGCTTTCCAAAGGAATTACATAAGGAGACTCTATTTCTTCTTATATTTTCATCTTACATATTAAGTTTTTGGAATATTTAATCTAAAAGGAACTTGATGATAAGACTTGGTGTCCTATTTCTATTTCAAGTGTAGGCCTAATTTTTTCACATTTTTTCCTTTGCGAATAATGTTATTGTAATTGTCAAAATCTCCATCTAAGATGCTGCTAACATAAAATCAATTAGTGATTAGTTGTTCACTGTGTCTGGACTCACTATTAGATATACAAAATCAAAAATTCTCTTTTTCCCTAATTCACATAATGGTGTTAAGAAAAGTGTAAAGGACATCCTAAGATTGGAAAGTATTCAAGAAATAGGTTCTTAGCTAAGGTTTTTGTTTCAAATAAGCTCCAAAAGAAATTCTTATAACTATATCATTGATAAGTCTAGATTAAATGAGTGAAAAATAAAATTCTTAAATTTGGCTAGAATGAGATTGTTAATCAAATTTATCTTTGAAAGCATACCTACTCACTACCTTCAATGTACCCTACTTCCTAAGAAAATCTATAACATAATTAATGTTATTTTTAAGGGTTTTCTATAGGGGACAACTAAAGAAAAAGAAAAAGAATGCATTCGATAAGTTGGAACAAAGTAACTAATCTTGTAAAGGAAGGAAGATTTGGACATCAAATATATATGCACACACACACACTAAAAGAACTTAGCTCTTATTACAAAGCTCAATTGGAGATTTTTTAAGTATAAGAGTAGACCTTAGGTTTCTATTTTATAGATATGTTCATAATAAAATGAAGTCAAGAATTATTTCATCACCTACTTGGCAAGCTATGACGAAAACAAATAACTTCCTAATGAATGGAATCAAGTGATTACTTACAATGGTAAAAATGCAAGTTTTTAGAGAAATAATTGGATGGGCCTAAGATACTTTCATGGTCCCTTTAATAAAGAACAAGAAAAATGGAAGGTTTGTGATCAACTATTGGCCCCTGGGCTATGGAACACTAGGAGTACATTTGGTTAGATAAGAATAGGATGAAATAAAAATAAAAATGATCAAAAAATTTGTTTGATATATGTTATGAAACATGAATGCTCATGGAATGATCATTCCTTCAAGAGTGATAATTCTTTCAAATAATGAAATATCCATTCCATATTAAAAGTGATGGAATAAATCATTCTTTCATTTATAGATTAACTTTTTTACATATATATCCCTCATTTTTTTTATATATTTCAACATTACCTTTTGCTAACATGTGAAAAAAAATATTGGTTTTTCAATATTTCCTTATTAAAATATTTTAATAATTATATTTTTAATAATAAAAATTAAAATATAACATTTTTACATTGTTTATAAAAAAATATAAAATTTTAGTAAATTAAAAATTTTATACTTTTATCATAGAAAATTTTTGGTTAATTATAATTTTAATAATAAAATTTAAATTGTAATAATTTCTATTATTAATTATTTCATATAATTTAATAATATTAAATTATTTAATAAGATATTTAATATTTTATAATAAAAATATTATTATTATCTTTAATTATACTTTTTTCATTCCATTCCATCAAAATTTTATTATATTAAATATAAAAATAAAATGGAATATCCATTTCATTCTTTACCATATCAAACATAATTATAAACTTCATAATAAAATGAAATATCCTTTGCCATTCCTATTTTATTCCATCCGACTTAGAATACCATAACATGTTATCCGAACTCTTTAATGGATCCATCATCTTTATTATTAGTGTTATTCATGTAAATTCTTTACGTGACAAGAATGATAATTTAGCTTAAGGTGCTCCCATAATGATATTTTTACCATAAGCTTAGCATATTCTCTGCCACAGTCCTCATTAGAGATGGGGAATAATCAAATAAAATTTAATGGTACTTGGATTTGGATGATACAGGTCCCTTCGCCTAGAGAACCAGATGTTAATTTAACTCCTGATGCATAATAATGTTCGAATGAGCCATGCTTAAATCTAAAGCTCTTAACATTGATGGTTTATGTTGTTTGTTTGCTAATGGTGAAGAATCTCAATTGTACCTATTTAGAGATTGTCAGTTGACGCAAAGGAGATGGACGTAGATTGGAATTCCTCACATTATGCAACAATTTTGTTTCTCTGAAATGAGTATTGAATGGGTAATCTCAAATTGCACCTTAGTTGTTTATTCCCAGCATTTAAATATGTCACAATTTGGATTTGATTGCGACCAACTAAGATCCTATTATCTGATTTGAGCAAGCCTAGATACTAATTACGCTAATTCTAATCTACAAAAATCATTTCATCTCCATGACAACTCAAAATTCTTTCTATAATTTTATAAAAAAATGGATAAAATTTTCCCTGTACTCAACTATTCCCTAAGGGTCATACACCCTATATTTGAAAACTTGTATTTCACACAACTCAACAACAATACCAAATACACAACTAAGGGATAAACAATTCAACACTTCAAATACATTAAATCATATTTGTTATTTCTAATTCCTAAATTAAGCCCAACAGAATTTCAACTGTCAAATTTACCCCTCGAATGTCTTGAACTTTTACTCAAGCCACACATAAGTTGAATCCTGAAAATTTAACAAAAAAGGAATGAATTTATAAACTCAATATATGTATAACTACCTAGGATCAAATATTGGAAACTTTAAAATACAGTATAAAATAAATTAAAAACATTAACAGGAGGCACTACTTCGAAACTCGTACCTAGGCTCTTGTCTATTCATTAATTTATCTACCAATCAAGCTTTTCTTTTCATTCATATTCACAGCCAATTTCTATGCAGTAGTAGATAAAAGCATAGCTGCCATACTACAGAATAGCTGTAAATAATAGAATCTATCATCAAATAGTCAGTCTCAATTAATCTACCTCGTGCCTTCCGATAATATTAGTCATAACCCCCGATATATGCCACCTGGTATTTATCAGTTACAACTCCAACGTTATTCCTCCAGCTCCACCAATATATCAATTATAATTGCATAGTTCAGTTTCAATATCACATATCAATGTTTCATTGTATCAACTTTTCAACATCAACAATCAATAGTATTCCAAATGTGATAGAAATAATCATTTAGCAACCAACAACAAATTCACACGAGCACTCTCAAGCACAGTAGGAAATTCCCACACACTCACACATTGACACAACGCAACCATAATGTTAATCACAAGCACGACTATAGCCACATTCTCTGTAAAAAATACATTTACCATATAATCCAATAATATTCAATATGATAATTGCACTGCATCATACCCAAAAAGACAAACAACAGACAATAACGAGAAACAAATTGTACTCCAGAAACACCAATAAACTCTACCACATTAAATACAATCAATTACTCAAACCACACTTCCGAGGCGAAGAACCCATCTTCAATTATCAATCTATACTTACTCGGATACATGAATCCTATATAACAAAAATAAGAAATATAATACTATATTAAAAAAAAAATAGTGGTTAACGATACTTATACACACACCGGATATCTCTCATGCTTTCCTAGAATTCCTAAAGCATCTATGATCATCTTTTCCTCTTTTCTCATATAGCAAATTACAATATTATTTTATAAATAATTTGATAATGTGTGTGTGTGTATATATATATATATATATATATATATATTTCACCCACAAATTACCATTTTAGGTTCTATTCCCATTATTTTATAATTCCTTACACTTACTCTATAATATTCATAATTCTAGTTTAAGATAGTATAGGGATTTTCTTGGTTCAAGTTCAATTTATCAAAAATATTATGGCATAATCTTTTAAGAGAGCTTTAAACACTTTACTTAAGCTAGTCATACTCATATTTCTAATATTTTAACTCTATTTCAATAACATTACCAAATCACACATTTCACATATTTAAGGGTTGTTCTGAATCAAATCCAAATCTTTCAAAATATTAGAATGTAAAACTTTAAGATTATTCTAATCATATTATTCTAACAGTCTGCAACATAAAAATATATTTCAAAGTATACATAAAAATGGATTTTTTTTTATCAACTTCAACCACTCAAAAAATATAAAAAAAAAAATATTAATAGACTCTAATTATGCTATTTAATCATCTTGTAGCATAAAATTCATATTTTTCAAAGCTATCATCAAGAATTTCAAAATATGCTCAAAAGGGGTATTTCTTGAACCAAACTTAAAACAAAAAAATATTAGAGTTTGAAGATATAGATAAACTCACTGTCACTCACGGAGGTCGCCGTGAATTTCACCGGCGACAACGAAGGGTGAGGCTCCGGCAATTAGTAGGCCGAAGCCTTGCTTCCGTCACCACCCCATGGCTGCGATATGCAGTTCCGAGGGCGCACGCGATGGCTGGAGAACAAAGGATGGAGCTGCATCGGCAGCGGCCAGCGCCGGCGGCATTAGATGCCAGAAGAGAGCCGCACACAACAGCGGTTTAGAGAGGGAAAGGAGAGAGCTGGACGGGAGCAGTAAAAGGAAAATTGAAATCCCCGGAGGAAGAAGAGGGAGACTGGGAGTGAGACGAGGATGGGGATTTGGTGTGGTACACAAACATAAGCTCATCTTTCTAACAAATCTCAGCCGCCTTTCCAACTCCTACTCTCATTATCCATTGATCTTAGTCATTCATCATTTTTTTTCTTTAACCATGTCATTTAATCTCAGCCTCACCTCTCGTTTTATTTTATTTATCCACTCTACCCGGTTAAAGCTCTTTCACCACTTGACTTTTTTTATGATTCTCTTAATAACTTATTATGGATTTAACAGCTTTAATTCAATATTTCAAAATTGTAACTCTAAGCAAAAAAATAATTTATTAATTTATAAGCATATATCTTCATCCTTTACACTCACAATTTATATACAAAAAATATATTCCTAATTTCATGAGCAAATATATATATATATATATATATATATATATATATATATATATATATATATATATGATTTAATTATTTAATTAAATTCTAAAATAAAATTTTGACAAAAAATACAATTTAACTATTTTTATTAATTAAAATAAATAGATTAAGGCATTTAAGATAATAAAATTTTAAGTATCACTTTAGAATATTGCAAAATACTCCTTAAAGTGTAATGTTTAGCATTAATCTTTGGTGTATTTAGTTGTTTTGAAATAGGTTAATACATAAAGTTAACTCTCTTACCTAACATTTCTCTCATAAATTCTTTAGTTTTTAGCATTAAAGGAAAGGTTATCAAATCTTATGCATCCATTTGTAAGAAGCAATTAAAGTAAGAAAGGCAAAGAAAATGTAATTAGGTAAAATGGAAAGGTCTTAAAAATAATTAATTCCCATTGAATACGAATGGTGCATCATGTTTAATAGGATGAGGAAGCTGATTAGGGATTGCAATGTTAGGTTAGGGCTTTAGCAAAGGCCTTGCATTTGCACATAGTATGTTAGCTGAATTATAGGCTTTGATAAAAGGCTTAAAACTTGCTCTTAAGCTTAATGTAAATAGACTATCTATTCGAGATGCTGAAATACTTGTGAATCTCATAAATAACAATCCTAATGCAAACCAACTATTCAACCTTTTACTTGTTGAATGTAAGAGCCTTTCTAAAGAAAATTCCTAGAAAATAATCACTCACATCTTCAAAAGAGCCAACCAATGCATTAATATCCTAATTAAAAAAAAAGCTTGAACGATCAATCTTCCCTTCCAATTTAGTGTAGTATCTCCAAGGATATTATTTCATATTTGTTCAATGATGCTTCAAGTGTTATGTACCTCCATATTTCAATTTGTAATATAAACTTTGACTAATTTCTATTGATTTTTCCATTATAAATAGAAAAAAAAATTCTAATAAGTAGAAGTTAACTACAAGTGTCCCACTCATAAAATTTCTTCATAAAATTTCTCTTGTGCTTCTCTCTTTCTTCTTCCTTAATCCACATTATCTTTAAGCCTTTTGATGGACCTCATTTGATTATTATACATGAGTTTGATGCCAAAACAAGAAATAAAAGATTTTTTTGAATAATCCAAACATGTTAGATGTGATATTAAATTCATAATATTGTAATTTTTTATGTTAGAGATATTTTATTATTTAAATTTTAGTCATTTATATAATTTTTTGGGTATTTTATGAAGTCTTACTCTAGGTAAATGAAGAATTATCAATTTAAAAGATTATTGTAGATAATTAAATTTCACATTGCTTAAGTTCATGAATTTTTCTTTTAGAATTGTTATATGTTTGTATCCAAATTAAGAAGCTTCATGCAATTCAAGTACTTATTCAATAATTAATTTAGTATTTAGCATTGGTTTCTTATTTATTTGTAGTGTGCCATAAATTCATTTTTTTATTTTCTAATTTCTATCTCATGCCAATGTTTAAGATGATGATGGGTAACAATGAAGAGAATGGCAACAACTTTCCTAGTAATGATGATCATGGGATTCAAGCTATCTAAGCCACAAAACATGTTGAAGAGACAGCAACATGAACCTAAAAGAAGACAATGGCTTGTGAAATCCGTAATATACTCACTAACTAACTTGGAAGATAACACTAATTTTGAGGTGACAAAGACAATCAAGTATATTTTCTATAATCATTCTACCAATTATTGCTATCATGTAGATTAAAGAAGAAGAAACCATGATGAAGTTTTTAAAGATGAAATTGAAAAAATGGTTAACCAACGAAAAGATCATAAGTGCTTTCATGGCAAAGATAGAAAAAGAAAGCCTTGTTGTAACTATTAAGCTAGCCTTTTTTCAATAAGGATTCAAATTCTAATATATATATATATATATATGAAAGCCACCATCCAACAAGAAGACAAAATCAAATAATTGAAAATGATAACATGAAGGTTAATCTTTCTAACTTCAGTGACAATTATAATTTCAACACATTAATGAATCGAAAAGATAACAAAGAAGACTTCTTTAATATGATTCATGTTTTTTATGATAAGATTGTGAAACATTAGTTAACAACTTAAGAGGATAAGCATTTACATGACAAAATCATTTAAAGATTGATAGAACTCATTAGCAGGAGCAAATCATGTTTGTAAGGGAAGAAAATGTTAGCAAAACAATATTTTCCTAATTATTATGCATTACTATAGAATAATTGACATATTTAACAAAAATTACATTGATTTTTTATTAACATCTAAGCAAGTGTCATTACATATTAATTTTGACATTAGTTAAATAATTGACTTAAAAAAACCACGTTAGTTTTTTGCTAAAAAGTTAATGTCATTTATTTAAATAATAATATTTTTTTATATTTTACATCAATTTTTTACAAACCATATTGATTTTATACTAAAAATTAATGTCTTTTCTTTTAAAAATATTTTAGTTTTTTTTTTACATTTTATGTCAATTTTTAATAAGAAAATCGACATGAAATGTTTACATTATATTTTTTTAATATTAGTTTTCGACTTCGCTGCTAGAATATTTATAATAAAATTGAATAAACCTAACATTCAACAAAAAATGTATATTTTAAGTTAAAAACTTTAAGAAATCATAATTTTGAGCTTAGTTGTCCATTGGGAGTAAATATTTTTTTGTTATTTTATATAACTTTTTGAAATTTATTAATTTACAAATGCCTAAGATGGGTTTCCTTCCTAAAATTATGAAAATGACTATTTGCATTTTTTTTTTCACTTTTTCTCCATCTTCTATCATTGTTTAACTCACTCAAGGACTTTATTGCAACATCTTATCAAATATATAATAAGTATATAAATATTAAATACAATCTCAAAAGTTATGAAAAAGCAACATAAACAAAATCTTTTAAAAAACCTATCTAAAAAATCGTAGAAATGAAAGAGATAGAGATCAAAGAAATGGAAGAAAGAAAGATAGTTTCTATATTTTAAATTAGTGGCTTAAAGTAAGGCATTTGCTTCAAGCTTAATGGTTGTTGAAGAAGTATCATAGTTCACTCATATTTAGTGGCAGACGAAGTGAGATCTAAAGTTCTATAAAGAGAATTAGATGGAAACGAAGATTAACCTTGAAAGCAAATAAGAATGAAAATGAGAATGAGAGTAAAAGTGATAACAAGTTAAAAAAAAAAAGATTTGCTTTGCTTATAGTGTAAAACTATTAATATTCCCATAACTTTAGAAGTTACTTATTTTAATAACTAATATTTGAAGTCTCGTAGAAAGAAAATATGTTATTTTTTTAAGAACTAATATCTAAAGTTTTCTCATATTTTTAAAAATATCAATGCTCACATAACTTTAAACATAGATTATTTTAGAAACAAACATCCAAAGGCTCACGAAAAGAATACACATCAATTTTTTTTAAAAAAAATGAACATTTAAAGTTTTCTTATAATTTTAAAAATATCACTACTTTCATAACTTTAAATATTAATTATTTTAGGAACCAATATCTAAAATCTCATGGGAAAAATATCAATTTTTTAAAAATAAAAATATTGATATCTAAAATGTTTTCTTATGGTTAAAAAATGTTGCTACTCTTATGATATTAAATATCAGTAATTTTAGAAATAACATCTAAAGTCTTATAGGAAGAAAACATAATTTTTTCTTTTTGTTAAGAACTAAAATCTAAAGTTTCTTCAATTTTTCAAAAAGATTTTGCCACTCTTACGACTATAGATATTGGTTATTTTAAAAACTAACATTTAAAGTCTCATAAAAAAATATGTTAGTTTTTTTAGGAACCTACATCTAAAATTTCTTTATATTTTCAACAATATCATTACTATCATAACTTTAAACATCAATTATTTTATGAACTAATCTAAAGTCTCATAAAAGAAAACACGTCAGTGTTTTTCAAATAACCAACATATAAAAATACTTCATATTTTCAAAAATATGATTGCTTTAATATATATGCTAATGTCTCTTTTAATCGATGTATATTAGACAACATGTAATTGTATTTCTATAATAGATGCAATCTTATTTGAGTTAATTCAAGATTATCATCCAATTCCACTAACCATAGAAATTGACATCATTATCTAGAATCATTAATTATGAAGAGACAATATCATCTAATGAAAAGCCATTTTCACCAATTTTGAAAGGTAGTATAATGAAGAATTATACATTTTGAAAGATTGAGATGAAATGTCAAATTTATAATACTTATCACATAATTGAAAAAGACTTTCAGCCTCATCAAGACATCAATTATTTGATAAAGTTTATGATCAAGCTCATAAAAATTAAGCCTTCATTAAGTCTAAAGCATGCAATTTCAAAAAAAATCATGTAAGAATAAAACCTCACATCTAGAAAGTAATCAAGAAGTTTTTATTTAAGAATTAATAACATTTTCTTGCATAGTTCATTGTAATAATAAAATGTACATAATTGAAATGATTAGTTTAAAAAAAAAGTGAACCAATTTACCTAAAAAAAGATGTTATTATTCAACAAGAGTATCATATTGGAAGAACTCTACAAGTTTTCACATAAAACATAGCTAAAAATTAAGAAGATGGCTATACAGTTGAAGTTTTATCAAAAAAAATGAAAAGAAAAAAATTAAAGGGTGAATCTATAATCCAATAATTAGAAAATATTATTAAGTATTTGAATATTAAAGTAATGGATTTTGTTAGACTCAAACTACTTGACATTACTTGCTTAATCATATCTTAAAAATACATTTTTAAAAAGCAGTCATTTTAAGGATTGTCAAGTGTTTCAAAAGGTGAAAATTGCAATGCTATTTTATACCTTTATTTGGATGAATTAGAAAAGTTCAAATTTTAGGAATAAACTTAAAGTCAACTTCTTTCCAAACAAAAGGTGAGGATAACGTTTAAGCAAGAGTTAGAAACAAAAAGTGGAGTGCACCTAAGTTATGCTTTAGTATCTCTCTATCTCATTCAAAGTTACTTTAATGCTTATTCATGCTTTTAGAGCCTTTTTAAATGCCTAGTAAATAGTGAGTCTATTTGTAACTCATTTAGGAATGATTTGTTTGGTTACTAAAGCTTTTATTAAGTTGCAAATGCACAATTTAGTAAAATGTTATACTCTCTTTTTGGACATACCAAAATTTAAAATATTATGCTTTGGTATTTCTCTATCTCATTCAAAGCTACTTTAGTGCTTATTCACACTTTCAAAGCCTTTCTAAATGCCTAGTAAATAGTAAGTCTATTTGTGACTCATTTAGGAATGATTTGTTTGGTTACTAGAGTTTTTATTAAGTTGCAAATGCACAATTTAGTAAAATATTATTCTTTCTTTCTGGATATACCAAATTTTAAACTACTACCTAAATTGGCTTTTTTCTATATTGCAAATACTTGTTTAACATAGCCTGAAAATTCTTTCTTAGAGAACAATGCTTGTGTTTTTTGCATTTTATTATGTATCTAAAATCAAAATTAAGAACTCATTAATTATAATGAATATGCCTTAATCCTTATCTTTCATAAAGGGTGATCATGATTACCCTTAATTTATATTTTTAATTTCGATACCAATTATTTCTACTCTCATTCTGCATGTTAAAAGCATATATATGGTTTATCTAAAGCTATTTATTAAGAGACTTAATATATTTCTAGTGAAGGTTGTCCAAAACTAGCAAATTCAAGCAATTTAATTTAGGTATCCATACCATGAGGCAAAAAAAAAAGTCTTCATTTTGTTTACCTTGTGAATATAGTTCCTTAATCCTAGGTTATGGCTATCTAACTCATCAATATGACTTTCAGTAATATTCCATAAGCCACTTAAGTAACCTACTTTTGCATTGCTTCCTTTATTTCTAGTGCACTACTTTTTTTTGCTTTTTGTTCCATACTTGACTATAGATTAAATCAAGTTGGAGTTAGACAAATTATTGTCCAATTATATAGAACTTGTATTTAGTTCTTACAAGAATTATTCATTATTGAGTAACTTTTACTCTATTAATTTTACTAATCACTTACTCCAAATCAAAGGAAAATTTAGAAAGGTAAACCATCTTTCATTTATTATTCAGGAAGTGGATTCCAATTTAAAGATTTAGTTTCATCCTAATTCCCTTGTTTCATATAAGAAGATAATCCCTAAATGAATGGAATGGTTCTTGCATGTTATATAAGTGTATTATTGACTAATTATGATGTTGATCCTTTTGCTTTTAAAAGTTATTGTCGTTTGTCATAGATGTAATTTATGTTCCACTAATTTAAAATGATTTAAAAAGTAATAGATTTTTTATTTGTAACTTTACATAGATTTAAACCTAAATAAAAATAATAATTTTAAATTCTTATGTTGTTGTTTGAAATCCCCTGAAAGTGAATTTAAAAAAATATGAATGTTATGAAAGGGTTGATGGGTAGTTGGAATCATTTTCACATTCACTTGTTAACTGCATGAATAATAATAAATAATTAGTGCCTATAATGTCTATATAAACTAATTGCAAGAAAACTTTAATGCAAGTTTGTATAAATTGTTCATTTACAGGCTGAATACTATGAGCAGTTAATTAATTTTTTCTTGTTAATAATTTATGAACTATATATAATTTATTAATAAAAAGAAATTATGGTTAATTAGGCCTTATGTGATATAATCAATGAATAATTAGGTATTTTTTAGGCCCAACAATAGTAAAATAGGTATAAATCCTAGGATGGATAAGATACACAACCCAAACTACTTTATAAATATAGGATTTTTACCTCACATCTCTTATTGTTTAAGATTCTATGTTCCATTAATAACTTGTTGCACAAACAAAGAAGTTGCAAAAAAAGGTAATCCCCTGTGACTTGTGATGTTAGAAGATGGATCTAGGTGAACTAGATATGTCATCCTATATTATCATATAACTATAATTGATTAGTGAATTTCTTATGCTATGATTTGAAAGCTATAATTCGGTAAAATATGATAAATATCAAAATAATTTTATCAATTACTATCATAGCTAGGTTTGGCTTCTAATTATAGTTGAGAATTTTAAACAATGGTTTTTATAGAAATTTTGAACTAAGTAATTCATTGTTTTTGAGAAAAAATTTTCCTACATAGCATGTTAGCAACATGAAATTCTACATCATTTTCCTTTTCAAGTTTAATATGCATTTGACATTCCAAAGCATGTTGATGTTTAACAACTTATGGTTTACTATGAATATGTTGTTTTGCTTTTGTGAATTATTTAATTATGGATCATCATGCATATATATTAACATGATTTACATGTTGTAATTTTTATGTTTTGCTATTGAGTGTATGCATGATGAATGTGAGAGATTGGGTTTGTGGTTTTTAGAGTTTTAGATGAGTAAGATGTAAAAACAATAAAATAAGAAAGAAGTTTTGGACTACATAAAACACAAGAAAATCTATAAAACAATAAAGGATAGTGCATGGTGTAGATCCATAAAAATCTTCCTAGAACCATATAAAAGACTTAAGGAACTTTATTTCCTTTTTCATGATGACCTTTAATTTTGAAGGAGGCTGATTCATTTTTTTAATGCCAATTTCTTCCTATTTTTGGAACTACTTGAAGTTATTTTGCAAAATTTTGAAATTAAAAAATCCTAGTTTTGTGGAAGATTGAAAATTAATTTCAAAATGTGGTTTCGTTTATTAAAAAAAAACTAATTACTTCAATTAAAAGGCAATATTTTTAGGACAGTACAACAATGAGTTATAGAAATTAGTATATGTCAAAACAACTTCCCTAAAATAAAGGAAAACTAAAACCAAAAATAGGGGAATATAGAGTTTTTTTTTCTGAAACTTGATTTAAAGAGTTATAGGTCAATTAATTATCATAAAGGTTGTTAGATTTCAAATTTAGGAAGTTTGGATTGTTTTGTGGAAAATAGCAATTAAATAACATTGGAATCCAAAAAGTTTATCAAAAAATACCATAACCATATTTCATATTTTATGAAAAATTTGAAACTAAAATAATACTTGGTATTCTAAACTAAAACTATTCAAATTTGATTTTAAGGGGATAAAATGGAAAATTTGGGCATCAAATGTGTCTCAATTCATATTTTTTAAGTTGGAAAAGTATCGAGTCAAGTCTGACCTATAGCCTGCAGCAGGGTAAGGAAGAAAATGATATAATGTGCATGGCATGCTCACCTAATCGTGCAAATAGTGCATGAAGGCCACGTGCTACTATACCATAATAGGTGGGGGCAATGTTCATACATTCATACTCTATTCTTTAGACATTCTTTTATGGGCATTTTTTAAAATTTTTTGAAATAAAAATATTTTATGATATTTATTACCTAATTCATTTGAATATTTATTTGAAATTATTTTTAACTAAAAAATTTCCTAAGTATTTTTTACGTTATTAGCTACCTATTATAATTTTTGTAGCATTTATGGACATTGTTTGCATAATATAATAATTTTTGGAGGATTATTACATTTAATAGGATTTATTGTATACTCATGTTATGCCATAAAGATTTTGTGTAATTGTATGCGTATCTTCATGGGACTAATTTCATGGGTTCACAAAATTATTTTAAAATTTATAAAAGAGAGGGTATATTAGTGATATTAAAATACCTTTCGATATTATATTATTAGTATAGGAAGTTGGCAATAATATTAGTGTAGGGTTAAGTGTTTTATTCCTAGAATTTTAAAATCTCCTCAATGTTAAATTTTGAGAGTATGATATTCCTATTATGTAAAATTAGTGATTAAGAGGAAAATGTGAGCATGATTAAGTGTATACCTGCATTAATAGTTTGATACATTTTCCTTATTTGTATGACACACACAATTAGCCTCCATAAATATATTGCATGGGATAAATTATAATAAATAGGCTAAATTTACGAATTCATGTATAATAATCGCTAGATTGGATATGGCAATTAATGAACTAGAACCCAAAATTGAACCAACTTTGCATGTGGATGTAAAGGTAAAACATAAAAAATGGAAGGAATTAAATAGGATTTTTTTAATGATTTTAAAGTATTCTTTAAGCTTAATTATTAGAGAAGGCATCCTTGTAACTAAGATTATAAATGCAAAAACTTTTTTACAATTTATGACTAAAAAATTCAAAAAACTCGATAAAGTACAAAAAGGATATTATCTCTCGCTACTTGAAAAAACCTTTCATAACAGAGTCAATAGAGTTAGAGAGCACATTCTAAAGTTTAATAATTATTGTAATAAATTGAAAACCCTTGGACTTTATTTGGATAAGGATTATCTTGTTTGGAATGTATTGGAATTATTACCTTTAAAATTTGATGTTCAAAAAGCTACTTATCAAGCTCAAAAGGGTGAATGGATAGTGAATGATATAATAAATATCATAAGTACAGTAAAATAGAATATAAGAAAAAGGAGAACCCATACAATTAATCTAGTGGCTTATGGTTTTGCTCATAAACAAAGAATAAAAGAATATTTTAAGCATAACCATGAAAAATCTTCAAATGATAAAAAAAATGCAAAATGATGATTATCTTAAACCTAAAAAGCTTAGTTTAAAGGAAAATGTCAATTTTACAAGAAATTCAAACATAAGAAAACATATTACTTGAAATTTAAGAAATAGGCAAAGAATAAAAAGAAAAAATTAAAGAAATTTAAAGAAGAAGCCTACTAGTTAGGGATGGTTATTTTCTTTGAAGCTTGTACTTAAAACATTTTTCTTATTTTTCTATTAAGAGTTTATTTTGATTATAATTTATGGATGTTTCATTTGGTTTTCTAGAATTAAATAAAGTATTTGTTTTGCTATATAGTTTAATTATCTTCATATTTATTTGAAAATTATTACTTAATTTTGTCAAAGTTTTGAAACCATCTCTAAATTTCAAATTATTTTTAAAGATATTTTCAAATAGTATAAGCTACCAAAATGCTCAAATAATAAGAGCTAAAGACAATATGCATCAACGACATTACTAACGATATTTTCGAATAGTATAAGCTACTTCTCATGGTTTAGTCCAGTGTATGTATGTGTGTGTGTGTGTGTGTGTGTGTGTATCTTTGACTACAAAAAAGGATGCTAAATTGAATTATAGGTTCTAAGTCAGATCAATAGACAAGGACTACATTTAATTAAAACATGTAAACTGTAAAATTTCTTCTCTTTAAACATGTTTAAAATTCATTTATGATCTAAGCAGTTCATTTTAGCAGGAGTAATGTTAACTAAAGAAAAGTACAATCTTATGACCTGATAAAATAATGTATGATATATATGAGTTAGCAAGATAATTACCAAGAAGGGTTAAATGAAATTATCTAACTTACTATGTATATCATGTTTACACTTATGACTTTATGAAAAGAATTGTTATTTCTCTTTTCAAAAATTAGGAAAGCACAACAAACTAGAATATATAAGCATTTTGGTACTTCTGGAGCTGTGTGACATAGATGCAGAAGTTAATTAAGACAATGCAGTGTTAAATCAGATTTAGTTATAAGGCTTAAGCATAAAGTATGATAAACCCAAAATCATATATATAGTGGGCTTATAAGCCCAAAATCTTTTACATAGTGAACAAATGCCTAAGGTATTTAGTTTGCTTTATTTTAATACTAAAAGAGTCTAAAATGTCGATATGCTCTCATATTTGATAATTTACAAGGATTAAAATTTATTAGGCTTAAGTGTTTTCTAAGTGATAATAGTTATCTCATATACATCAGTCGTAAGTCGTAAGTAGTCTATTATTAATTTAGGTTAGTGGTTTTGGATTATAAATGTTTTTTGTAGCTAGGTGATATAAATCATTACACATAAACTTATAAAAGATTAGAGAATCTTATTCATACAAATTACTTAAACTTACTTTATTAGTTATCTAAGTAATTATAAATTTATAACTGGATATATGTTAGAAGGAGTTATATCATGGAATTATTTACAATTAATTGTAGCAACCTTCATTAAAAGGTCGAGCATGTTGTGTGTTATAAATACTTTATTAAGCTTGCATTCAGTCCTATAAAATAAGTTTATTTAAATACTTATACTTAAGTATATATAAGTTATTAAATAAAATAAAAATTTATTAAACTAGAATGTTATATATCCTTATTAAGTAATACTTATCACTCTTACTATCATTAAAAAATAGTTTATTACATCAAGTTAAACTTATAATATTAAAAAAATATCTAATGAAATTAGTATTTTTTAATGTTAAAGTCAATTATTAGATTCATAAAAAAATTTACATTTCAATGTAAATTCGATAGCATGATCTTCAAATAAAAGAAATAATAACTAATAATTTAAATAATTAACATTGAGTTTAATAAAAATAATATTTTATTTTAGAATTAATTTAATTTAAAATAATTAAAATTACATATTTAATTAGAATATATAATGCCCTTGCTACTTAAATTTTTTGCATCTACCACGAACTAGCTTATAACTAATAATAAGCTAATTATTTGCTATTAGCTAATAGTTGGTAATTTAGCTAAATATTGATATTGATTGTATTAGAAGTTTCGACTAAAATTAGTTATTATATTAACTAAAAAATATAAATAGATATATGAAATAAACTAATTCATATTTATTTTGAAATCAAATTACATTAATGCAAATAAGGTATTCAAAATAAGAATATGATTTTCCAAAATTTAAATTTATAATTCATTAGATTTTATCACATTATATATGTATTTATTTACTTGCACATTTTTTTCATTATTCAAATATCATGATCCAACCTATTGTCGTAATCTATGTGAAACCTAATTAATTGATTTCCACTAGCCTAACCTATTTCTTTTACTAGTATACTTAAACATTCATGAGATAAATGGAGAAAATGACAAACAATATGAAAAGGTAAAATTTTTAATTTATTAAAATATTTCTAATAGAGTTAGGCTTACTTATAATCTATAAGCTCTAACTATGCTAAGTTTATATATCTCTACCTTTTTTCCTATATAGTCCCAAGCCTAAAACATCTACTTATAATTAAAATATCTATTTTTATCATTAGCCATATCAAAAAGCTTTTGGAAGTTTAGTTTTGATGTAGTGGTGGTGGAGCAAACTCAACTTGTATATATATAATTCTAAACATAGCAGAAAATGTTCAATACTTAATAAGTAAACATTCTAGTATTGATAGACTTTAAAAATATGCAAGCACTGAACGATAGAATTTACCCTCATTTAATCGCAATATTCATCATAAGCAATACCAAACTTAACAATTAATGATTAAGCAATAACATTAATTAACATTATTTAAAAATAATAAAAGCAAAGCTTGCAAGCTGACTTAATTATAACCCATAACTTAGCATACAAAACATTATTAATCATAATATTTCTAATTTAGAGAAAATAATTCAATAGCATTTCAAAAGCAATTAATTTAAAAGGCAAGTAAACTTCTTTATAACTCTTAATTATCTTTATCCTTTCATAAATATTTATCAGATCTACTTCAATTCACAATTATCATCAATATGCCCTATATTAATTCCTTAATCATTAGTGCGCATCAAGTTCAATCATCACAATTTAATTCACTTCATAACACATTTCATAAGCCAACACTTTCATGCTTTCTTACATAGTCACTCATTAATCATTTGTCATCCTTCTAATGCACAATACTTGTATTTTAGCATCAAAGAACTCATCCTATTCTTCAATATTTATAAATAAATTGATTATTAAAGATATAGGGGTGATAGTTGACTATATATTTGATTATAAACTATTTAAAAGTAACTTCTTAAGGCATAATTGACTATGTAATTAATTATAAATCTCTATAAAGCAACCGGATACACTAATAGTCGATTATGAACTCTTTAAAAAATAAAAGCATTATCGATTATATAATTAACTATAGAATGGTTACGAGCAGACTAATGCTTATAGTCAACTATAAGAGGCTTAAGAGCAATTACACAACATTATAATCAACTATGCTTGCTTAAAAAGCAAATCCCTAGACATAATCAACTATTACCTGAGTTTTTTGTAGAATCAATGCAAATCCACTATCTGTATGATAATAAATTCAGCTAAAACTCATTTATGAAGTTACTAAACTTCACCAAATCATTAAAACACATTTATATCACCTTATTTATGTCGAATTCAACAATAAGCTCAAATTAAACATCATAATCAACAAATTTCTCATACAATCATAAAAAAACCTAAAAAAATCACCTTAAACCAAACTAATTCTATGTAATCTTAAAATTTGAGTTTGAATATTCACTCATCTTATTTAAAAAAGTAATTTGAAAGTTCAGATTGAAGTTTAGTTGTCTTTAATCATTCAAGATTATCAAATTTAAGGTTAGAGTTCTTATTTCCCCTTTTGAGTTAAAGTGTTCAAATCTTTTCTCCAATCCAAAAGAAAATTAAAGGAGAATATAGTTATGATGAAGATCTTATCTTGATTGTATAAAAAATTTGATGAATATGGGTTTACATAGCTTTAATTAAGAGAAAAACAAGGAGAAGGAGGAAGTGGATGAAGATAAAGAGAATGAGGAAGAAAATAGGTGTTATGGATTTTGAAAAATAAGGGATTATAAGAGAAGTGGTTAAAATTTATAGACAAAAAGAGGAAACATAGTCAAGGGCATAATGAAAAAAAGTGTCTTAAATTTCTTTTATACATACATTCTCGCCTCTAAATGCTTTTAACTTTTAGTCATTTTATTTTGTTCATTTTTCCTTAACCAATTCAAACAAGACTCTTATCTCAAATTCATTCAAATAATTAGTTATTATTTACAAAAAAAAATTATTTCATATTTCTTTATGTTTATTTATTATTTTCATATAAAAATATTTTAAATTTTTTACAAGGTCATAACATTAAAATAAAAATATAATTATTTAAAATTTAGTTAATTGTATTTTAAAATATTATTTATGTATTTATTTACTTTTTATTTATTTTTATTTATATCAAATTAATAAAATAGGCTAAATATTTATTTACATAATTAGAGTATAAGGTGTCAATTAATAAAATTGGGAAAAATGATGAGTTATCATGTATTATATGAAACTTATTAAAATAGAGAGTAAACATAACATTCAATCCCTTATTTATAATGATGGTGACTATTACATCTTTCAAAATTCATAATTATCACTATTATTCTCTCATTTTTCCGTTTGTTATAATTGTTCATCTCTCCATTCATTAGTAATACTAAAATAAATGCTAAAAATAAAGAATATAATTAAAAAATAAGCAAGAATTTAATATTATTAAGATGAAATTTATCAATTCATTTTAATATTTTTTATTTATTATAATATTGCAAATGAAGAAAGAGACAAATAATTATAATAAATATAAAAATAAAAAACTAATAATACTAATTATAAAATTTGAAGAGTGTAATAATTATCACTTTTATAAATAAGAGATTAAATATTATATTTACTATAAAATAATTTTTTTAAATAACTTAGTGCACCAAACACCTTATTTATAAGTTAGGTTTTAACATATTGATAATAATTTAAGTTAATTTATTTGTTAGACTAAACATACTTTCAATAGTTTTCGATAAGATCCTACATTTTCATATTATCTTAGACTCTTAAAAAAAATCATAATTTATTCAAAAAAATTCTAATGTTCTAAGAAGTAATAAAATCAAATACATTCGAGAGTATGAATCTTTGATTCAAATAAAGTGAGGGAAAGATGAGGAGGAAAGGGAGAAAGTGACTGGGGGGACGAGGTAGAAGCAGATAAGTGAGTCCTAGGGGTGCTTAATAGGCCACTGGCCCACGAGCTTTTTGCAGATTGGTCTTGCTAAAATTAGGCCCACATAAATGAGTCAACTTGTGCAGTGCAGGTTGGTACAGACCATGGGCCAACCCGCGGGTCAAGCCCATTTATAGTGTAAAGCCCGCAGATTTTGCAAGCTTTTTTGCAAACCAGACCAATTAAAATTGATCCATATAAAATACGGGCCTTAGCGGACTAAGCCTAAACTGGCCCAGCCCACGAGCCGTGCAGGCTGAACCATTAAACACCCCTAATGAGTCCTATGAGTATAAAGAAGAAGATGGAGAAAGTGGCCAGGGAGGATAAGGCAGGAGCAGATGAATGAGTCCAATGAGTATAGAGAAGAAGTGGAAAGAGAGAATTAAAAAAAATGGAGAAAACAAATCCTAAATTTTAGATAAGTTAAATTAATGAAAATGTAGTTGAATAAAAAATAAAATAAAGTAAATATATAAAGATTTTAAAATTTTAATTATTAGAATTGATATATATAATACATATTCAATATCATTGCACTGAAAGATAAAATATTACATATACTACAATAAATTGGAAAATTCAATTAAACTTTAATAACATTTAAATCCTTTAAATAAACTCAGCACATAAATTTTTTTGTCATGAGAAAAACAATTAATATTTAATTATCAATCAAAATAAGTGATACATTAAATCCTTTAAAACAATAAATAGCTTATTTAAACACAATAAGTAATTAGTGAAATAAATACACTATTATTATTTTAAAATCAAATCAAATAAAATTATAACACTATTTAATACTCCTTTTGTTTTTCTTTAAATGCCACATTAAAGAAATCTTTTTGTTTCTATTTATTTATCATAGAAGTACAAGACTGCATTAATTTTTTTTTACTCAAACATTGCCCATATCATCTTAATATGCTACTCAACAACTTTACTTGTTTGTTAAATTTTACCTTACATTTGAGTGTAATGAGAAAAAGTATGGAAAAATAGTAGAAAAAAAGTGAAAAGAAAATATATAAAAAAATACTTTTTCACTTGTTGTTTAAATGTATAAAACATAAATGAAAAGAAAATAATAAAAAATTAATTTTGATTTTACTTAATTGAAAAGCATAAAAGAATGAAAGAAATAATTTATTAAATGACAAAATTGCTTTTATTACAAATCAACAAAGTTATTTAATAAGTTTCATAAAAAAGTAATTTTGTAATTATTAAGTTTTCTATCCCTTTTTCTACTCCTATTTGGTGGCAAAACATTTTACTGATTTTTAGGATACTTTTTCGACATTTTTTCTTTCCCATCATGTTTTTAATAATATATAAACATTAAAAAAATTATTTTTAATATTTTTTACACATTTTTCTATAAATTCAAACAAAGAATTAAGGATATATTAATAAATTACAATTTTCCTCCAAAAGGACGAGAGTATCCTCTAAGCATACTCAATTCTCAAACTAGTTTATTAACTGCAGTTTTCAAAAACAGGCAGAAAAAAGACGTGGTGCATTATACCAGTAGAAATAGAAATATGTGCTGCTTACTTATTTTATCAATCATATTAACTAATTAAGTTAAAAAAATTTATTATCATAAAAGTTGGTTTTGTTATTCCTAAAAATAAAAAGTGATTTGATTCATATGATAAATAAATTTTTATAGAAAATTAAATTTCTTGAGATAATTTCGTATATAAAATTTTAAGAAAATCCTCAAAGTTATTTGACTAACATTAAAAAATTGATACTTTTCAAAAATCAACTTCTTATATTTTTGTTTGATTTAACTTTAATTTTTTTAAAAATATTAATAAAATTATTACTATATTCTTAATATTATTTCAATATATGTCACTAGATTTTAATTGTTGTTAACGATCATTTTTTATATTATATTTCTAATATCTCTTTCTATTATAATTTTTTTAAATTAGTACTTGTTTATTTTTTAATTTTTTTATAAAAAATTAAAATATATTTATATAAAAAAGTATTAAGATATATATATCTTAAATTTTCTTAATATAATTCAAATAAAATATAATTTAAATAAAGAAAAATATTAGTTAAATAATTAATTCTATCAAATTTACATAAAGTAGATAAAAATATATAATTTTTTATAATTAAATATTAAAATAACAAATAATAAATATAAAATAATATAATGGATATATAATAAATAATAAATATAATTATATTTAGAATCAAATTTTATTATAATAATATTCATGATTATATATACAATTTACATTTTTTGATATAATATTTAATATATATTAGACAATACTCATTCTATTTATTATATAATTAATAAAATAATTTATTTAAATGAATATATTTATGTTTTGTAGTTAATAAATTATATTTATCATTAACAAAATAAAATATATTTATTATAGTTTTTAAACAATAAAAAAATAAATATTAAAGTAATTATTAATGAAATTAAATAAAAATAATTTTATAATTTTATCTATGAAAGATATGGAAAAATCTTCTCACTAAATAAGGAGTCAATAAACTACTTCCCATGTTTTATAAGAAATAAAACTTTCTTAGAAATTCTAATTTTTCCATCTTAGTAATTAACAGCCAACCAAATGACTTTATTATATTCTACTTCTCATGCTACTTCCACAAACCAAACAACATTTAAAAATACAATAAATTTTTAAATACAATGCACCGGACTAGCAAAAAAAAGGGAAATATATTTATAAAAATAATAATTTTGTTCTTTTATTATCCTTATCGTGTGTCGCCAATTTTCCAATTTTTTTATAGATGTCAATTCTCTAATTTAATAACTTGTTATTGTCATAATTTTTTTCTTTTATAACTAGTGGTCCTACTATTTGTTTTTAAATTCCTTTCTTTATTTTTTTAATTTTAATTCTTTAATTTACAATTAATTTAATCATAAAATGAAATTTACAAGGAATATTAAATTAAATAAAAAATAGTTAATGATTCCTAAAAAATACTATTTAAATATATGAGTATGAAATTATATAGTTAAAACAAATATATTAAATATGAAAAATATACATACTGTTACTTGTGAAAAATATTAAAATAAAATATAATACATCTTTAAGACAAAGCTTTGCACAAGTAGTGGAATGCTTTCTTGATTTTTCTTGTGAGTACAAATGACAATTCATGTTCATATGTAAAATTTATAATATGTTAGAAATTAATAATGTATCAAATATATTCAATCTAAGTTAAATTTAAATAATAATCATGTCATATTAAGTAAATTTATATATTAAATAAGTTATAATGGGTAAGCTCATTTAATATTTTCAATTGATAAAATTTATATTATAAATTTGATTATTAAATTTAATTATTTATTATTTTCACTAGAAATAGTTTTAGTCATTAAATAAATACTTTATCATAATTTTATTGTCATTTTTATTAAAACAAAATTTTATTTTTTATTATATGTAATTATTTATAATTTAGTTATTATTTTTCTTAAATAATAATTTTTAAACAAATTGCCCTCATTTTAGTTTGAGCCAATAATGTTCACTCATCCATCTATTATTTATGTTATGCAAATGGATTCATTTACAATTTAAATTCATATAACCTTAACCTAAATTTATGTAAATTATTTTATATTTTCCAAAAATTATTACTAATACTCGTGAAGAGCTTATCAGTGCGTATATATACTTCCTTACACAATGCAAAGTGAAGTCTCATCTCAGAGAGTTTAATCTTATGAATGGACAAGTATTTTTGTTATTGAATCTTTTTAATATTTTTTAAATATATGAATTAAACAAAAACATAAAAAAATTATTCGTAGTTTAAGGTTAATTTTAAAAGTTAAAAAAAAACTATTCGTATTATAAACTTGAATTTACTTCATTTCATATTCTGACCACTTTGGGATCCAAGCGCAATTACACGCACGTGGGAAAGGTCGGAAACATTCTTCTATAAACATCAAATTCATCGCCAGAATTAAATGAACTGTATTTATATTTGTCAGGAAGCGAAAAATACAGACGATGATGAAGAAGCTGCAAGGTGTTTGTAGTGCATGTTGCGAGCAAGTGGGTTGCCTCACCAACTTCAATAAGCTATGGGTTCACATTTTCTGTTTCCTCTCTCTTTTCCTTTTTGGGTTTTGTTTGCTGAGGCTGCTTAGGCCTACAACTTCAATAAGCTGCCTTGATTTGTTCTTCAGTTTCGTCTCCGCCACCACAGTCTCAAGCATGTCCTCCGTTGAGATGGAGGTTTTCTCAAATTCATAGCTTGTCATCCTTACCTTCTTGATGTTCATGGGTGGTGAGGTATTCACCTCCATACTCCGCCTTCATTTCATCAGATTAAGGCTCGAAGCCATAAACAACAACACGAGCGCTAATCTTGAGATGAGGGTGGTTAAAGGAAAAAAAGAAACACCCGAGCCGGAAACTAGTACCACCAGCACTGGTGAATTGTCAGTGATTCTGGAATATTTGAGTTTTGTAGTCTTAGGCTATCTCGTGGTTGTGCACATAGTAGGAGTTGCAATAGTGGTAGTTTACGTGCCCCTTCTTTCGAGTGCAAAAGAGACACTAAAGAGAAAGATCCTAAATATGTTTACATTTTTGTGTTTTCACCCTACTTTCCGCTTTTGCAAGTCGTGGTTTTGTTCCAACCATTAAAAACATGATAGTGTTTTCAAGAATTTGTTAAGAAAATTAACTGTCGAATTTGAGGTGTGCTATAAATCATTATTCTTAAGAAATTATCCAAACCTCTCATTATAAAAGTTTAAGTAGCAATTCCTCTCAGATTCAATAACTCTTTTTTCTTCAAATTGTACAATTATGTTTAAGAAATTAGAAGAGAGTTTTTAGAGAAAGTTATTATTGATATGTGTATTGTGTAAAATGAGAGTAATAGTATACTATTTATAAGTTAAGAAATATAGCTATTGAAAAATAACTATTAAGAATATAGCCATTGAAAATATGATCCTTAAAAATATAGCTATTAGGAAATAAATATTGAAATAGTCATTGAAAAAATAAATTCGATGACATTCTAAATTTTAACGAAAACTAAAATCTAGTTTCTCAGATAAGCATTAGATTTTACAAAAATAAAAATTATTTTGATTTTGATTTTACAAAAATGAGCTTGAATCTAACTTCATGTATTATTCGCGTGCAGAAAAGCAAATTTACCATTTTACACTAATTTTGGCCTACCTCATACAAGGGAACCTATTACTTTCTTTTCTTGCCACTTTACATAAAAGAGAAGTCTCATACATAAATCTTTTCTTAAGACATAACTTGCCCAATATGGGACTTAATCTTTTGAAATACTACTCAATGTATAATAATTCTTCACATATTTCAAAAGACTTATAAAAGAAAATAAACAAATAGATAAAGAATCTCTGTCAAGTTCTCATATAAATGTAAATTATTGATTTTGTGTCTTATAAACTATGAATCAAATCTAAAAAGAAAGAGACATAATTTACAAAGTTACCAGTGAAACATCTAATTTCTATGAACCAATAATTTTTTATTGTAAAAATAGCGATCTCACCAATCAACTTACATTGGTAAATTATTTTCTCATGCAATGCATTTTTGTGCTAAATCATAAGTGAACCCATTAGGTATACACTGCAATTAAATATACTATTCATAAAGGTTATGGAATTCATTAAGAGTTAACTTCATCCTCTCATATAATTTGCATTTTTAAAGCATTAATCACATAAATCATAGGAAGGATACATAGGATTAATTCTAGTGCTTTTAGAACTAATATTGACTTGTTATTACTCATATAAACCTACTTCATAAGATGTTACCATCAATATTAATTTCTTAAAATAGCTTTAGTCTCATTCCCCTTGATATATCAATTATTTATTTTCTACTAAAGGATTTTTTCACAGGATCAGCCAAATTCCTTTCTGACTTGACATAATCTATGCAGATCATTTCATCTTTAAGCAATAGCTTCACCATATTGTGTCTCAATTTAATATATCAATTTTTTCCATTAAAAGCTTTATTCTTTATAATGGCTATTATCGATTAACAATCACAATGTATAGATACTAAAGGTTTTAGTTTCGTACCTAATGATATATCAGATAAGAAATTTCTTATCTACTCATCTTTATTTCCAGCCATCTTAAAAGCCATAAACTCTAACTCCATGGTGGATCTAGCTATAATTTTTTACTTGAATGATTTTCAAACCACTGCACAACCACTTAGGGTGAATACAAAATCACTAGCAGATTTTATCTTATCTGAATCGAAGATCTAGTTAGCATCATTATATCCTTCTAATACAGTGGAAAATCTATTATATAAAATACTATAGCTTATGATTCCTTTTAGATATTTCATTATTTTTAGTAGTGCATTCTACTAATCTTGGTTAGGATTATAGGTATACTTATTTAGTTTGCGCATTGTTTATGCTATGTCAGGCTTAAAAAAAATTTATTAAATGCACCAGATGCCCAATAATCTAAGCATACTCATATTGATTTGTTGAGTTTCCTAAATTTTTGTTTAATTGAATATTAGCATCATAAAGAGTACTAATAAGCTTTTCCTTAAGATACCCAAACTTCTTAAAAGGTTTTTGTACATAATGTTGTTGAGTCAATATAATGTCACTATCTTTTCTTATAATTCTAATACCTAAAATAATAATAGTTTCACCCATATCTTTCATATTAAAATTTGAAGTTAAGAAGTATTTAGTTTCATGCATAACAAGAAAATTAGTGCCAAAAATAAGAATATCATCTATATATAAGTTAATAATCACACATTCATTATTTTCACATTTGTATATATACATTGATCCACTTCAACACATGAAAAACTATTATTTATCAAGGTCTGATTAAATTTCTCATGCCATTATTTAGGTACTTGTTTTAAGCTATACAAAGATTTTTTTTTCAATTTACAAACCTTATGTTCTTGTCCTAGAACTTCACAACCTTCATGTTATATCATATAAATTTCTTCCACTAAATCTCTATTCAAAAAGGTAGTTTTCACATCTATTTGATATATAACTAATATAAAAATAGAAGCTAAAGCAAACAAAATATGAATCGAAGAAATCCTTGTTATTGGTGTAAAAGTATTGAAATAATCAATATTTTATTTTTGTATCAAACTTTATATTTTTCAATTGAACCATCAAGAAAATATTTCTTTTTAAAAATTCATTTACAACCTATTGGTTTAACTCCAAGAGATAAGTCCATTAGTTCTCAAGTTTAATTTTGTAAAATTAATTCGAGTTCTATTTTAATTGTTTTCTCCTAAAATTTTGCTTCAAACAAAAAAAAACTTTGAAATATATTTAAAGATCATTATCAATAATAAACATCTAAAAATTATTTCCAAAAGAAGTCTTTTTTCTTTGTCTTTTATGTACTTCTTCTTAATGTTTTACTTATCTATTCTAGGTTAGACAAAGGTGTGTTTAAAAGTTTTATTATATGAGAAATTTTATCACGTATTGGATAAATGTGTTCAAGGAATTCAACATTTTTTTCTCTATTATTAAATTACAGTCAAACACATCACTTTTCAAAATAAGAAATTTATATGCTACACTATTACTAGCATATCCCACAAATATACTATTAGAGGTTTTTTATCCTATTTTTCTTTTCTTGGGCTCAAGCAATTAAACTTTAGCTAGACATCCACACACTTTCAAATATTGTAAATTAGGTGTATAACCTTTTCATAACTCATAATGTGTTTTCCCTAATTTCTTATGAGGTATCCTATTTTGTAAATGACAAATAGATAAGATGGCTTCCCCCTACAAGTTTTCAAGTGTAAAAGAACTTATTAATAAGGCATTCATTATTTCATTTAGTATCCTATTCTTTCTTTCTGCTACTCCATTTGATTTGGGAGAATATGGTAGTATTAACTCATGTATTATTCCTTCTTTTTCATAAAAATCATTAAGTAATATAAATTTACCACCTTTGTTTAATCTAACTCTTTTAATTTTTCTACTCAATTAATTTTTAACCTTAGCTTTGTATTATTAGAATATGGGAAAGGCTTCATCTTTATTTCTAATTAAGTATACTTTGGTATATCTAGAATAATCGTTTATGAAAAAAATATAATACTTCTTACCACCTCTCATCATAGTTTGTTTAAAATCACCTAGGTCTGTATGTACTTAATCTAATAAGTTTAATTCTCCTTTATTTACTAATGCATATGTTTTCTTGGTTAACTTAGATTCTGCACAAACTTGACATTTATTCATATTGTTAGAAATAACCTTAGGAATTAATTTTAAAGTTCTCATTTTTGCAATGTATCCAAAATTTACATAACCTAGTCTTAAATGCCATAAATTAAATGAATCAAGAAAGTAAGTAGAAATAGATGCATTCTCATTCATAACATCAAAGTAATTTAGTGCAAACAATCCCTTATTGCAATATCCCTTTCCCATAAAAACATTATTTTTTGTCATAATTATTTTATCAAATTCAAAAGATAATTTTATCTCAGCTTTTCCTAGTAAAGATACAATGATTAAATTTGCTCTAATATTAAGAACATGCAAAACATCACTTAATGACAAGGTCTTACCAAATATGAGTTTTAAGAGTATTTACCCTTTCCAAGAACCTTTGTAACTCTTGTATCTCCAAAATAGACCAAATCTTCTCCATCTCTTACTAGTGAGTAAGAGGTGAAAGCTTCCCTATCAGCAAAGATATGTCTTATAGCACCTGAGTCTACCACCCAATCTTTCACATTGGCTACAATATTTGTTTGAAAAATGACTACTACGATTTTATTATTATTATTATCTCTAACAAATTTACTTTAGGTTTTGGAAGATTGACATTTCTTACCCATTTTCTACATTAGGGTGTATAATGTCATGACTTTCCATAAACATAACAATTTCCTTTCTTTTTTCTTAAAATTGGAATTAGTAGTTTTAGGCTTATAAACTTTCTTAGAATCATTAGAGAAGGGTTTATGCTTATACCTCTTTTGGTGTGAGCTCCTTTGTGTTAATTCTTTTAGTGTGAACTATCCTACACTAGATTAGCCTTGATTGTTAATGCCCTCGCTTTTGTAGTTTGCATTTCTTTATTATTGGCATCTTCAATAATGACATGAGTGATGAGTTTTGCTAGTAAGAGTTGTTTATACTTGTGTTTAAGTTATTGTTCATAACCATTCCATGAGTCAAGTAGCTTTTCAATCAAAACCTCAGTAACTCCTCTTACAACACTATTTTTTCAGCTTTAAGATCCTTTAGCAATTTATGATGTTTATTTATTTGTATTTTTATATCCTTTTCATCATTCATCTCCTAATGAAAAATTTCATTGTTAACGCCCTTGCTTTTGTAGTTTGCCTTTCTTTATGATTGGCATCTTCAATGATAATGTGAGTGATAAGTTTTGCCAATGAAAGTTGTTTATACTTGTGTTTGAATTGTTATTTATAATCATTCCATAAGTCAAGTAGTTTTTCAATTAAAACCTTAGGAATAAACTCCCCTTGCAACATTATTTTTTTCAACTTTAAAATCCTCTAGCAATTTATGATGTTTATTTATTTATGTTTTTATATCCTTTTCATCATTCATCTCCTAACAAAAAATTTCCTATCACAATTCCTGCTTACCTACACTTTCAGTAGTGTACTTAAGAATCATTGAATCTTAGATTATCTTAGATTCCTTATAGGAATAGTAAACATCAAATAGTTCATTGGATAATATTTTAAGAATTGTATGATGACATACCTTGTTGGCATAATTCTAGTTTTGTGAATTCTACTCTGTATTAATGAGAACCCATGCAAAACCATGAATGTTTAGAATGGAGAAAATGCGCTCCTACCATCTTTTGAAATTCTAACTTTCAAATACCTCAATCTTTGAAATGTCTGGAAAAGGTTTGACATAAGAGAGATTTTGTAGCACTAGATTAGCAATGCATTCAATATCTAATGAATGAGTATACAGTTGAAGTTGACTATTGTTCGAAGCAGAAGCATCAAGCCATCATAATTCCTTGAGATTGTTAAGAAAATTAGCTATGCAGTCTAATGTGTGATATAGGTCACTATCTTTAAAGAATTATTTAAGCCTCTCATGTGAAACTTGAATAAGCAATTTCCTTAAGATTCAATAGACTCTTCTATCCCAAATTGCACAATGAAATATAACCATTAAAATATAACTATTGAAAATATGACCGTTGAAAATATAGTTGTTAAAAAATAAATATTAAAATAGCTATTGGAAATAAATGTTGAAATAACCATTAGAAAATAAATGTTCAAATAAATTTGTTAACATTTCAAATTTTATCAAAGTTAAAACTAATTTCTCAAATAAACATTAAATTTTATAAAAATAAAAATTATTTTAATTCTAGTTTTGCATAAATAGACTTGGGCTTAACTTTACATGTTATTCGCTTGTAGGAGAACAATTCCACCATTTTACACTGACTTTGACCCATCTCATTCATGTGAACTTGTCACTTTCTTTACTTGTCACTTTACATTATGTATAAACTTTCTTTTAAGACTTAACCTGTCCAACATAGGACTTAATTTTTTAAAGTATTACTCAATGTACAATAGAATTCAGGTCTGCTTCTTATGCTCATTCCTCAAGTCTTTCTCGCAAACACTTTGTTCCCTGCTTTCTTTGCGATTCTTCGCATGAGTATTGGGAAACTTGTTCAAAAAGCTAAAAGGGACTTCTGAGTATCTTATGAACTATAGTGACAAGATTGGATACAAGAACTTCCTTCCAAGGCAGTGTTGAACCCTTTTGCTTGCTGCTGTTTTTGGGTTTATTTTCCTTCACTTTATACATTTCGGCTCAACAGATTGGAACTCGGAAGCTGCGAAGAGACTCCACTTATCAGAAAGTCATTGGTATCAAGTGGTGAATTCCAGGCACACTGGAGAAACCATTGCGGATCTTATAATCATAACTCATGCCCAACTTGGTTCTATTTGTGGTTGTGATGTTAGTCTCTCTCTATTTGTGATTATGATGTTACTCCTCTCTCTCTCTCTACCCCCATATTAATTCCAACACAAGATTAAATTGAAACCGAATAGTAGCAGAATAATTTATTTTTCCCAATATTAATTAGTAGATTGAATTTCTTTAATAATGAAAAAACTTTTACGTTGTTTATTTCCTGAAAATGCTTTTTCATTAAAAAGATAGACTTTATTAATATACCAGGGGAAAAATACCCTAAGAATAAAAAAGTGACGGATAGAAAGAAAGTTATTTCTTTGATTGAGAAAGAAAAGATTGAAATTTTAATGCCAAGTTTGGACACCAACTTAAAGGAAAGAAATAGAAATGCAGAGACACATTAGGTTCAGCGGTGATCACCTCATGATATGTATATATACATTTATACGCGTTAACCTACTTTCCTTCGCAACTAGAAGCAACCTTCCTTCTTCAGCTTTAATAATTGCATTATTGCACAATACCATTCATTAAAAATATTAATTTTATTCTCTTGTAATATAGTGCCACCCTCCCAATCATTGCCATTTTTCAATCACATTGTTGGTTTCCATTGTGCTAAATCCATATGCACCGCTTCAATTATTTTCCGTTTGAGTAATACTTTTCTACATAAAACTATGATTTTTACTGAGTACACCGCAAGCTATAAAATAATTAATAGCCGCCCGAATAAAAATTCTTTAATTCAATATACAGAGGAAATGTTAAAAGAGTTTTTTAAGTGAAGATCTCTGGATTTGCACATATGAATCAGAAAGTATTATTATATGACAGGTACCTTCCTCTGTATACATCATTTGTTCCAGTAAAAGGTGACGAGAACAACAAGAGAGAAAGCAGAAGAAGGAGAAGAGGTGAGAACATGATACCATCTCAACTCTCATATCCCGTTAAGTTTGTGATACTGGTATGCATCACTGAGGCAAAAGTTGAAGGATGATCTTCTCAGTTTCAACGTCCTCAACATTGCCATTGAAGTTATCAGGTACCGAGGTGCTCTATTTCTATGCTGGTGATTTAGATACACCCTGACTTTCACTTTGAGCTAATTTCAACATGTCATCCGCATTCAGTACATTTGGAAATGTAGGTTTTAGCACAGGATACACTTGCAAACAGCATGGTAAATGCCAAGACAAATGGTTTGGATTTGTGGGAAAATGAAGCCAACGGGGAAAGATAATTCTCATAGTCGTCATGTTTTCTGGAAGACTCGAAGTTCAATATGGACGGCGGAAAGGCTTGGAAGCTCCTTTAACTCATCTCTATCTGTAATTATTATCAGCAATTCTCCCAAGGATCCCCAATAATATCACTTCAACAAAAATGGTTCAGGCTATTGGAATTTGACTTGTCCTGAAAAGAAAAATCTGACTGACTCCATTTAAAAACACATCTTTATTGCAAAACTTAATCACAGGGAAGGACTTACTAAAAAGGAAGAGAGACACAAATGTGATTCACAGATTTCTGTGTGTGCATCAGTTTATTTTAAGCTTTAAAGGGTGGTGACAACTTTGATAACACCCAACTTGGTGAGCTATTCAGCCACAGCGCTTCCCCACTTTGTTTGTGCTTGAAGTCAGGAGCTCTTTCATTTCTCTGTAAACCAGATAACAATCACCTCTATAAACAAAGTTCAACCAAACTATCTGACAGAAAAATATGTAAACCAGAAACTAGAATTACCTTTTTTAACCTATTGTCCCACCATTTATCTGGGTTTTCCACCACATCCTTCCACTGCTCATCACCTACATCAAATTGAAGCAAATTAACCTTTATGTAATGAGTTAGAGAGAGACACACACACACACAAACCACATAACGCTAGGCAATGAGGAAACTGATGTCAGTCCCCAAGCAAACAAGGAAAGAAATTAAAAATCTTACAAGAGAATGAAAATACCAAAAATCTTCTATTATTTCCTAATTGTATATACAACTGGAGAAATTCTCTAGGCTGCAAAAATCCAAATTATCACTTCCTTTCAGAAATCCGCCACTGGCCACAAGTATGCCCATGATACATATAGTCTTGGAATATGAGAAAGGAATTTACTTCATACAGACCTTTGCGCTCCTTTTCCTGTCTAGATTTAACAATCAGAACATCTGATTCCACCCCTTCAAGTTTAGACAAAAACCATTTGGGAGCCCTGTTAAGCCAGAGTGAGAACCTGCCATCCTTACGCTTGAAGTCAGGGTACCTTGGATTCACCTATGGTAGACAAATACGTAAGAAATCTCTCCAAATGAATTAATCAAAAGTGACAATATCCCCAGGTTTATTGTCCTCAATTATTACCAGTCCATTGCGCTTCACATCACGGCAATCCCACCACTGCTTAGGATCATCAAGAAGGTCCTTCAAGAATCCGTTAGAAAGCCTATACCATTATTTCCACCAGCTATAGAATAAATACATAACCAATCAAAACATCCACATGACATAAGTCAATTGCTATACAATGAAAGGGACCTATCCGATGCATGTATACTTACTTGAGCCCTTCAATTCAGGTTTCTGATCAAATGTCATAGACTCCAGTTTCTCTTGAAGCCATTTGGGAGTTGAATCATCAATAAAGAGTACCTTACGATTCTTCTTATGTTCAAAAGCTGCACCCGTTGCATTGTCCTATATGAATTACAAAAGTTTCAGAAACACACATTTGAAGAATGGACGTCATTTCAGAATGGCAGAGGGCCAAACTTAAGGAAATGAATAAAGAAGCAGCTGCCCTACTTCTGTTGAACGAACTTTCCTCCATTCATCAGGGCTTGAAAGGAGATGCTTCCATGACTGGTCTATGTCATGCTTCTCAATTTGCTTTAAATGGAGATCCTTCCACGCCCTGTTGATGTCATGCTTCTCACTTGCTATGATACAAATAACACATCAGCAAAAACTTATCTCACTTGCTACCATACAAATAACACATTAGCACAAACTTATCAAGTTCAAGATTGGCATTGTCGGCGTAGCAAATTGCATAGTTTTTTTTTTTTTTTTTTTTTTTTCCAATAGAAAAAGAAATTATATTAAAAAAGAAAGATACAAAGAAAGAGGACAAGAAGTCCTCAAAAAATAAAAGAACAGCTAGAGATATATAAAACACAAATGGAACCATCCTATTAGAGATCTAAGATTGACTTCCAATTCCTTTGCAGATCTGTCAAACTTATCCCTTGAAATAAACCATGAGCTTTAAGCCAGAGTGAGGTAACAAACAAAATCTTATTTCACACCATCACCATGGGCTGATATAACTGTTTAATAATTCTAGCATTCCTTTCCAACCATAAGCAACCATAAACAGCAAGACTTGCAACATGCCGTAGAGATCTTTATTCCTCCCAAATACCCAATATCTAGTAGATAGGAAACTATCCAAAGTAGCTAGGCAAACCCATAATATTTCAAACATTCCATAACTGCCAAGCCATCTCACAATGCAAAAACAAATGGCCAGGGGTCTCTGAATTTTCAAAACATAACAAACACATACCAGGGACAAAGCCTTATGAGGTCTGCACACCTATAACACGTCATTAGTATAAATCTTATTCAAAACAGCAGTCCAAACAAAAACTCTAACTTTAGAAGGAGCCTTAATATTCCAAAAAGTATTCAGAAAAGGTACCAAAAAGAATTCAAAAAAGGTAAATTAAGATTGAAAGGATTTTCAACCAAAAGGTACAAGAAAGATTCACACGGGAACACACTAGTGGAGTTTAGAGACCGTAATACGTCTATCTGGATTAGGAGAAACAGGGAAAGAATCCAACAAATTTGAAAGAAACACTAATTCCAACATCTCTCTTTCATTAAGATTCAATGGCCAATAAAGCAAATACTCAGACTATCAGTAATTACAGGCCTACAGATGCTTATGTTTCCATACATTTAACAAGACTAGGGGAAAGGTAACAAGGAGTATTATTGTTCATAAAAATTTACCCTTTGTTAGAGGCAGTAATGCCAAGTATATGTGAAATTAACTTTAATTACAGACAGGAAAATAAACATAACTACAATCCTCCGTATATGAGCCTGATTAACTTTCACAAACTTTTGTTATCTGGTGCTAGAACATTTCTTTTTCTGGTTTAATACTAATAGGTTATTATATTTACTATTGTTAATTGTTAATAATAGAATATCATAATTATTATTATATTAAGACATACATATAACATTTCTAATCTCCAATGCCACTACGTAGAAGATTGCATTGTTTCATCCAAAGGTCAGGCAGTAGTCCAGCTCCCTAACAATATTTCTGTTCCATGGAAATTCTGAAAAGCATCCATTCCATAACCATAAACTTGCACGTCTTTGCGTAAATAACCTAAAACATCTTAAGTAAGAGGTTACCCTTCAATCCTTCCAGGCGCTCAAATACTTTGTGCACCCTATTTCCCCTATGTTAACATTCGATTTAATAAAATACACTCGTGCACACACAGAATGATCCTGCAGACCCCTGAAATGACCAATCTTTCATGACTCATGTTCATGATGCATATGACCTGGGAATCAAAGACCGACACCAAATGACATCCATTGCTACCGCTTATACCAATAACAATCATGGGCCTCACTCATAACAACTTCTTCCACAGCCCCCTTCAAGAAAAAAAGAAATGGTGCCGTTACTTTAATTCTAGAAACATTAATAAACCTTCATTAATTTTAGAGCTGTCAAATGGAAAATGAAATACAAGATGACCTTTCACAGAATTCAGCAATTCTTTTTATCAAACCACTTGAATTTGTCTGGAATAGCTTAAGCAATTGCTACAAATATGATATTTATTTATATACAAAAGATACAATCAATCAAAAATATTAAAATCAAATTTGAAATACTAACTCTAATCTTAATCAAGTTAGAAAGAAAATAATAAATCTAAAATCTTTTAAAATAACTTTCTATTATGTACATATTCCAACACTCCCCATCAAGTTGGAGCATATATATCATATGCACTTAACTTGTTGCATATATAATCAATTCCTGGTTTTCGGAGAAATTTAGTAAAAACATCAACTAGCTGATTATTAGAATTTTCAAAAACAATGATGATCTCTTCTAAAGTTATCTTTTCCTGGATGAAGTGACAGTCAAGTTTAATGTACTTAATCATTTCATAAAAGACTAGATTTGAGCAATGTGCAATGCGGCCTAATTATTACAAATAAGTTCCTTAAAACTTAATTCATATAGCTTGAGTTCTTGTAATAACTATTTCAACTACTTGAACTCACATGTGGCTAATACGATAACCTAATATTCTACCTCTGCATTAAATCTGCCACCACATTTTATTTTTTACTTTTTCATGAAATGAAATTTCCTTTAAAGAGAACACAATACCTAGAAGTAGAATGTCAATCACTTACTAATTTAGCCCAATTTGCATCAAAATATCCAACAATCCAAGTGTAGCTAATGCTATAAGCTGATACTCTACCTCTGCACTAAATCTACCACCACATTTTGCTTTTTACTTTTCCATGAAATCAAATTCCCTCAAAAGAGAACACAATACCCAAAAATGGATCATCGATCACTTAGTAATTCGGCCTAATCTACATCAGAATATCCAACAATCCAAGTGTGACTTTGGTTTTCATATAACAACCCTTTTTTTTTTTACTTCTCTTAATATATCTAAGAATTCATATCACAGTATCCTAATAAACTTCACAAGATAAGTTGAGGAATTGACTTACTAGACTTGTAGCAAATGAGATATTAAGTCTAGTGGTTGTCAAATAATTCAAATTTTCATTAAGCTTTCGATATCTTCCTAGATCTACAAAAGGCTCCCCTGATTTAGTAAAAATTTTATATTTGAATATATAAGTATATCAATTGGTTTGCACTCCGTCATACCTATCTCACTTAGTATATCAAGAGCATATTTCCTCTAATATATAAAGATACTGAATTGAGATTGTACTACCTCAATGTTAAAAAAATATCAAAATTTCCCAAGATCCTTAATTTGAAAATGATGAGACAAATGCCATTTAAGCTTATCAATACCCTTATGATCATCTCCTATAATTATTATGTCATCAACATAAACAATTAGATATATTTGATTAGAAATAGAAGAATGATAAAAGATAAGGTGATTAGCTTCACTCTACTGCATAATGAAATTCCCTGAGCAACAAATCCTAGTAGTTGCTTCATGTAAACTTCTTCTTCAAGATTACCATGCAAGAATGCATTTTCAGTGTCTAACTAACATAAAAGCTAATGACAAATTGCAGATAAAGAGAGAAAAAAAGAACTAAAGCAATTTTTGCAACTGGTGATAATATATCACCATAATTCAAACCAAAAACCTAACTATAACCCTTTACCACCAGCCAAACTTTTAACAGATTAATCTTCTCATCAAGGCCAACTTGAATAGTGAATACCCAATGGCAGTTAACTGAAGATTTGTAAATAAGTAAAGGCATTAAATTTCATGTACTACTGGTATATAATGCAATCATCTCATTTAACATCACTTGACACCACCATGAGTGAGAAAGAGCTTCCTAAATGGTTCAGGAATGGAAACAAAAGATAAAGCAGAAACAAAAGCATGGTGGGATGTAAATAAATGATGGTAACTCAAAAAATTATAAATGGCATATAAATTTCAAGCAGAACAATTACCTTTTTGAAGCATAATAGAAAGATTATCACGATTTTCTAATGAATCGGATTCTAGAGATAAGACTAGAATAGGAGATGAGTCTATAAGGTCTTTTTCAATAATTCGGGTTCGTGCTAAATCTTCAACAACATGGCCTGAACGAAGTTATCGTTGATAAGTAATAAAAGGCTTGTCCTGTGAAGATAGAGAAGATGGAAGTGTAGAATCATAAAAAGGAATGGGTAAAATCTCAATTACCAAGATGAATTTTGTGAAAGAAGAGAAAAAAGGAGAAGACTCAAAGAATGCAACATTAACAAAAGTAAAAAATATATGTATAGTTAGTGAATAACAATTATAACTTTTTTGTAATCTTAAATATCCTAGAAAAATACATTTTATGGATTTAAGAGATAATTTATCTTTTCTTCAAAAGAGATCATAAACAAAATAAGTACATTCAAACACAGAAGAGGAAATTTATACACAAGTTTTTTTGGAAAAATTGGAAGGAATCTAATTGTTAAAAATAGAAGGAGGTATGCGATTAATTAAATAACATACAATGTATATAGCATCTATAAAAAATGTATGCAATAAAAGAATTCGTGCAATTTCAATTAAATGCTGATCCTTTCTTTCAGTAATACCATTTTGTTGAGGTGTGTGTGGACACATGGATTGATGAAAAATGCGCTTAGAGGACATAAAAGAAAAGAAAGATACAATAAAATATTTTCAAGCATTGTCACTCCAAAGTATACAAATTTTTAAACCAAATTAATTATATATTTCAGAATAAAAGGATTTAAAAATTAAAAACAACTCAGAATGATCTTTCATAAATATAACCAAGTGCATCAAGAGTAATCATCAATAAATGTAATGAAATACCGAAAATCTAAAATTAAAGTAACATGACTCAAATCCCTAATATCACAATCAATAATAGAAAATAAAGACTCCGCTCTATTTTGAATTCTACTAAGAAATGAATTGCAAACATGCTTATTGAGTTAACAAGACTTGCATTTTACAAACTCTAAAGTTGAAAGATTAGGAACTATTTTGCAGAATTTTCTAATAACGGTAATAAAGTAACTCAAGAGATTCAACAGCAATACAGATTACTTAAAAAGCTGGTTTGATGTAATAAAATCCCTATAACTCATACCCGATATTAATCGTCATTCTCATACCCCAATCTTGTATGGCAAAAGAATCAGTAAAGAAAGCCATAAAACAATTAAGAGTACATGTAAGTTGATTAATTGACAAGACAACCAAGTACATAAAAATTGATTGTAATGATCAAGAAGGAACGGGTTTTATTTAACCAATATCTTAAGCAACAATTTTAGATCCATTACCTAAGGGAATTGTAAAAAGGGATTTATTGGTGTAATTAAATTAGGTAAATAAGGATCAATTACCAGTTATATGATTAGAAGTTCCTAAATCAAGTACCTAAGGGTCAAAGGATACTGATGCTGAATGAGATCGACATGCTATATGCTTACCAAACAAAAAGGAAGAAATAATACTAGATAAGGAATTTATGATTGATGCTTCAAACTCTTTTTTTTAAACAGCAACTAATCTGGCTATTTGGATCAAAAAGCAAAGTTTCGTTACTCAAATTAATGAACTGAGACTATAAGCAGAGTCAAGAAGAAAAGGCAACAAAGGTGTGATAGCGCATGTAGCTCATGCACAAGTATACAAGCGGCATATGATACTCATGCACATATGATACACGTGCCAGTGGGTTTTGTAGGAAAATGGCCGACAAATATGTTTGTGTAGGCAGTTTCGTGAAAAACTCTGTAATACTCCGAGAATTATGCCAGAATATTGCAAAACACTGGAAAATATGTGCATTAGGCGTCTAGGTTTCTAGGTTCTGTTTAGGGGCAATTTTGGTTTTTGATTTGTGGGTTTTTAGGCTATTTTGGTTCTGTTTTGTTGGAAAAACAAAAGATGGCTTGGTTTTGATGCTGAATTTTTTTTCTTCCTTGGGTTTTGCTAAAGAACAATTCTGGGAATAGAAAATGGCAGCAGAAACAGAGTCCCTCAACGTAAGGGCTCTGATAGCAACTTGAGTTTGTTTGGAATGGCTTAAACTATTGCTACAGCTATGACATCTATTTATATACAAAAGATACAATCAATTAAAAATATTACAATCAAATCTGAAATACTAACTCTAATCCTAAACAAGTTAGAAAGGAAATAACAAATCTAAAATCTTCTAGAATGACTTCTTAATATGTATATATCATAACAAAACCAAACCTCTGAACTAACTTCTTCTAATTTTGATGATTAGGTGCTTATGTATCCACATATTGAAGATGAAAATTTGGTTGTCAATTTTACATCTACAGGTTTGCTCCTATTTACTCTTGCTCAGGCAGCTATTCTCTATAGGATCAATGCTAACGATATGCTTCAAATGCGTAGGCTTCGTAAGGTACTATCAATATATGTGTGATGTGTTACCAAATTCAAAGAGCAACGATCATTTGTTTCTGCATTATGATATGGCTTGGAAGCTTTGGACCAAATTATTTTCTTTATTTGATGTTACCTAGGTGTGCCCCTCAATTTATTTATTTATTTTTTAATCTCAAGAATTTTGGGGGCAATAAGGACCATAAGGTGCTTTGGAATTTTTTGCAGTTATTGGGTGCATTAGGTTGGAACAAAATGCATTTCTAAAAATCAAACTCAGTCAAATGTTATTTTATAGGACAGTTAATGGTTTTATTTAGATAAATGACTTTGTCCAATTTGCATAGAAATTGGGTAGCAATCTTGTAATAACTTTTGAAATTTACTTATCATATCCCTTGTATTCTTTCTCCTAATAATAGAAGTTTCTTTTTTTATCAAAAAAATATATATATAGTCTTGTGTAAAAAAGATACTATCTGAAAAACAATAAACAAAAAAACGATAACTAATTCATAAATTGCTATAGATCTATTCAATCCCAAATTTACAGGATAATTGCTATACATTCTAGGCAGTTGAATGCATGACTGTATGTCAATTAAAACCATATAACAGAGTTAGATGTTCCACTTACATTTATTTGCCAGATTTGTCATACAGGATTATTTTATAAGATGATGTTAAAAAAAAAAAATGCAGCCAAAAATCACGAGCAAGGACTTACCAGATGAATTAGAGACATGTTCTTGCTTTGCAACTCCAGAAGTACTCTTCATTTGAGGATATCCACGTACAAAGTTGAGGCTTTGTGCCATAATCTAATATGGTGAAACATAAAGTGTATATAGTACACACTGGACCTACAGCTTTTCACGCAGATGATAAAATAACAACGGTGATGACAATATGAAAACAACATGAGACACAAACAACTAAGGCAAAGGGGTATAACACACACATGCGCATAAAATATAAAGACCCAAAATGTAAACTCAAAACACAAGAAAGAAAAGTATACTCGAATATAATAAATTCATTGCCTCAGTTTTACAACTTATTCCTGAAAACGAATAAACCAAAAACAAGCTTCATTTTAATTGATAGAGATGCACAGGTATTAAGCATGACTAGAATAAAATAAAAATATTAATTAAAAAGTCAAACCAAACAAAACTTCCATGAGCATGCAGATGCTAATAATTTTAGACTCTTAACTGCTAGAAAAATTTTGCCTCCTTCAATTGCCCCTCCTTTAAACATATGATGATGCTGTTTTGTCATTTTGTGTGCTCCAACTTAATCCACCCACCCAAAAAAAAAAAAAAAGGCACGTGCACACACACAAAATCTTGGAATGGAATGCATGGAACCATGTCAAATTAGTGATTCATAACAACAAACGAAATAAAATCAATAGAAATGAAACATCTCTGTCTTTGAGGGAAGAAGTGTTATGACAACACATAATGCATATGAACTAGAGAAGTCCAACTGGAAAATACCTGCACATTGCTTTGACCATGGTTTTCATCTAAAGAAGGTGGATCTGCAACGAGTTGCCCAGATATATGGATGCAATCCTTTTCTTTCAGATGGAAAGCCGCACTATGAGCCAACTCACCCTCAAATATTACTGGAATCCTTAAAAGAAAATAAAATCCACAGGTTTTCATAAGCAGATACAACCAAATGACCACCTCATGTTTAAAAAATCCAAGTTTTCAACATTTCCATGACCATACAGGCACGGTTCTACAAAGAAATTGAAAAAAAAAAAAAATCTAAGAGGAGAAAATGGATGTTAAGCAGTAAAAGAAGAAAATATATGAGTTTTTGTCTTCTGGTCAGTTAATCTATGTCACATACCAAAGAACGTTATTTTTCTAACACAGGATAAAGAAAACCAAGCCTATCTTTGGAAAATGTTTTTTCATAGAAAAGCATCATCAGATTCCATAAAAATAAATTCCTGCTATAAAGTCTGTTTTGGTGGATAAATCCAAAAATGATTAATATTTACTAACTTCCTATAAACAAATATTTCTTGCCCTTGTCCCTTTTCCATGAGCCATTTTTACTAAACAATTTCACTTAGACCCAATCAAATATCAACCAAGGAGTTCATTGATACATTTTGAACCACCTCCCTAATTACGTAATTGCGTATTGATTTGTGCTTAAAATAAAACCAGCTGTAAAATAGATAGATCAGATGCACAGCATTTAAGGTCTAGACTCTAGCATGTGAGCAGTAACTCGGTTGACAGAGAATTCAACATGAAACAAGCAAAACCCCAGATGGTTAATAAGACGACTATCTGCAAATGTACATACCAAAGCCGGGGTGAATCGTTAGACTCTTGTATCTCGAGAACGGTGGCAGCCCAAGTCCTGCCATCGGCAGAATTTTGAAACTGAACCGGCATATGAACAGGACCAATGAGGTTGACGGAATTGGCAACCTTGGCCTGAAATAAAATCTCAGTGGGCTTCGGCTGCAAGGGCGTCGGCTTCTTCCTTGGTCCTTGAGATTGAGATGCAGCAGTTTGGTTCGGAAATGACGGCGAAAGCTTATATGTCCGTCTAGCGGTGGCGGTGGAGTATGAGTGAAAAGCAAAGGTTGTGGAATTTAAACGAAGACTTTCCCTTAAAGCAAATAATACTCGCAATCCTCGGCTTATTGAAGTTGAATTCATTTCGGAACTTTGCAACTTGGAACTCTCACTCGACAACCCGATCTCTTCTCCAAACCCAACCCTCTCCTAGTGCATGTCGCATGGGCAGCCAATCATATACAATCCGACCCGAATAAATATATGGGTAAATTGGTTTCGGGTCCTCGTCCAATCGAAGTCACTCAGTTCCAGCATGGTCTACCCACCCTAATCGGACGGCGATCCTTCAATCATCCTCAGATCTTACTCAAGTTTCCGTCTTCTCTCCCTTCACAAGTTTAGTTTCTGAAAGGTCTTCAATTTTTCTCAGACCAGCTTCTCTCAACGGGGAAGAAATATGGGTTCGGATTCTGTGTCTGCTTTAACTTCAACAAAGCCTACGCTAATTCCAACTCAAGAAGAAGAACAGCCATCAACAGCTCTTCTCTCTTTCAACACAGACTCTTCCTCTTCCACAAAGGCATCCCAAAAATCCTTGACCACCATCATTTTCGTCTCTCTTCTCCTCATCACTTTTATTGCTTTCGCTGCTGCCGTTGCCTCCTCATCAACCACAACCCGCACGTCCTCCTCCGTTGATACCGTAGCTCGTCCACTCAAAAAACTCAATCGGCCAGTAGTTCTGTTGATTTCCTCGGATGGATTTCGATTTGGGTACCAATTCAAGACTGCTACACCAAATATTGGTCTGTTGATTGCGAATGGAACTGAGGCTGAGACGGGTTTGATTCCGGTTTTCCTTCTGTAACTTTCCCTAATCATTATTCTATTGTTACAGGACTCTACCCTGCTTATAATGGCATCATAAATAATTATTTTTTGGATCCTCTCACCGGTGAGGCATTCACTATGGGAAGCCATGAGCCCAAGTGGTGGCTTGGGGAGCCCTTATGGGAGACCGTAGTCAATCATGGTTTGAAGGCTGCTACATATTTTTGGCCTGGCTCTGAGGTAAATAAAGGTTCTTGGACTTGCCCAGTGAAGTACTGTAGGCATTATAATGGTTCTGTTCCGTTTGAGGAAAGAGTAGATACAGTTTTGAAGTATTTTGACTTGCCTAGTGATGAAATTCCTTCATTTATGACACTGTATTTTGAGGACCCCGACCATCAGGGTCACAAGGTTGGACCTGATGATCCTGAGATCACTGAAGCTGTTGCTAGAATTGATAGAATGATCGGGAGGTTAATTGAAGGTTTGGAAAACAGAGGTGTTTTTGAGGATGTTGCTATTATAATGGTAGGTGATCATGGAATGGTTGGTACCTGTGATAAAAAGCTAATTTTTCTGGATGATTTGGCTTCTTGGATTGAAATTCCGGCTGACTGGGTTCATCATATAGTCCATTACTTGCAATTCGTCCACCTACTGGATATGCACCATCGGATATTGTCACGAAGATGAACGAAGGATTGAAGTCCGGTGAAGTTGAGAATGGCGATAAGTTGAGAGTGTATCTTAAGGAGGATCTACCAAGTCGGCTCCATTATGCCGCAAGTGATAGGATTCCACCAATAATTGGTTTAATCGAAGAAAGTTTTAAGGTTGAACAGAAGAGAACAAAGCGCAAGGAATGTAGCGGCTCACATGGTTATGACAATGCAATGTTCTCCATGAGGACCATTTTTATTGGACATGGTCCTCAATTTGCAAGAGGGAGGAAGATTCCATCGTTTGAGAATGTTCAGATTTATAATATGGTTACTTCTATTCTTCAGATAAATGGTGCAGAGAATAATGGGTCGACCTCGTTTGCCGAGTCTGTCGTGTTATCTTATACATAAAAGGAAGTTGACAGCATACCAACAGCGGTGCTCTGGCGGTAGAATATTGGGGTTGCAACGTTGTGTGATGATTGGGTCCCAACTTATAGATATCTGTTTGGCAAACGGCACCAAAAATGTAGGCATTGATTGTATCCAATTGTACTCATGTAACCTTATCCAGCGAAGTTCCTTCCATCTCTTTGCTTCTACTTTCACTCATTTTCACAGGTCTGCACAGGTAGCGGCCAAGCTGAGATTAGATTCTATAAACATTTTGTTTCTTGTCTGTATTATCGTATCACAATTGATATTCTATTGAGACAATGAGATTACCATTTAAATATATAACTCTCTCTTGTATTTAATTTTGGTGTTTCCTATGACAAAACTCAAAGCCTCTTTTCTTTTATTTTTCTTAACCTCACTTGTATACTAATCGCCAATCGCCAATATTATATACGGAATTTCTATAAATCCTGTCTGCGTGTTTAAATTTCTGGGTTTGCAGCTGACTTGATGTTAAAGTAGCAACTGAGTTGCATTAAGAGTAGCCTATTGGTTCAGTGGACCAACTTCACTTGCAATTAAGCAGAGACAGCAAAGCTCCTTTCGGGAAGAATTGAATCCCGTGCTAGATTTGTTTGTATTTAGCAGACCAACTGAAGCGCTAGAAAATGAGATCCATCCCAAGAATTTTGTTTCAGCTATTACGAGTGTCAAACGGATAGTTCCCTTTCAATTTTTGATCTGTACAGATTAGTTCATATTAGCCCATTTCAAAAAGCAGATTAAATTTTAAGTGATTTAATTCAATTCACATTCATAGCTTGGTTTGCAAATTTGTGGATTTTGATTGTAAATTCACATATCAATCCAATTCAGATTGATCCATCTAAACTATAGTCCATACAAAACAGTTTGTATAAGATTGCGATTAAAACAGATTAAATTTTGAGTAATTTTAATTATTCAAACCTACAAATCGGACTGTGATCTATTTTACAACCTTACCAATTATATCTACGTGTGAAGTTTCATAATGCTTGTATTAACGCAACACCTATCAAGTTCTAGGTTTCACATTGCATCTATTACATACTTAACTCATTTCACTTTTCATCTCTAATTTAAATTTTGTTAATATTTATTCATCAATCTTTTAAAATGTAATAAATATGAATAATTTAAAGCTATTGAAAATATCAAATTTTTAATTATTTTATTTAAAGAGAGGATATCTTAATTTTAAGAATAGAAGTATAAGTACAATTATACTTCTTATTACATTTATTACAAACTTAACTCATTCCACAATCCATTCCCAACTTAAATTTTGTTGACATTTATTAATTAGTCTCTTAAAATGCACTGATCATGAATAATTTAATGCTATTGAAAATATAAAATTTTTAATTATTTTATTTAAAGGAAAGATATCTTAATTTTAAAAATGAAAATATAAGTACAATTATAGACTTATTAAGAGTGATTAAAAGCTAAAGCACTCCAAGGGGAACATATCTAAGTTTTGAGAATGGATATATAAGTATAATTATGAACTTTTTGAGAGTGGCTTAAGAGCTTAAAGATTGAACATACTAAATGAAGTGCTTTAGCAATGCAAGTATGTGATGTGTAGCCTTTTCAAATAAGGGTGAGGGTTAGTATTTGCAGGAGGCGATGGAGAAAAGGAGTCACATGAGAAACATGTGTTGGTGATAATAATCTAAAGCTAAGTTAGTAGAGTTTATTATTTAAACAAGGGAAAAGCACTGTAACATAATGAGTGATAATGTCAAAGGAAGATATGGGTGATTTTATGGGGGGTCACAAACAGTTACAATTTATCTAGATAAAGGGTTAGAAGAGAAGTTATCATAATTTCTTTTACTCACTTCAACTTAGAGAAACCATGGTGTAGCGACTAAAGTGTGACATAATCAGCATTCATGGTTATAATCTATCTAGTTAAAGAGGTAAAAGAGGAATCATCATAATTTCTCTTACTCACTTCAACTTAAAGAACCTACAATAAAGAGTTTAAAGCATGACATGCTCAACATTCTTATGTGCCAAAGTTAAGGCCCTCATTTCAATCCATCCAAGTCATACTTATAAGAATTCCTATTACAGTGGTGGAGAGAGAAATCTATGCTCTTTACAGTCAAAGTGGCTTTTGCCCTAAATCTAATGATTATTAGATGACTTCAAATCTTTGTTATATCTTATTTGTTCAAACCTTATAGCATCTCGTGCTTATAATACCTCAGTCACTTTTAAATCTTCCTTTAAGCTAATATAGATACGATCTCTTTAGACTTTAGTTTATTTTTTTTCTTCTTTTATTTTGCCCTAAACCAAATGATTATTAGATGACTCCAAATCTCTATTATATCTTATTTGTTCAAACCTTATAACATCTCATGCTTATAGTACCTTGGTCACTTTTAAACCTTCCTTTAAGCTAATATAGATATAGCCTCTTTAGACTTTAGTTTATTTTGGTCCTCTTTTAAGGTGCTTTTATGTGTTAAGTCTTATAAAATTTTATGGGCTGACTATGTTTTTTATCCTTTTGAGTTAAAGCATCTACATATTTATTTATTTTTATTTTATTTATTTTTAATTTTTATATTAAATTAGGAGTGAATTAAACAAAAATTGCACAAATTTTTTTTAAAATTATATCCTTAATAATATTAAATATTTTTCTAATATGAGTCCTAAATTTTAATTACTTGTAAAAAATTAATAACTAATCACAATAACAACAGGAAACCAATGATACTTTCTTGAGATTTTTGTAATTAACATTAAAGCCACTAATTTCTTCTTTAATTTATGCCTTAATAAGACCTTTTTTTAACATGAAAGCAAAAGAATTAGTTTTCATTTTCTAGAAAAGAAAAAATTATATGAAATAAAAGAGGGGAAATAAGGCAGGGTAATAGATGCTTTGTGAGTAAATTGTCTAAAAAGCTTTTTCCTTAGATAAAAGTCCCTAAATAATTTAATGAGACTTTCCTCACTTTAATCCCTAAGATGAATAGCTCCAAGTATATCAAGCAACTAAAGACTATAAACTTGTATATTACTATATATTAAATCCTTTCAAAGATCATAATTAATAGACTAAAAACCTAATTTAGTTGTTCTTTTCTCACGATTTCAAGAGGCTTTTGTTTCAAGTAGGCAAAAAGCAAATATTATTGAGGCTGCCCAAAAAATGTATCATATTATTAAGAAGAAAAGAGGTAAAGTTAGAGCCATGATGTTAAAAACAAGCCTTGCGAAAATTTATAAGTAAAATGAAGCTTTATAAAATAAATTCTAAAATTTTATAGATTTTCCCCTATGCTTAAAGATCTTATTATGTGTTCCATCCTTCCCTTAAACACCTCAACTCTATTTAATGGGAAAGAATGGATGCTTTCAAGCTCTTAAGAGGAATTAGATAAGGAGACCCTATTTCTCTTTATATTTCCATCTTACATATTAAGTTTTTGGAATATTTAATCCAAAAGAAACTTGATGATAAGAATTGGTGTCCTATTTCTATTCAAGTGTAGGCCTAATTTTTTTACATTTTTTTCTTTGTGAATAATGTTATTGTAATTGTCAAAGTCTCCATCTAAGATGCTACTAACATAAAATCAATCAATGATTAGTTGTTCACTATGTCTAGACTCACTATCAGATATACAAAATCAAAAATTCTTTTTCCCTAATTCACCTAATGGTGTTAAGAAAAGTGTAAAGGACATCCTAAGATTGGAAAGTATTCAAGAAATAGGTTCTTATCTAGGGTTTCTACTTCAAATAAGCTCTAGAGGAAATTTTTATAACTATATCATTGATAAGTTTAGATTAAATGAGTGGAAAATAAATTTCTTAAATTTGGCTAAAATGAGAGTGTTAATCAAATCTATCTTTGAAAGCATACCTAGTCACTATCTTCAATGTACCCTACTTCCTAAGAAAATATGTAATAGAATTGATTTATTTTTAGGGGTTTTCTATAGGGGACAACTAAAGAACAAAAAAGAATGCATTCAGTGAGCTGGAACAAAGTAACTAATCTTGTAAAGGAAGGAAGATTTGGTTTTCAAATATATATATACACACACACTAAAAAAACTTTGCTCTTATTACAAAGCTCAATTGGAGATTTTTGAAGGACAAGAGTAGACCTTAGGTTTCTATTTTATAGATATGTTCATAATAAAGTGAAGTCAAGAATTATTTCATCACCCACTTAGCAAGCTATGATGAAAACAAATAACTTCCTAATGAATGGAATCAAGTGATTACTTACAATGGTAAAACCACAAGTTTTTAAAGAAATAATTAGATAAGCCTAAGATACTTTCATGGTCCTTTTAATAGAGAATAAGAAAAATGGAAGGTTTGTGATCAACAATTGGCTCCTAGGCTCTGGAACACTAGGAGTACATTTGATTAGATAAAAATGGGATGAAATAAAAATAAAAATCATCAAAAAGTTTATTTAGTATGTGTTATGAAACACGAATGCTCATTTCTTAGGGAATGGTCATTCTTTCAAATAATGAAATATCCATTCCATATCAAAAGTGATGGAATAAATCATTCTTTCATTTATAAATTAACATTTTAATATACATATCCCTCATATTTTTTATATATTTCAATATTATCTTTTGCTAATATGTCAAAAAAAATATTGGATCTTCAATATTTTTTTATTAAAATATTTTAATAATTATATTTTTAATAATAAAATTTAAAATATAACATTTTTGCATTCTTTATAAAAAATATTTAATACAAAATTTTAGTAAATTAAAAATTTTATACTTTTATCATAGAAAATTTTTGGTTAAATATAATTTCAATAATAAAATTTAAATTGTAATAATTTTTATTATTAATCATTTCATATATTTTAATAATATTAAATTATTTAATAAAATATTTATTATTTTTATAATAAAAATATTATTATCGTTAATTATACCTTTTCAATTCCATTATATCAAAATTGTATTATATTAAATATAAAAATAAAATAGAATATCCATTTCATTCTTTACCATATCAAACATAATTATAAAATCCATAATAAAATGGAATGTCCTTTCCCATTCCTATTTTATTCCATCCGACTCAGCATACCATAATATGTTATCCCAACTCTTTAATGGATCATTTTTATTATTAGTGCTATTCATGTATAATCTTTAAGCGACAAGAATGATAATTTAGCTTAAGGTGCTCCCATAATGATATTTTCACCATAAACTTAGCATATTCTCTAGTACAGTCCTCATTAGAGATGGGGAATAATCAAATAAAATTTAATGGTACTTGGATTTGGATGATACAGGTCCCTTCGCCTAAAGAACCAGACGTTAATTTGACTCCTGATGCATAATAATGTTCGAATGAGCCATGCTTAAATCTAAAGCCCTTAATATTGATGGTTTCTGTTGTTTGTGTGCTAATGGTGAAGAATCTCAATTGTACCTTTTTAGAGATTGTCAGTTGACGCAAAGGATATGGATGTAGATTGGAATTCCTCACATTATGCAACAATTTTGTTTCACTGAAATGAGTATTGAATTGATAATCTCAAATTGCACCTTAGTTGTTTATTCCCAGAATTTAAATATGTCACAATTTGGACTTGATTGCGACCAACTAAAATCCTACTATCTAATTTAAGCGAGCCTAGATACTAACTAAGATCTATTATCTAATTTAATCCTAATCTACAAAAATCATTTCATCTCCATGACAAGTCAAAATTCTTTCCATAATTTTATGAAAAAATAGATAGAATTTTCCCTATATTCAACTATTCCCTAAGGGTCACACACCCTATCGTTGAAAACTTGTATTTCACACAACTCAACAACAATACCAAATACACAACTAACGGATAAACAATTCAACACTTCAAATACATTAAATCATATCTGTTATTTTTAATTCCTAAATTAAGCCCAATAGAATCTCAATTGTCAAATTTGCCCTTGGACTTGCTTGAACTTTTACTCAAGCCACACAACTTGATATTCACAAGTTGAATCCTGAAAATTTAACAAAAAAGGAATGAATTTATAAACTCAATGTCTGTATAACTACCTAGGATCAAATATTGGAAACTTTAAAATACAGTAAAAAATAAATTAAAAACATTAACAGGAGGCACTACTTCGAAACTCGTACCTAGGCTCTTGTCTATTCATTAATTTATCTACCAATCAAGCTTTTCTTTTCATTCATATTCACAGCCAATTTCTATGCAGTAGTAGATAAAAGCATAGCTGCCATACTACAGAATAGCTGTAAATAATAGAATCTATCATCAAATAGTCAGTCTCAATTAATCTACCTCGTGCCTTCCGATAATATTAGTCATAACCCCCGATATATGCCACCTGGTATTTATCAGTTACAACTCCAACGTTATTCCTCCAGCTCCACCAATATATCAATTATAATTGCATAGTCCAGTTTCAATATCACATATCAATGTTTCATTGTATCAACTTTTCAACATCAATAGTATTCCAAATGTGATAGAAATAATCATTTAGCAACCAACAACAAATTCACACGAGCACTCTCAAGCACAGTATGAAATTCTCACACACTCACACATTGACACACGCAACCAAAATGTTAATCACAAGCACGACTATAACCACATTCTCTGTAAAAAATACATTTACCATATAATCAAATAATATTCAATATGATAATTGCACTGCATCATACCCAAAAAGACAAACAACAGACAATAACGAGAAATAAATTGTACTCCAGAAACACCAATAAACTCTACCACATTAAATACAATCAATTACTCAAACCACACTTACTAGGCGAAGAACCCACCTTCAATTATCAATCTATACTTACTCGGATACATGAATCCTATATAACAAAAATAAGAAATATAATACTATATTAAAAAAAATAGTGGTTAACGATACTTATACATACACACACCTGATATCTCTCATGCTTTCCTAGAATTCCTAAAGCATCTATGATCATCTTTTCCTCTTTTCTCATATAGCAAATTACAATAATATTTTATAAATAATTTGATAGTGTGTGTACATATATATATATATATATATATATATATATATATTTCACCCACAAATTACCATTTTAAGTTCTATTCCCATTATTTTATAATTCCTTACACTTACTCTATAATATTTATAATTCTAGTTTAAGATAGTATAGTAAGGAGTCCCCTTTTGGGATTTTCTTGGTTCAAGTTCAATTTATCAAAAATATTATGGCCTAATCTTTTAAGAGAGCTTTAAACACTTTACTTAAGCTAGTCATACTCTTATTTCTAATATTTTAACTCTATTTCAATAACATTATCAAATCACACATTTCACATATTTAAGGGTTGTTCTGAATCAAATCCAAATCTTTCAAAATATTAGAATGTAACACTTTAAGATTATTCTAATCATATTATTCTAACAGTCTACAACATAAAAATCTACTTCAAAGTATACATAAAAATGGATTTTTTTTATCAACTTCAACCACTTAAAAAATATAAAAAAAATATATTAATAGACTCTAATTATACTATTTAATCATCTTATAGCATAAAATTCATATTTTTCAAAGCTATCATCAAGAATTTCAAAATATGCTCAAAAGGGATTTTTCTTGAACCAAACTTAAAACAACAAAATATTAGAGTTTGAAGATATAGATAAACTCACTGTCACTCACGGAGGTCGCCGTGAATTTCACCGGCGACAACGAATGGTGAAGCTCCAGCAATTAGTAGGCCGGAGCCTTGCTTCCGTCACCACCCCATGGCTGCAATATGCAGTTCCGAGGGCGCATGCGATGGCTGGAGAACAAAGGATGGAGCTGCACCGGCAGCGGCCAGCGCCAGCGGCATTAGATGCCGGAAGAGAGCCGCGCACAGCAGCGGTTGAGAGAGGGAAAGAAGAGAGCTGGACGGGAGCAGTAAAAGGAAAATTGAAATCCCCGGAGAAAGAAGAGGAAGACTGGGAGAAACAGTGAAGTGAGACGAGGGTGGTGATTTGGTGTGGCACACAAACATAAGCTCATCTTTCTAACAAATCTCAACCGCTTTTCCAACTACTACTCTCATTATCCATTGATCTTAGTCATTCATCAATTTTTTTTTAACCCACGTCATTTAATCTCAGCCACACCTCTCGTTTTATTTATTTATCCACTCTACCCGGTTAAAGCTCTTTCACTACTTGACTTTTTTGATGATTCTCTTAATAACTTATTATGGATTTAACAGCTCTAATTCAATATTTCAAAATTCTATAACTCTAAGCAAAAAAATAATTTATTAATTTATAAGCATATATCTTCATCCCTTTACACTCACAATTTGTATACAAAAAATATATTCCTAATTTCATGAGCAAATTTATTTATATATAATTTAATTATTTAATTAAATTCTAAAATAAAATTTTGACAAAAAAATACAATTTAACTATCTTTATTAATTAAAATAAATAGATTAAGGTATTTAATATAATAAAATTGTAAGTATCACTTTAGAATATTACAAAATACTTCTTAAAGTGTAATGTTTAGCATTAATATTTGATGTATTTAGTTATTCTGAAATAGGTTAATACATAAAGTTAACTCTCTTACCTAACATTTCTCTTGTAAATTCTTTGGTTTTTGGCATTAAAGGAAAGATTATCAAATCTTATGCATCCATTTGTAAGAAGCAATTAAAGCAAGATAGGCAAAGAAAATGTAATTGGGTAAAATGGAAAGGTCCTAAAAATAATTAGTTCACATTGAATACGAATGGTGCATCATGTTTAATAGAATGAGGAAGCTGATTAAAGATTGTAATGTTAGATAGGTTAGGGCTTTAGCAAAGGCCTTGCATTTACACATAGTATGTTAGCTAAGTTATAAGCTTTGATAAAAGGCTTAAAACTTGCTCTTAAGCTTAATGTAAACAGACTACGTATTCGAATGGATGCTGAAGTACTTGTGAATCTCATAAATAACAATCATAATGTAAATTAACTACTTAACCTTTTACTTGTTGAATGTAAGAGCCTTTCTAAAGAAAATTCCTTAGAAAACAATCATTCACATCTTCAAAAGAGCCAACCAATGCATTAATCTCCTAACTGGAAAAAAAAGCTTGAACAATCAATCTTCCCTTCCAATTTAGTGTAGTCTTTCCAAGGATATTATTTCATATTTATTCAATGATGCTTCAGGTGTTATGTACCTCCATATTTCAATTTGTAATATAAACTTTGACTAGTTCCTATTGATTTTTCCCTTATAAATAGAAAAAATTATAGTAAGTAGAAGTTAACTATAAGTGTCCCACTCATATAATTTCTGTTGTGCTTCTCACTTTCTTCTTCCTTAATCCACATTATCTTTTAGCCTTTTAATGGACCTCATTTAATTATTATACATGAGTTTGATGTCAAAGCAAGAAATAAAAGATTTTTTTTGAATAATCCAAACATGTTGATGTGATATTAAATTCATAATATTGTAATTTTTTATGTTAAAGATATTTTATTATTTAAATTTTAGTTATTTATATAAATTTTTTGTTATTTTATGAAGTCACACACTAGGTAAAAGAAGAACTATCAATTTAAAAGAGTAATGTAGATAATTAAATTTCACATTGCTTAAGTTCATGGATTATTCTCTTAGAATTGTTAAATATTTGTATCTAAATTAAGAAGCTTTATGCAATTCAAGTACTTATTCAATAATTAATTTAGTATTTAGCATCAGTTTCTTATTTATTTTGTAGTGTGCTATAAATTCATTTTTTATTTTCTAATTTCTATCCCATGCCAATGTTTAAGATGATGATGGGTAACAATGACAAGAATGGCGATAACTTTCCTAGTAATGATGATGATGGGATTCAAACCATCTAGGCCACAATACATGTTGAAGAGACAGTAACATGAACCTAGAAGGAGACAATGGCTTGTGAAATCCATGTTATACTCACTAACTTGAAAGTTAACACTGATTCTTGAGGTGACAAAGACAATCAAGTATATTTTCTATAGTCATCCTATCAATTATTGCTATCATGTAGATTAAGGAAGAAGAAACCATTATGAAGTTTTTAAAGATGAAACTGAAAAAATGGTTAACCAACAGAGAGATCACAAGTGCTTTCATGGCAAAGATAGAAAATGAAAGCCATGTTGTAACTATCAAGCTAGCTCTTTTCCAATAAGGATTCAATATATATATATATATATATATATATGAAAGCCACCATCCAACAAGAAGATAAAATCAAAGAATTGAAAATGATAACATGAAAGTTAATCTTTCTAACTTTAGTGACAATTATAATTTCAACACGTTAATGAATCGAAAAGATAACAAAGAAGACTTCTTTAATATGATTCATGTTTTTTTATGATAAGAAGGTTAAACATTAGTTAACAACTTAAGAGGATAAGCATTTACATGACAAAATCATTTGAAGATTGATAGAACTTATTAGCAAGAGCAAATCATGTTTGCAAAGGAAGAAAATGTTAGCAAAACAATATTTTCCTAATTATTATGCATTACTATAGAAACATAAATACACATCATGTATTTAACAAAAATTACATTGATTTTTTATTGGCATCTAAGCAAGTGTCATTACATATTAATTTTGATATTAGTTAAACAATTGACTTAAAAAAACCATGTTAGTTTTTTGCTAAAAAAGCTAATGTCATTTATTTTTTAAAAAAATAAATTTTTATATTTTACATCAATTTTTTACAAACCATATTGACTTTCTACTAAAAATTAATGTATTTTCTTTTAAAAATATTTTATTTTTTTTTACATTTTATGACAATTTTTAATAAGAAAATCAATATGAAATGTTTACATTATATTTTTTTTAATATTAGTTTTTGACTTTGCTACTAGAATATTTATAATAAAATATAATAAACCTAACATTTAACAAAAAATATATATTTTAAGTTAAAAATTTTGAAAAATTATGACTCCAAGCTTAGTTATCCATTTGGAGTAAATATTTTTTTGTTATTTTATATAAATTTTTGAAATTTATCAATTTGCAAATGCCTAAGATGATTTTCCTTCCTGAAATTATGCAAATGACTTTTTTATAGATTTTTTTTCACTTTTTCTCCATTTTTTATCATTATTTAACTCACTTAAGGGCTTTATTGTAATATTTTATTAAATATATAATAAGTACATAAATATTAAATGCAATCTTAAAAGTTATAAAAAAGCAATATAAACAAAATCTTTAAAAAATCTATGCAAAAAATCATAGAAATGGAAAAGATAGAGATCAAAGAAATGGAAGAAATAAAGATAGCTTCTATATTTTAAACTAATGGCTTAAAGTAAGGCATTTGCTTCATGCTTAATGGTTGTTGAAGAAGTATCATAGTTCACTCATATTTAGTGGTAGACGAAGTGAGATCTAAGGTTTTATAAAAAGAATTAGATGGAAATAAAGATTAACCTTGAAAGTAAATAAGAACGAGAATGAGAGTAAAAGTGATAATAAGTTAAAAAAAAAGATTTACTTTGCTTATATTGTAAAACTATCAATGTTCCCATAACTTTAGAAGTTACTTATTTTAATAACTAATATCTGAAGTCTCATAGAAAGAAAATATGTTATTTTTTTAAGAACTAATGTCTAAAGTTTTCTCATATTTTTAAAAATATCAATGCTCACATCACTTTAAACATAGATTATTTTAGAAACTAACATCCAAAGTCTCGCGAAAAGAATACAATCAATTTTTTTTAAATGAACATTTAAAGTTTTTTTATAATTTTAAAAATATCACTACTTTTATAACTTTAGATATCAATTATTTTAGGAACTAATATCTAAAGTCTCATGGGAAAAATATAAATTTTTTAAAAATAAAAAATTGATATTTAAAATTTTTTCTTATTTTTAAAAATGTTACTACTTTTATGACATTAAATATCAGTAATTTTAGAAATAACATCTAAAGTCTTATTGGAAGAAAATACAATTTTTTCTTTTTATTAAGAACTAAAATCTAAAGTTTCTTCAATTTTTCAAAGAAATTTTACCACTCTTATGACTATAGATATTGGTTATTTTAAAAACTAATTTCTAAAGTCTCATAAAAAAAATATGTTAGTTTTTTTAGGAACCTATATCTAAAATTTCTTTATATTTTCAACAATGTCACTACTATCATAACTTTAAACATCAATTATTTTATGAACTAATCTAAAGTCTTATGGAAGAAAACATGTTAGTGTTTTTCTAATAACCAACATACAAAAATACATCATATTTTCAAAAATATGATTGCTTTAACATATATGCCAATGTCTTTTTTAACCGATGTGTATTAGGCAACATGTAATTGTATTTCTATATTAGATGCAATCTTATTTGAGTTAATTCAAGATTATCATCCAATTCCACCAACCATAGAAATTAACATCATTATCTAGAATAATTAATTATCAAGAGACAAAATCATCAAATGAAGAGCCATTTTCACCAATTTTGAAAGGTAGTATAGTGAAGAATTATACATTTTGAAAGATTGAGATGAAATGTCAAATTTATAATACTCATCACATAATTGAAAAAAAACTTTCAGCCTCATCAAGATATCAATTATTTGATAAAGTTCATGATCAAGTTTATAAAAATCAAGCCTTCATTAAGTCTAAAACATCCAATTTCAAAAAAAAATTATGTAAAAATAAAACCTCATATCGAGAAAGTAATTAAAAAGTTTTTATTTAAGAATTAATAACATTCTCTTGCACAATTCATTGTAATAATAAAATGTACATAATTGAAATGTTAGTTTAAAAAAAAGTGAACTAATTTACCTAAAAAAGGAAGTTATTGTTCAACAAGAGTATCATATTGGAGGAACTCTGCAAGTTTTCACATAAAACATAGCTAAAAATCAAGAAGATGGCTATATGGTTGAAGTTTACCCTAATTATAAAAAAAGAAAAAAATTAAAGAGTGAATTTGTAATCTAATAATTAGAAAATGTTATTAAGCATTTGAATATTAAAATAATGGATTTTGTTAAACTCGAACTACTTGACATTACTTGCTTAATCATATCTTGAAAAAATATTTTTAAAAAGCACTTACTTGCTTAATCATATCTTGAAAAAATATTTTTAAAGAGCAGTCATTTTAAGGATTGTTAAGTGTTTCAAAAGGTGAAAATTGCAATGCTATTCTATACTTTTATTTAGATGAATTGGAAGAGTTCAAATTTCATGAATAAACTTAAAGTTAACTTCTTTCCAAATAAAATGTGAGGATGACGTTTAAGTAAGAGTTAGAAACAAAATGTGGAGTGCACCTAAGTTATGCTTTAATATTTCTCTATCTCATTCAAAACTACTTTAGTGCTTATTCACGCTTTCAGAGCCTTTCTAAATGCCTAGTAAATAATGAGTCTATTTATGACTTATTTAGGAATGATTTGTTTGGTTATTAGAGTTTTTATTAAGTTGCAAATGCATAATTTAGTAAAATATTATGCTCTCTTTTTGGATATACCAAATTTTAAAATATTGTGCTTTGGTATTTCTTTATCTCATTCAAAGCTACTTTAGTGTTTATTCACGCTTTCAAAGCCTTTCTAAATGCCTAGTAAATAGTGAGTCTATTTGTGACTCATTTAGGAATGATTTGTTTAGTTACTAAAGTTTTTTTATTAAGTTGCAAATGCATAATTTAGTAAAATATTATACTTTCTTTCTGGATATACCAAATTTTAAACTGCTACCTAAATTGACTTTTTTTATATTGCAAATACTTGTTCAACATAGTTTGAAAATTCTTTCTTAGAGAACAATGCTTGTGTTTTTTGTATTTTATTATGTAATCTAAAATCAAAATCAAGAACTCATTAATTATAATAAATATGCCTTAATCCTTATCTTTCATAAAGGGTGATCGTGATTACCCTTAATTTATATTTTTGATTTTGATACCAATTATTTCTACTCGCATTTTGCATGTTAAAAGCATCTAAATGGTTTATCTAAAGTTATTTATTAAGAGACTTAATATATTTCCAATGAAGGTTTGTCCAAAACTAGCAAATTCAAGCAATTTAATTTAGGTGTCCATACCATGAGGCAAAAAAAAAAATTCTTCATTTTGTTTACCTTGTGAATATAGTTCCTTAATCCTAGGTCATGGCTATCTAACTCATCAATATGACTTTCAGCAATATTCCATAAGCTACTTAAGTAACCTACTTTTGTATTGTTTCTTTTGTTTTTAATGCACTACTTTTTCTACTTTTTGTTCCATACTTGACTATAGATTAAATCAAGTTGGAGTTAGACAAATTATTGTCCAATTTTATAGAACTTGTATTATTTAGTTCTTACAGGAATTATTCATTATTGAGTAACTTTTACTCTATTAATTTTACTAATCACTTACTCCAATTCAAAGGAAAATTTAGAAGGGTAAACCATCTTTCATTTATTATCAGGAAGTGGATTCCAATTTAAGGATTTAATTTCATCCTAATTCCCTCATTTCATATAAGAAGATAGTCCTAGATGAATGGAATGGTTCTTGCATGTTATATAAGTGTATTATTGACTAATTATGATGTTGATCCTTTTCCTTTCAAAAGTTATTGTCATTTGTCATAGATGTAATTTATGTTCCACTAATTCAAAATGATTTAAAAAGCAATAGCTTTTTTTATTTGTAACTTTACATAGATTTAAACCTAAACAAAAATAATATTTTTAAATTCTTATGTTGTTGTTTGAAATCCCCTGAAAGTGAATTTAGAAAAATATGAATGTTATGGAAAGGTTGATGGGTAGTTGGAATCATTTTCGCATTCACTTGTTAACTGCATGAACAATAATTAATAATTAGTGCCCATAATGTCTATATAAACTAATTACAAGAAAACTTTAATGCAAGTTTGTATAAATTATTCATCTACAGGCTGAATATTATGAGTGGTTAATTAATTTTTTCTTGTTAATTATTTGTGAACTATACATAATTTATTAATAAAAAGAAATTATGGTTAATTAGGCCTTATGTGATATAATTAATGAATAATTAGGTATTTAGGCCCAACAAAGGTAAAATAGGTATGGATCCTATGATGAATAAGATTTACAACCTAAATTACTTTATAAATATAATACTTTTATCTCGCATCTCTTATTGTTTAAGGTTCTATGTTCCATTAATAACTTGTTGCATAAACAAATAAATTGCAAAAGAAGGTAATCCCTTGTGACTTGTGATGTTAGAAGATGGATCTAGGTGAACCAAACATGTCATCCTATATTATCATCTAACTATAATTGATTAGCGAATTTCTTATGCTACAATTTAAAAGCTATAATTCGATAAAATATGATAAATATCAAAATAATTTTATCAATTAGTATCATAGCCAAGTTTAGCTTTTAATTATAGTTGAGAATTTTAAACAATGTTTTTTATACAAATTTTGAACTAAGTAATTCATTATTTTTGTGAAAAAATTTTCCTACATAGTATGTTAGCAACATGAATTTTGCATCATTTTCCTTTTCAAGTTCAATATGCATTTGACTAAAGGTGAACATGGGCCAGACCAGACGGGTTTCGGGCCGGGCCGTCGGGCCAAATTATTTAAAATTAAAGGCTCGAACCCGGCCCGGCCCGATAAAGTTTTAAAAAAATTTAGCCCGGCCCAGCCTGAAATTAAAATTAAAAAGCCCGAAGCCCGAAAAATATTTTTTTTTATTTTTTTAATAAAAAATAAATTTTTAAAATAACATATATATATTTAAAAAGATAATATGATATTTAAATATATAAAATATTTAATATATTAAATTAATATTTTTTATATTAAAAATAATTAGATATAATTATATTTTCTAATATATAATTATATTATTAAAATTAAATTATTATAATCGGGTCGGGCCGGGCCTATCTAGCTTTTTTTGCCTTAGCCCGAGCCCGGCCCAATTATTAATCGGGTCACAAAAAAAAGTCCCATCGGGCCTATCAGGTAAAAAAAAGAGCCCAAATACTCTATTTTTTCGGGTCGAGCCCATCGGGCCGGGCGGGTCGCCCGGTCCATGTACATCTCTACATTTGACATTCCAAAGCATGTTGATGTTTAGCAACTTATGGTTTACTATGAATATGTTGTTTTGCTTTTGTGAATTATTTAATTATAGATCATCATGCATATATATTAATATGATTTACATGTTGTACTTTTTATGTTTTGCTATTGAGTGTATGCATGATGAATGTGAGAGATTGGGTTTGTGGTTTTTAGAGTTTTAGATAAGTAAGATGTAAAAATAATAAAATAAGAAATAAGTTTTGGATTACATAAAACACAAGAAAATCTAAAAAACAATAAAGGATAGTGCATGGTGTAGATGCATAAAAATCTTCCTGGAACCATATAAAAGGCTTGAGGAACTTTATTTCCTTTTTCATGATGACCTTTAATTTTAAAAAAGGCTGACTAATTCTTTTAAAGCTAATTTCTTCCTATTTTTGGAACTATTTGAAGTTATTTTGCAAAATTTTGAAATTAAAAAATCCTAGTTCTATGGAAGATTGAAAATTGATTTGAAAATATGGTTTGGTTTATTAAAAAAAACTAATTACTTCAATTAAAAGGCAATATTTTTAGGATAATACAACAATGAGTTATAGAAATTAGCATATATCAAAGCAACTTCACTAAAATAAAGGAAAACTAAAACCAAAAATAAGGGAATGTGGAGATTTTTTTTCTGAAACTTGATTTAAAGAGTTTTGGGTTGATTAATTATCCAAAAGGTTGTTAAATTTCAAATTCAGTAGAAGTTTGGATTGTTTTGTGGAAAATAGCAATTAAATAACATTGGAATCCAAAAAGTTTATCAAAAGATGCCATAACCATATTTCATGTTTTATGAAAATTTTGAAACTAAAATAATACTTGATATTCTAAACTAAAACTATTCAAATTTGATTTTAAGGGGATAAAATGGAAAATTTGTGCATCAAATGTGTCTCAAATCATATTTTTTAGGTTAGAAAAGCATTAAGTCAAGTTCGACCTACAGGTTGTAGCAAGGCAAGGAAGAAAATGATATAATGTGCATGGCATGCTCACCTAATCATGCAACTAGTGCATGAAGGCCACGCGCTACTATGCCATAACAAGTGGGGGCAATGTTCACACCTTCGTACTTTATTCTCTGGACACTCTTTTATGGGCATTTTTTTAAAATTTTTTGAAATAAAAATATTTTATGATATTTATTACCTAATTCATTTGAATATTTATTTGAAATTATTTTTTACTAAAAAATTTCCTAGGTACTTTTTACATTATTAGCTACCTATTATAATTTTTTTAGCATTTATGGACATTGTTTGCATAATATAATAATTTTCGGAGGATTATTACATTTAATAGGATTTATTGTATACTCATGTTATGCCATAAAAGATTTTATGTAATTGTATACGTATCTTCATAGGATTAATTACATAGAATTTTGTTCACAAAATTATTTTAAAATTTATAAAAGAGAAGCTATATTAGTAATATTAAAATACCTTTTGGTATTATATTATTAGTATAGGAAGTTGGCAATAATTTTAGTGTAGGGTTAAGTATTTTATTCCTAGAATTTTAAAATCTCCTCAATGTTAAATTTTGAGAGTATGATATTTAACTCTTGTATTGTGTTATAAAATTCTAAAATACACTTTTGCTATTGGATTTTATAATATATTATTATGTAAAATTAGTGATTGAAAGGAAAATGTGAGCATGATTAAGTGTATACATGCATTAATAGTTTGATACATTTTCCTTAGCTGCTTGATAGACACAATTAGCCTCCATAAATATGTTGCATGGGACAAATTATAATAAATGGGCTAAATTTATGAAGTCATGTATGATAATTGCTAGATTGGATATGGCAATTAATGAACTAGAACTTAAAATTGAACTAAATTTGCATGTGGATGTAAAGGTAAAACATAAAAAAATGGAATGAATTAAATAGGATTTTCTTAATGATTTTAAAGTATTCTTTAAACTTAACTATTAGAGAAGGTATCCTTGTAACTAAGACTATAAATGCAATTTTTTTTTTACAATTTATGACAAAAAAATTCAAAAAATTCGATAAAGTACAAAAAGGATATTATCTCTCACTACTTGAAATGACCTTACATAATAGAGTCAATAGAGTTAGGAAGCATATTCTAAAGTTTAATAATTATCGTAATAAATTGAAAATCCTTGGACTTTATCTAGATAAGAATTATCTTGTTTGGAAAGTATTGGAATTATTACCTTTAAAATTTGATATTCAAAAAGCTACTTATCAAGCTTAAAAGGGTGAATGGATAGTGAATGATATAATAACCATAATAAATACAGTAAAATAGAATATAAGAAAAATGTGAACCCATACAGTTAATCTAATGGTTTATAGTTTTACTTGTAGACAAATAATAAAAGAATATTTTAAGGATAACCACGAAAAATCTTTAAATGAAAAAAAAGGCAAAATGATGATTATCTTAAACCTAAAAAGCCTAGTTTAAAGGAAAATGTCGATTTTGCAAGAAATTCGAGCATAAAAGCATATTGCTTAAAATTTAAGAAATAGGCAAAGAACAAAAAGAAAAAATTTAAAATTTTTTTAAAAAAGCCTACTAGTTAGGGATAGTTATTTTCTTTGAAGCTTGTACTTAAAACATATTTCTTATTTTTCTCTTAAGAATTTATTTTGTTTATAATTGTTGGATGTTTCATTTAGTTTTATGGAATTAAATAAAGTATTTGTTTTGCTATATAGTTTAATTATCTTCATATTTATTTGAAAATTATTACTTAATTTTGTCAAAGTTTTGAAACCATCTCTAAATTCCAAATTATTTTTAAAGATATTTTCGAATAGTATAAGCTATCAAAATGCTCAAATAATAGGAGCTAAAGACAATATGCATTAATGATGTTACTAATGAATTCGTTTGCTACTTCTAATGGTTTAAACCAATGTGAAATATGTATATGTGTGCGTGTGTGTGTGTGTGTCTTTGACTACAAAAGAGGATCCTAAATTGAATTATAGGTTCTAAGTCAAATCAGTAGTCAAGGACTACATTTAATTAAAACATGTAAATTGTAAAAAATTTTCTCTTTAAACATGTTTAAAATTCATTTATGATCTAAAGCAATTCATTTTAGTGGAAGTGATATTAACTAAAGAAAAGTATAGTCTTATAACCTGACAAAATAATATATAATATATATAAGTTAGCAAGATAATTACCAAGAAGGGTTAAATGAAATTATCTAACTTATTGTGTATATCTCATTTACACTTATGACTTTATGAAAAGAATTATTATTTCTCTTTTCGAAAATTAGGAAAGCAAAACAAACTAGAATATATAAGCATTTTGGTACTTCTAGAGCTACTTGACATAGATGCAGAAGTTAATTGAGACAATGCAATGTTAAATCAAATTTAGTTATAAGGCTTAGGCATAAAGAATGATAAACCTAAAATCACATGTATAGTGGGCTTATAAGCCTAAAATCTTTTGTATAGTGAATAAATCCCCAAGGTATTTGGTTTTCTTTAATTTAATACTAAAAGAGTCTAACATGTTGGTATGCTCCCATATTTGTTAATTTAAAAGGATTAAAATTTACTAGGCCTAACTGTTTTCTAAGTGATAATGGTTATTTCATATGCATCAATCATAAATAGCCTATTATTAATTTAGGTCAGTGGTTTTGGACTATAAATATTTTTTGTAGCTGGATAGTATAAATAATTACACATGGACTTATAAAAGATTAGAGAATCTTATACATATAAATTACTTAAACTTACTTTATTAGTTGTCTAAGTAATTGTAAATCTATAACTGGACATATGTTAGAAGGAGCTATATCATGGAATTATTTACAATTAATTGTAGCAACCTTCATTAAAAGGTCAAGCATGTTGTGTGTTATAAATACTTTATTAAGTTTACAGGTTAAAGGTTTTCTCTGACTTTAACTAGATTTATGTCACAACAATACTATTGCCATAGAATTCTCTCTTTATGATGATAAATCTGCCTGTGTAAAAGACTTCAAATTAAAGTACCTGTTTGTAAGAAAGAAAATACATGAGTACATTATTTATTTTCCACAAATCATATGCTCATAGATTCACTAACAAAAAAGTTTAATATTAAATATAAAGTATGATAATACAAATAAAGTAAACAAGAGTTTTATTGATACGAGCTCATCAATACCTTAAAATATATTTAAATGAAATACTCATAATGAGATATTCATGTTATTACCATGCATTTTATAGACATTTTAGGGATATAGTGTGTAATTAGAGATATTTAAATCCTATTTCATTGTTACTAAGAATTTTTTTCTCATTATGCATATAGAATGTGTGTTAAGACCTGTTGTGCGCAAATTTACATGTAGTTACATCAAGTTGTGTAAATTTTATTCTATACATATTAATTATGTTAGTCGATGAGGTGTATTTGATATGTTTTGATGCTAATATCCTTTCTAATATAGCATTTTATATTATTAAATACCTATGATTTTAAATGAAAAAATGGGTATAAAAGTACCATTTTTATATTAACATTAATCCTTTTGTAACCATTATTAATAAATAATATATATTCGAGTGAAAAATTATTCATAATTTATGGATTATACATAATTTATTAATAAAAAAAGATTATTATTAATTAGGCCATGTGTGACATAAACAATGGGCAATTATGTACTTAAGCTCAACATTGATAAAATAAGTGTAGATCCTATAATGGATGGATTCATAACTCAGACTGGTTTATAAATATGGGGTCCTCACCTCACATATCTCATGGTTTAAGATTTTGTGTTCCATCAATAAAATTTATTGCATAAAGAGACTACTAAAGAAGGTAATCCCTTTATGACTTATAATACTATGAGATAAATTTAGTTAAACCAAGTTATCTTATATTATCATCTAACTTTAATTTATTAGTGATTTTCTCATGCTATGATTCAAAAGTCAAGATCTAGTAAAATATGATTAATATCAAAATAATTTTTATCATTTCTTTAATACACTATTAATGTTGAGAATTCAACAAGCTTAATTTATGCAAGTTAAAGCTACTACGGCATGGCAGTTGAACACCTAGGCCATGAAATGAAATAAAACAACATTAGCCATTTTCATTCTTCTTTATTGCCTTTGATAATCTTGATTTTCAAGTTATGTTATTACCAATTTTATAATAAGCCTACTAAGATCCATTATTTACAATTAACTATAAGTATTGTCCTTTTTGTATTCTACTATAGTTTCTCCTAATACTATTTGAATTTCTTCATTTAGGTTTGCTTGTTTTTTCTTTCCATCTAATTTGAAGTTCAATAATAATAATAATAATAATATAATAATAATAAAGATGACATTTTACAATGCTCATAACATATAGATAGAATAACAAAGTAGTATTTAAGATTATGATTAGTTAATATTGCCATCCCTAAAATGTTGGATCATAACTTCACTTGCAAATGCCTTATATCATCCTTAAGCATATAAAGAAATGCAATTTCTTTGAATTGGTAGTTAGGCAAAATTGAGTGTAGCATTAATTGAGCAGTTTGCTATTGTTTTACCACTGATTCATCCTTCTTCCTTCACACAACAGTCATAATCTTATGGTAGTCACCACCATTGGCGATAACTAAAGCATCAATGCCATCTACACTGGCCCCAGTCTTTGGTTAAATACATCAGATTCCATATAAAAACTTTTTTTATTTGCTACCATTAGAGTCCATTAGAGCAGCTTAAATGGACACGCATTGTACAATGCATAAGATTTGTTTGCAACATCCAAAGTTGCCAATATTAACTTATCATTCCCTATAGCTATTACAAGCACCATATAATAAGGATAACACATTATGAGATCATAAGTTAGCTTTAAAAATAGAGGAATCTCCTTTGTAAGAAGCTTATCACGTTTAAGTTTATACGTTAAATACTCAAATAATGGTGGCAAAGCCTTTATTTTTAGTAAAGTCTAAGGTAATGAGAAGTTTTATATCTAGGGCTTCATGAATTTCTAAAAGGAATTATCAATAGTGGCCATGACATATAGTTAAAATAACAAAGTGATTAAGATTAGTTTCAGCATTGATGGACAAAATGGTGATGGAATGTAAAGAAGAAGCCTTGAAAATTTGAAGTTCTCACTAAAGAAGATTTGACTAAAAGGTCTAACACCAGGAACACTAATAGAGAATTTAGAGATAAGTGGGCAAGCAAGGCTCTACACAAACTTGACAAATGATAGGAAAAGCTCAGTAAAAGTAAAGCCAAAAGCTTTAGCCATGGATTTAACTTCTGATACTTCAATCACAAATTTGGGTCGAGGCATTTCAAAAGAAAAATAGATCCTTTTAGTTATTTATCTGTGGAATTAGAATCATAAGAGAATAGGGAGAGAAAGAAATATAAAGGAACTAAAGGAGGATGAGATTGAAAAGAGCTAGTTTACAAGGTTGGACAAGTTCTTGTGTCTAAATGGTTCACCAGGTTAGTTTAACTTAGAGATGGATGAATACAATAATACTAAAATCAAGACAGGAATTTCAAAAGTGTGGAGTATTGATGGAGTTGGAAGATTAAGTGATAACTTGAATATGCCTCCATTTGATCAAGCAATGGCTGCAAATTCTCCTCCAAAATCAAACATAATAAGAAAAACTTATCTCTCATCAAGATCAATGATATTTACCTTAGAAGTGATAAAAAGGAAGATGATTACAACCAAAAAGCACCATATATTGCTAAAATTAATGAGTATCTCTATCCTTATTCTCTTTTAATGGATTATAAATCTTTAGATTGCATTATACTTTTAATTTACTAGATCTTGGTTGGTTAGGATATGATTATGAAAAATATATTTGGTTGTAATGAAAAAGTACTTAATTATTATTATTACATGATCATTATTATTACTATAGGAAAAATTTAATAGTTTTTATCTCTTTTATCCTTATTGCATATTTTTTCATGATATGCTTAAGTTAAGTCTCTTGATTGCTTGAAACTTGTGCTAATATTTCTTTTTCATAAAGGAAACTTATTAAAGAGATATGCATACATTAGATTATTTCAAATGATTCTTTTTAATCATTCTCAAATTAGTTTGAAAAAAAAATTATTAATTTAGTATCAATTTAATTTCATCAAAGCATTTTAAAAAGGGGAGCAATTCAAGTGCTTTTTTGTTAAATTAAGAAAGACTTATGTTTGCCATGTTTCAAAATGGTTATATACTTTAGCAAACACATATGTCTTAATCCTTTATGCCTTTTGTATTTTTAATTCATTTTGTACTTTTTGAAGAGGGAAGCATAATTTTTAAAAACTATAAGAAAATTAACATTATTTCATTGAGGAGGAGCTTAGATAAAATTAATAGCATAATTTGAGAGAAAGCTTTGAAATTATTTGATCTATATTATAGCTCATTACATATTTACTCATATTACTCAAAGAAAGAAAGTAAAATGCTATACCTTTTTAGCTTATTTATTTGATGAATATTTTTTCATATGATCATGATATATAATTCTTGATAATCTTATTAAGATCATATGACTTGAGTATACCTTTACTTTACAGAAGATGAATAGTATAACTTTCAATTATGATTATCTTTTAAGCTACTTTCATCTTCTTAAAGAGAAAATGAAAAGAAATAAATGATAATGAAAAATAGGGGAAGAATATAATGACATCAATTACTTCAATATGTTTGATTATCCTTTTTGTTGACGTCAAATAGAAGGAGAAGACAATGATATCACTTGTATGACATTACCTACTTCAATATGTTTGTTTATTCTTTTTGTTGATGTGAAATAAGGGAAGAAGAAGATGGAAAGAAAAATATGTTATGTTCTTAATTTTGATATTATTTATGTTTACTAGATTAAATTTTAATTTCAAACATATTTTTCATTGATGATTTATCATCATAAAAAAGGAAAAAATTGTTAGCCCTAAATTTTATATGATAAGTTTTGATGTTGATAAATGAATATTACAATAGTATTGCATGTCTTTTATACTAAAGTATTATAAAATATTTAATAGTAATGCTTAATTATGTGCTAAAAGAGTTATATTTTATACAAGTATCATTAAGTATATAATTGGTCAAGATATATAATATAATCATTACACATGTTCTTATACTAATTTGTTATATATTTTGTATATGAATTATGCATATTAATGCCTTGATATTAGATTAGACAAACTATATATATAGTTTATAAAGTTTTTATCTATTATATAAGAAAGTCTAAAATGAGAATGAGTGAGTATTGAAGTAAAGCAATTAAAGATCTTATGATGCACAACTCATGAATGGACAAGGAAGAAATGCAAGAAAGAAGATGTGATCCAAGTATTGAAAGATAAGAAGATTAAAGTTTTGAAAGCTTAGGAGTATCAAGAAAAACTTAAAGATTTCATTAGTATAATTTTTCATTTTAGACTTAAACTTTCTTATAAAATAGAGTTTTTTATGATATAGAACTTAATCATATTTTTAAAAAATATTAACTTGATAAAAACTTTTGAAAAGATAGCCCATAATTATATTTTTACAAAGTAGCATATAGGACACCTTAAAATTTGATAAAATGTAAGGTTTTGGTTCTTTTAATTTTGACTTTTAGTCACTCTTTTAATCATATCTCATAAAATACTTATAATTTAATCAATAAAATTTTTTCATATGGAAATAGACTCAAATATCTTTTCATAGACATATCATTTGCTTAAAATGATCAATATATGAAAGTCATAATTTTTTTCAAGTTGAGTTTAGAAATTAGTTTCTGCATTCTAATTTTTTCTAACCTTTGCTCTTTTTTTAACCATATCTCAAAAAATACAAATGAGATGAGCATAAAATTATTTTTATGTGTAAATAAACTTAAAGAACTTTTCATAGATAGGTCATTTGCTTAAAATGATTAACATATGAAAAAGTTGTGAATTTTATAAGTTGACTATCAAATTAGATTTTCACAATTCACTCTTTTTGACCTTTGCTTATTATTTTAAATATATCTCAAAAATTATATTAAATATGAGCACGAAACAAATTCTATTTGAAACTAGAGTCAAATAAATTTCTAATAATAAGTCATTTACTCAAAATGAACTTAAAATAAAGATGTTATGACTTTCAAAATCGAGTATGCAATTTTATCTTCAAGAATCGATTAACTGATCGATTCTAGATAGGTAGAGATAAAAAATTTCTTTAGAATCACTTGGCCAATTGATTCTAACTATTTTAGTGCACGAATAATGGTTATAAAAGACTAATTTTCATTCCTAACTACCCCAAATGCTTTTAATACTCCATGGGCTTCCTATATAAGTTAAGAAATATCAAATACAATTAAGAAAAAGCCTGAACTTTAACTTTTAACATTATTTTACTCCTTCTTTTATCCAAATCATGATTTGAGCTTTTCTTTATGAAATTTCTCTATTCTAAGAGTTTTATTTATTTTATCTACTCTATAAGAGAGTTTATATGAATTGATGTCATATTAGTTTCTAATTGTAAAGGATGAGGTATCCCTTAAAAAATCTTAGAGAGGATGATATATCCTTTGTAAAAAGAAGATTTACTTAAGGAAGATTTACTCAAGAAAGAGTAAAAGCATCGTAAGGCTTCTTCAAGTGTTGATTAAAACCTGAAAGGATAGTGGATTAAAACATAAGCTTAAAAAGTTTGAAGAATAGATGTACACCTTGGAAAGGATATTCAAGAAAAAAACTACTATAAATTCTTATATTTAATCTTTTTATCCTATCTCTTTATTTTTATATATATGCTCTATTTTTCTTTTTACATGCTCTATTTTATTGTTGTTATTTTTTAAATATATTATGTTTGAATGCTTATGTTGATACTTAGATTACTATGTATTTAAGAGGGATGTATATCTATGCATGTTGTTTTTGATGACTTGTTCATGCATAGTTGATGAATTTGTTGGATATATTATACTCCAATGTTGATCTTTATACTTGGTTGATTGAATAGTTGAAAGAGAAATCCATCTATACATATGCTTTTTGATTCTTTATGTATACATAATTGAATGAGTTACTTTTTAATTCTTTATGTAGGGCAATACATATTTTGAAGAAAGAAATTGTAGACATGACATATAGTTATTAGTGTTATGTCTATAGTTTCTAACACATAGTTATTAATAGGATATTAACAAATAGAAAATTTGAATTTGATGTATGAATTTTTTTTAAACACATGCAATATATTAAATATCAAAAGATTAATTTTTATGTAACAAAACATATTCATCGTTTTAAAAAATTGAAAGGCTAATTTTAAATATAATAAAAATTTACAAGTGATAAAATTTATAAAATTAATTTATGTTTAAAATTTACATAATTTTCAAACATAAATTAATTTCATATTTATAACTAAAACTATGCTTCACCAGATAAATAAGTTATAATTATTTTAATATTTGAAGGTATTTTATGTATTAATTTATTAAAAGAAATTAAATTTTAATTTAATAAATTTTATGAAATAGCTTAGAATTTATCATTTTTTTAAAATTTATTCTTTTTTCTAATTAATTAACAACTCATTCCCTTATTTTAGATAATTATATCCTTATTTTAAACTATAATAAAAGTAAGTGTATGAATAAATATATAATATGATAAAATATAATTAATTATATTTTAAGTGCTTATATTTTTATTTTAAATAATTTAATTGTATTAATATAATATAGTCTTAAAACAAATATGAATTAATCTAATTCATATATTTATTTATACTAATATGTACTTTTATGTCATTTTATATTTTTAATTATGTTAACAACTAACTTTATAAAATATTTATAATATAATTATTTAACTTATTAACCATTGGTTAATTTATAATCCTATTCATACATCATTTTTCTTCCTTTTTTTTCTTCTACTTAATGAAAGATTGATTAAATTATTGAATGTACACACATAAAATTCAATGGTCAAACTCTGAATATAGCAAAAGATATAAAGTCTTCCAAGGATATTAGGTGTCCTTTTTATTTGCTCTATAGTATATTTTGCTTTTTTTTAATCTTTTTTCACTTCCCCTCTTTTATGAAGATAGTATAAATTAAATCAAGTTCTCTTTATATTATATAAAGTTAATTTAATTTAATAGTATTTCTACTAAATTTAAATTTTAAATATGTATAGATAGTGGTGTGTTTTTCGAGGCTAAAAACTTATGTTATGTACAAGTCCAGCCCAAAATATTGAAATCCCAACCCAACCTCTCAAGAGATCTTTTAGTAATATATAAATATTCAGGGACCGAAAACATAAATTACATATAATTAGATTTCCTATTCCTCCCCCTCAAACAGTCGTGTCATCATCGGGCTTTCGTTGTACCATTCACTTTTATGTTTGGATACCTGTTCTTTTGCTTAGGGCATGGTAGTCATGGCTTAATTCATATCGCCCGCTCCCCTTCCTGAAGTTCTGCTCTATACTGAACCTCAAAAGGCAGACAGCGATGGTTTCTCTAGCATTCCCTCCTCACATAGCAAACGTGTTGGTGTCTTCTCATTTGAAACATGGAATCGCATCGCATACACCTAAGTTGAGTCACTTATCTCTCGCCATCGCAATTCCACCTTCCTCTTCTTCAAACCTCACTACTCCAACACCCCTACGTTCCAATGCAGTCCCTGATGCCAATAACTCCAGCAAGCTTTTTCGCGGCCGAGACGGACTTAATAGTCAATCTGGTTACAACACCCAAGACTTAGCGAGAGACCGAGAGAAGCACACCCATAAACAAAATTTGGAGAACGATCAAAATGAGAGCGAGCCATTCGCCAGAGGCCACTTGAATGTGGATTTGATGGGCTTGTGTGAAGAGGGTAAGCTCGAAGAAGCTTTATATTTTATGGGTCAAGGTGTTTCTGCCGATTACCGTGTTTATCTTGCGCTGTTAAATTTATGTGAGAATACCAAGTCGCTTGCATTGGGGACCAGGGTTCATGGGTTTTTAAGGCGGTCCCCGTTTCGTGATGACTTTGAATTAAACAACAGACTGATCGGATTGTATTCGAGGTGTGGCAGTATGAAGGATGCACGCCGAGTGTTTGATAAAATGCAGGAGAGAAATATCAGATCGTGGCATATGATGATTAGTGGATACACAATAAATGGTTTGGGAGATGACGGTTTGTTGATTTTTCAGCAGATGAGGCAGAAAGGAATACGACCTGACAAGGAATCTTTTGCCTTGGTTTTGGCTGCATGTGCTCGGGCAGAAGCTGTGGAGGAAGGGTTCATGCTCTTTAAACTGATGGAGAATGAATATGGAATTGTCCCTAGTATCGAGCATTACTTAGAAATTATTAATATTCTAGGAAATGCTGGACAATTAGATGAAGCTCAAATATTCATTGAGAAAATGCCAATTGAGCCTCCAGTTGAAATATGGGAGGCACTTCGAGATTTTGCACGAATTCACGGAGACATAGATCTGGAAGATCATGTAGAGGAGTTGTTGGTAGGTTCAAGATCCATTGCTGATAAACTCCCAACGCCTCCAAGGGAGAGGCAGTCTGCAATTAATATGCTGGAGGAGAAGAACAAGGTGAGTGAGTATCGGAATACCATCCCCTACAAAGAGGCATACGAGAAAGCGAAAGGTTTAAGTGGGCAGATGAGAGCGGCGGGTTATGTGCCAGATACAAGGTATGTTCTTCATGACATTGATGAAGAAGCAAAAGAGAAGGCTTTGCAATATCATAGTGAACGTTTAGCAATTGCTTATGGTCTCATCAGTACTCCCCCAAGGACTACCCTTAGGATCATCAAGAATCTCCGTATATGTGGTGACTGCCACAATGCTATAAAAATAATGTCAAAGATCGTTGGGAGGGAGCTTATCGTTAGGGATAACAAGCGATTCCATCATTTCAAAGATGGCAAATGCTCCTGTGGGGATTATTGGTAGTGATTATGCCCAAAGTTACATTCTCTATCATGCGACTCGCAGATGCTATCGAAACGTTTAATATCCAATGCTGTGAGTGATTAGATCAAGTTCTTAGTCGCCAATGACTTGTAGTGCCCTTATCGCTGGATAACTGATCAATGTAAATGACCTTGTTCCCACAAATTTGTATTAATCGTTAATATTAACTTTGGACAGCAAATCGTCGGCAAATTTAGGTCGTTACTAATTTTATGATATATCTCTATAATTCTATCGAGTATTTTTGCCCATGCACTTGTTTTTATAGATCAGGCTCGGAGAATTTTGCAGGTTTTCTTGGGATAGTGCATGCTTTTCATTTTTCTTTTACACTGTATAATCGTATCATCTCTCTCCTTTTTAAATTCCAGAAGCTGACCTCTAATGACTAGTGTTGTAAATTGTGACTTTTGTGGGGATTGTGCCCTGATGTACGTATAACACACTATCTCTCTCCTTTTTTTATTTGTAATTCCAGTCGCTGCCTCTAATGACTACAGTGTTGTAAATTGTGAAATTTGTGGGTTTGAGTCCTGAAGTACGCATGACACATTCTCTCTCTAGAATAGGTTGCTGGATATCCTCTTGTATATAAGATGTACAATAAAAAATATAGGAACTAAGTTCATAAGAAAAATAGCAATCTGGAGACTGCTTAATATTATATTGCAAATGCGGTAAGGGGATATCAGTATACCCTCTTAATCTCCGCACATTTGAAAAATAAATTTTATTTTACACTAGGATGTACATAGCGGGTGTATCCCCGCCCCCCTCACAAGAAACAATGATTTTACATGAAATGTAGAATTCACTAAGATCTGCTGTGTCCAGGTTAAAAAAAAAATTGTGTTGTATCGGGGCCACCTGAAGATGGAGTACAATTTCCATCTGCCACTGTACAACTTGAAAGAATGCAATGTACAGCTAAAATCATGTGATAATAATAGTAAAAAGGAGAATGACACCAAAGAAGCCATTCTGAAACTTCTTGGGATTTAGAAAGGAACATCTTTGTTACTATGGGGATGGTTGGCTGATTCTTTTGTTGGTTACCACTTGAACTGCAACTTCATCTCTTGATGGAACTTTCAGGTATGATTTCATAATATCATATACTGTAAACCCAATGGCAACAGATGGGACAACCTGAATCACACAATCAACAGTTACATAAGCAGAATTTGGAGAGTCAACTGCTCTAAAATGCTGCTTTACTAACCTTTATATAGTTGATGCTCAGACCGGAAAACAGCTGCTTCCAACCTTGTTTTTGAGCAATTGTTACAAGGGTTGCTAGAGTTCCCCTCAATTCTGCACTATCAGATGCCAGGAGTTTTTGAACCTAGAAATGGTTGCCCATTAAGTTATAAATTTGGATTTCTAATATCATTATCTGAACCTAGAAATGGTTGACCAATTAAACAAATTACCTGCATTTGCCTCCTTACAACTTCAAGGGGATAAGTGAATGTCTGACCCAATAAACCTGCTACAGATCCACATATGAGTTTCACCATAATACTTTTCTTGTGCTCATCAGGGACATGACATTTCATTTCCTCATAGAAGTAGAATTTTAAACCCGCATATGGGAATATCCCAACAAGTGTTGGACCTGTTTCCATGAGTAGAATGTAAAAATTGACTATGTAAACTTGACATGAAAACAGTAATATAAGTACTAAATAGAGTAAACAACCAAATCGCTATTTGAAAATTTTGGTTAACATCAAATTAATACCAAAATTTTTTACATCAATTTAGTGTCAATTTAAAAAACTTCACCTCAAATTAGTATCAAAAGATTTCTTTTTCCTGTTTAACATCAATTTAGTACTGAAAAGTTTTACAAAAAGTCAAATTAGTATCGAAATTTTTGACATTAATATTAAATTGATGTAAAATAATTTTTTTTAGTATTAATTTGATGTTCATCAAATCTTACAAGTATTAATTTGGTAGTTTCCTCTATTAAATATGATCAAATTGAGATTGAAATCGAAATTGCATACCCACTCCCCGATATAGGCCTCTGATGCCACCCTCTCTAAAAGTTTTAGCAAAACAGTCTAGGATCCCTCTGTAAACTTGTTCGTTGATGATCATCCCTCGAGCATTTAGTTTTGGTACACTAACAACCTGCAGCTTTAAATGCAGCTCAGTTTACATATTATGACAACAGCACAGGAAAAAAATCAAAGTCCTCATACGAACAAGTCCATAAAAGTTTTTTTCCCATCCCTTGAATAAAGTCAAGTGTGTGAAGAAGAAATATCAGATGCTTGACCTGATAAGCTAACTTGGTTCGAATTAAGTCAAGGGGATAAGTAAAAAGTACAGCTGTCCCTCCAGAAAATGAGCCGGCCACAAGATCAAGAGTAGGACCTTTCCATGTGTCAGGAAAGGTGTGCATAATCCATCTGCGGTATTGCTCGTAGGACATGTAATGTAGAGCTGCATAAGGAATAATCCTAGCAATACTTGCTCCATTTCCTCTGATAATAAAATTTTATTGGGTGATTAAATCAGAACTTGAACAAACCAATGCATAAAGCAATTACTTGAGGATCTACCTGTAAAAGCCTAGAAAACCTTCTGTTTTGGCAATTCTTTTAACTGATCCAAGCAGCCCCGTGTTCTGAAACTCAGCTCCACGGGTCTGCAAGGTAAAGAGAACAGAAATTAAAAAAGCAAGAAGAAATCAATAATCAACCACCATAAGAACCTCAAAAAATGTAAGAGACCATCCTCATAGATCAAGTTTAATATGATTGCTGGAAATGGATCATATTCCAACTAGTATATTATTGTCCATGGACATACACATGCAACCAACTTAAACACAAAATGGAGTGCTTCATATATTAATACACTTTAAGGAGAAAACTAAGAAAAACAATTAGCAATCAATTAATACAAATTCATGAGTGAAAATTTCACTACCATGTTGATTTACCAAAAAAAAAGAGCTGCCATTACAAGAGAGATGCACGTAAGTCCTGAGAGCAATGATATACTTCGCTGGACACATCATATCCTACTTCGGAATTGTTTGTGAATGCGATATTGGCGTCACTAGCACACAGGAGATTGTCTTGCTAAACCCTTAAGCCAACATAGTTAGTTCTCTTTTTTCTTTCAAGATAGAATGCCGGTATATCACGGCAAAGCGAAGATGCAATGAATGAAACCAACTGTTGAATTGACGATCCTAAGTCACACAAACCGGAAGTACCAATTGCCAAGCACTTAACAAGAAAATCGTGATATCCATTATCTAGAACAGCAACACAACAATTTAGAATTGGGTATGATAAAAGGAAAGGAAAAGAAAAGAAAAGAAAAATTGATTAATGATGGAAAATAAAACAAAAAATGTAAAGCTGAAATTGGGCTGAGCATAGATTCGCTCAAAACCGAATTGATGAAATTCCAGGTGGAAGAAGCTAAAAGGGAATGAGATTAAGGTACCTGGAAGAGAATTTTGACCCGGTCGAGGGGTGCGACAACGGTCTTGGCAAAGCCTCCGGCGACGCCACCAGCGACTAGCTCCTTGGCGAACAGTGGCATAGCATCCAGTACACCGTCTAACAACATGCCCTGCCCTCCATCTCCTCTCTTGTTCGCCATTCACCATTTACATATGCAGAGAGAGAGAGAGAGAGATGCTAATTTGATTTTAAAGGAGGACAGCAGATGGACAAAGCTAGAGCTGAGACAGGCCGTGTAACGATGGATCTAAGGGGTCTCTCATATGTTTTGGACAAGTCAGAGAGTCTGCTCTGATTCCTCAGAAGGGTAGGTCAGGGACAAATGCATACTTTTTAAGCAAAAAATGCAAAATATTTAGTGAATTTTGAAATGGTTGAATTTTATTTTTTAAAATTTTAAAAAATTTAAAATTATTTTTTTAAAATTTTAAAAAATTTAAAATTAATATTTATTATTAATTTTATTAATTATTTTATTAAATTATATTATCTTAATAAAAATTTTAAATAAGAATTATAATATTATAATATATCAATTTATTTAGTATTTATATATATAATTTTATAATTTATTTTTATTATTTAAATAAAGTTTTATATATTTAATTTAATTTTTATTAATTATATAGAATAAAAATTATTTATAAAAATAATAATAGAAATTAATATATTATAATATTATAACTTTTATTTAAAAAGATTATATAATTTAATAAATTAAATTAACAGTGATTATTAATTTTAAATTTTATATAATTTAAGGAATTGATTTTAAAATTTTTAAAATTAAATAAGATAAAATTTAACGATCATAAAATTTAAAAAAGTATTTTATATTTTTATCTTATTTTTAATCATAAGCGTATTGCTCTTATGCGATACACATTTAATCAATTGTATGGTTGATATATGTTAATTTTATAAACTTTATAAATTCATAAGTATTATAAATTACTTTTTAATTTCTTATTGTGGCTGAAAGGGGTCAAAGTCAAAAAACAAAATTACATATGTGTCGTCTTCGAAGTTGAGAAAATCAATAATGTTTTATATAAATATAAAGGGCATAATCGAAAATATATTTTATATCCAACTTAAATTTTTTATTTCTCCCATATCTTCTCCTTATCAAAGGAAAGAATAAATTTTTCATGGACTCCATCAATAACTTCTGTCAAAATCTCTTTCTTTCTTATCTTCTCCTATTATCCAAATTGGCGAAAATCATGATTTCTATCCTAATTTTTCCCATCAAAGTCTTTCTCCTCCTTTTTGTTTTTTCGCGGGCCTGGAGAGGGAAAACCGTTTCATTGACCCGTATGTGGTATATTGTCGTCTGGACGCGGGGCGCAGCCTAAATTCTAATTGGTAGGGATTCCCCCTTCTGTTTTTTTATTTTGGTTAAAAGAAAAAAATCAAATATTAAATTAAGGGTGTTCTACGTGTTTCCTTGCACCTTATTGGTCGAAAATAAGGGACCTACACCAGTAAGCCAATCATGTCACTGCATTGACAAAAGAAGGAGAACACCTTTTTAAAAGAGATGAAATGCGACGAAAATGTCTGGTCTTCACAAAGGTTGATGTAGTAGGCTCGGTAGGATTGAAAAAGGGACAAATGAAGATGAAGGCAGTGCCGGTGTTGTATGTTGTAGTTGTAGCAATCATAGTTTCAGTGTTGGCGCCAGTCTCAAACTGCTTGAAGAAACCGGTGGGAAGCGCTAGAAAAGAAGACATTCCATACATCAAATGCCAAGTGTGTGAGAAACTCGCAAAACACTTGTATCAGCAAGTTCACAAAAAGCAAGCTGAGATCGCTCCCAAGAAGGTACTTTTTCATCTGGGTTCTTCTCGATTGCTAAAATAGTTTGTTGATTTTGATTTTTGTGTTAGATCTCGGAGTACCAGATCATTGAGATAGCAGAGAATGTTTGTAATCTGAAAAAATCCGAAGCAGATTGGATCCTTCAGATAGATATTGTGGAAAAAGGAGATAGGTTGGAGGTAAGAGGATCCAACTTCCCGTTACTTTTTTGATTAATAATTAGTATCAGTGCTAGTAACGGCATGCTGCATATCTTTGGAAAGATGATGTCTATAAACACACATTGACATGGTTTAATTGCCTGTACACATTTTTTTTCTTCCCTCAGTTGGTAGAACAAGACTCTGAAGGACAATGCAATTCTGAATGCAAGACAATTGAGCGGGCTTGTCAGGAGGTATGGCACTCTCTGCCTTCTGCTGAATTAATTTGTTTGTCTCCATGATAAGTTCTGAAAAGGACGGATTATTAGAGGACTGGGTGGATATTAGGAATAGTTTGTACCTAACCAATCATTATGAACTGGATTTTGCTACCTCTGCTGCTGTTTTTGTATGTATCTTTATTTTTTCTTTTAAAATTCTTAAGGAACTGTAATAATAACGTGCATGTGTGCAATTATTTTTTTTTTCTTCGTGAAAAGAAAGTTGGGGGTGGGGGAGGATATTTCCTATTGCTAATTGCTGATTTGGAACTCTGCAGGTTATAGGGTATTCTGATACAGATGTTGCTGAATATCTATATAAATCCAAGGCTGATGTTGATTCATTGCGCAATTATATCTGCAAGGAACTTACCACCGCATGCAGCACCAAGCCGCCTCCCGTCCCCAAGGTCACAACATTCTGAAGTACTTGTTTCCAGTAAATGTTTATGGCTGTTATAGATCTTTCATATGAGCCATGATTGATGTTTATTCACTTTGATTTTGATACATTATTAAAATCTAAGCCTTCTCTGTATTACTGAGAATGACTGCTGCTGCTACTATATGGAGATTATACTTTTTACACTCTGCCTATCTTTCCTCTTGTTTGGGGACATGTGATGGTGCTGCTCCTTTTTATTTATTTATTTATTTATTTATTTATTGTTGTCAATGTTCACTGAGAAGTTTTCTAATTGCCAATATGTAACAGTTCCACCAATACTCCGTCTTAGTGTTCAAATGTCTGATATTTTGATGTACGATTTCTGCTAATTATAGCTAATGTATCTTTCAGACCATCTAGTTTTGAAACATTGGAACTCCATTTCATGCAATGAGATTATCCAAAGTTGATCCGTTGTTTGAATAGCCCCAGGCCTATTCAAGTTCTTATGGCAAGATTTATTCTGTGTTGTAGGATCGAGCTCCTGGAGAACCTTTTGTTCCAAAGCCGTCTAAAGAGGTTGAAATGGAAAAGCTATTAAAGTCCATGGAGGTAGATTTCTTCTTGTCCTTTTTCTTGTTTTATTGCTTAGAAGAATGATTACATGAAAATAGAAGGTAACATGATTGAAACCGAGGACCTATCATTCATCATGACCTCTTTATCACTTGCACTGAATGAAGCTCAAGTGTAGAGGCTTTGTACTTTCATTATTTGATGCAGTAGCGCATTATGTTCATGCTCTGTTTCATTCTACTTCAGGGCATGCCAGGGGCGCCTAACATGAAAATGTACTCGAGGGACGATTTGATGAACATGCAGAATGTTGGTGATGAAGATGCTGATGACAATGAAGATGATGATGAGGCTGATTATCCCTCAAAATTGGTACCAACAAAGTCTCATATTGACTGAAATCTTCTCATAAAATTTCTGAATGTTGAAGAAATTTAAAACCTTGCAGGGAAAAGTTTTGAGAGAAAAAGCAAGTGGAAAAGGATACTGGAAACAGAGGATAAGCAAAGGAATTGCAGACACAAGTATGACACTGAAAAAACATGTAAGCATATTCTCCAACCGAGTACGACAGTGGTGGCGAGGAAAGAAGACAACAACTTCAAACAAGGGCTCCAAGTCAGGCAAGTCAGAGCTTTGAGGCCTATAAACACTGCATCTCTTGATTGCTGAAGAACGGCAGGCTTTTGTTGGCTTGCTGCTTTACGGTGTGAAGGTTGCAGCCATGATTAACAAAAAGTAGCATTAATCATGTTTTTTCAAAAAGAAAAAGACCACGTTAAAGGGCTTTTACATGTTTTTGTTACATTGCTTAGAGTAGCATTAGTCAGTAGAGCCCCCCTTCGATTGCCTTGGGTTCCAGGAGAAGTTTTCAATGAAGGTATAGATATTTCTCTGTCATTTGAAGACTTACTATATTCTCTATTATCTAGAAGGTGATAATAAAACAACTGATCAGAACTCCCAACATTAGAACACCAAAATCTCGAAAACGAAGATGGTAAGTTTAGCATAAAGAAAAACTACAGCAGTAGATCTGCTGCGAACATAAGCACTTTCATGATGATCAGAGGTCAGAAATTAGACCTGATTAACAAAATGGTTTGCTGATTCCACCAACACAAAAAATCGACAGGCTGATGATTGTTACTGCAGTAATGCATGTTACTAAGGATTTCGCACAATGAGAAGTGAATTGAATTTTAGAATTTTATTTGCATTTAAAATTTTAATCAGTCTTAAAAAATTTTAACAATCAATTTATAGTTAGAAACAATAGATAAATGATTATCCAAAGCAATGATTAAGATTGAAATAATCAAGGATAATAATGTCATGATTTTAACTAGAAAAACAGAGTATAGTGCAAAGAAATAAAGAAATAGGAATAGAGAAAATCAAATGCAATGATTTATAGTGATTCGATCTTAAAGATATAACATTCCAAGAAGTGCATCCACTGCCAAGCTTATCTAACTTGAATTGAAAACATTCACTATTTCTTCAAGTTTAAAAAGGACATTTGAAAAAGCCTCTAGACAATCTTTTGGTTTTGTGTCCAATTTTTTTTAAATTTCTCTCTTAAAGAATAATTTATTAAAAGATTCCACACTCTTGATTATCTTAAGAATATCTCACTCTAAAACACAAGAAATGAGTATTTTGAAATCTAAAGGTAGCTCACAAACTTTTAAAGTTTGAATATACAATAGAGTTAGGAAGAAGAATTTTAATCTTATAAATTTAAAGGATTTGAAAGATATAAGATAAAAGAGATAAGTATCTTGTATTATGTAACAATGAAAGTTTTTTTTTTATGTTTAAATTCAAGTTCAAGGCTTTATATAGGAGTTGGAGGGTTTAAAAGTCCATTACGTACAAAATATTGCTATTACGAAAGTGTCAAAGTACAATGAATCAACCGCACAATCAGTTCACTTAGGCTTTGCAAATTTTGAAATATGTACAGTGAATCAAGTGTACAATCGATTTACCTGACTATAAATTTTGAAATTTCTCAAGACGAATTGATTGTGCAATCAATTCATATGGAACTTATTTTGTTTTTGGATACTCAAAATCAGTTGTGCAATTAATTCTATTGGGGTGAAATTCAAAAATGAAGAGCAAGGGATGCCAAGCTTGTTAGTGCATGCAAAATCAATTACAATTAATTCATGTTACTCAGATTGGCTTTGGAATCTCAAAATTGATTGTACAATTAATTCTAACCGCTTGCATCTAAATTTTTAGAGTTTGAATATTATAGAGTTAATTTTTAAATATTAAGAAACTTAACATTGCTTCTAAGATTGATTCTAACCCTTTAAAAAACATTTTGATACAAGATTTAATTTTGGAAAAAAATGTTTTCTCAAAGATTAAAGCTTAAACTCACTTAATTTAATTTTTCATCTTGTACAATTGAACCTACAAAAACAATAAAGTCCTAATTTAGCCTTCAATGATCTTCATTCTTTAGGTTTGGTCTAAAGCAATAAGTGATTTTTCATCAAACTTAAAAAGGTCAAAATGTGTTATTATCATCAAAAGTAACTTTTAAATGGGGCTGAGGTTAACAATGCATTCATCCATGTCATGGCAAGGAAATTCCTATGTAAACTCCACTTGCATCATATCCCACCTAAAACATGAGACAAAAGAAATGGATTCTTGGTTGAATATTGTTGAGAAGCATGATTAGAATCTAAAAAGAGAAAGAGTAAATAAAAGTTAAAGAATAAAGAAGAGAATAGTAAAAATATTATTAATTGAATAAAAAGTAAAATTGTCATATAAGATTTAACTCTAATTCTCTATTTATATAGAGCTATTAAGAAATATAAAAATTCTAATATCCTTAACTTTAGATACAAAATCCATAATGTTATAAATATAGTTACTAATATTATTCTCAAATACTATCCCTCAAGCTAAAGCTTATCAAGCTCAAGGTTATTACATAAATTTAAACTTCTAAAAACAAAATGCAATAAAACCTAATTGAAGAAGACTTGATAAACTTCATAAACAGTTTCTAAACAATCCTCTTGTATAGAAACATTCACAAATCTAAAACCTTGGTAGAATTACCAATAACTTTTGGAAGTTTTCTATTAGCTACCTTTGAGCAACTCCTTTAACTTCCAAGCTAAAAACCCTAATATATATGGTTGGGCATAGCTTTTAGAAGTTTCCAATGTTAGGCTAGAAAAACCACATGTAAACCACCTTAAATTGAGGATAACCTCATCAAATTCAACTTCTATAGACACAAATCATCAAATAATATCCCAAATTATATGAATTCACCAAAATCAGTAGTATAAACCACCTTAAACCAAGAATAATCTTATCAAATCAAATTTATATAAACATAAGTTCCTATGTAGTGTCCTAAATTATATGAAGATACCAAAATCAATGATTTAAACTATCAAAGTGAAAATGTGTGTAATATTAAATAACATAATTTTGTGATGGGCAAAATTACAAGAATTAAACCTAAACTCAACACTTACTCATCATGGAAACTAGGCCACTAAAACAATGTCAAAAATACTTCTCCTCATAGTAATTCACCAAATCACATCTTCATTAGCCCAATAATTAATTCCAATGGACTGTAAAGAACTTAAATGTCAATATACTTGAAAATACAATCACATCACCTTTTCATGCCAAATAGCCATGGCATACACAAACGAAAAGATTTCATAACAACCCACCAAAAACCATATGCACATAGTATAAAATTTGCCATACGTGCAAAAATTAAAAAAAAAACTAAAACTACCTCAAACAATGTAAAAATTCACTAAAACTAGTCCATACATGATATGCCAATATCAAATGCATCTTTAAACAATAGTTTCAGTTAACCCATACCAGAATAAGGTGAAAGCAAGCTCAACTTCCTCCACTTACCTAAAAAAGATCATATTGTATTATGTCAAATAGTCACAAATACAACATAGAATAACTAAACCATGAAAATAATGCTAAAATTCACATTTAATGTTAAAATCAAATGCTCAGATATTCAACAATGTTGAAATCCTCCAAATAAAAAAATTTGATAACACTACAAACAACAGCTGCTTAGCCATTACAAAAAATTCTCAAAAAAATGATTGAAAAATCTCCTAAAATTGTTGAAAAAATTAGAAGAAAATAAAGTTTGGAAGCTTAAACTAAAAAACTAACCATACAGAAAGTTCCAACCATTATCAAAGAAGTTAAGGAAGAATGTGTATTGCAAAAGAGTGGTTGATACATCGTCACGTGCCTCTACAATTAGTCACATGTAAGCTTTAAACACCACAAAAAATGTCGCACATGATGTGTATACATAGCCTAAAACTAGTCACCAACAATTGAGTACCTTTCTATTAACTTAATCCTCCAAATGGACTTTTGAATTGTAGCTAATCACACCAAACAACCTTGCTACTATTTGAAACCAACATTGCTTTCATGTTCCCTTTTTTTTAAAAAAAATTCCGTTCTACTTTTTTTTCACCATAAACTCTCTTTTTTTTTCTTTCCTTTTTCTTTCACTCAAAACTCAAAAAATAATAATTAAAAAATGAATAAGCCCAAAGAAATAATAATTTTTAAACTTTTTTTTAAAATTAAAACTTAAGGTCTCACTAAAAAATAAATAAACCTAAATTTTATATCATCGATAATATAATCTCTTTGAGGTTATCGATAGCAATATAATCCATAGGCTTACGACAGAAGATACCCTTCTGATATTATGTTGACAAATAGTTAGGATATAGAGGGAGAAAAAGTAGAGAAAAGTCAAATAATAAAAGAGAAAATTGTAAAAATATTATTTAATTGAATAAGAGGTAGAATTTTTACATAAGAGTCAACCTTAATACTTTATTTATATAAAGATAAGCTACTAAGAAATATAAAATAAGCAAGCACATAACATAATCTAAACTTATAATACTATAAACCTAATTACTAATATTACTTTCTAAAACTGATGGTAAACGATAAATACAATTTTCAAATAATTCATCATTACAGTTGGAATGGAGCAGTCATTGGAAGGAATTTAAGCTAATTACATCCATAACAGAATAGACTATTTTCCATGAAAGGCAGCAATTGTCAATTATTTGTCAACCCCATTAAATGGCACATGTATGGAGAGCATGATCTTGTTATGACACTCAGCGTATCTTGCAATACAAATTATGTCAACATTCCAAGGATTCCTTTTCTTGGGAGCCACAATCATGCCTCTCCCTTATATATGTTCCATACATCTTCCAGGTAAAGGACTAGTGTGGCCCGTGTTCTCGGCCCTGTATAAATAGTTAAGTGGTAAGTATGAAATACTTGTAGTAACAAATTTTATCATTTGCAAGGCATAACCCTACCTTCAAATAGAGACTATCAGATAAAATTGAAAACTATAATTTAATAGAGAAACTCAACTATAGAAAGAAACTAACTTGTAGAAAAGCCCATCATCTTCTGACACTTTGTAAATAATACATCAAAATAAGGGAAACTAAAATGCAGCAAATTAGAGCATATCTTCCAAGCAAAAGCAAGAAAACAGGGGCTCGCTCACATAGAAAGCATGCAAGGGACATTAAGAAACATCTGAAGAACTATAAGTATCTTATTATGGTTGACTATGTCAATAAGCGGCTCCATTATTGCTTTTTTTTATATAGCTCATGTCAAATCCATACACATTATTACAAGGAATTTTTTTAAAGAATTACTTGACACGTGCTCACAACAGCAATCGACATCAGTTTTTTAATCCCACAAGTGGAAAAAGATGTAAAAACTAAAATTCTAAAGGTTTTCCTATATAAAGACAATTGTTGTATATTGAGTAGTATTTCAAAAAGTAATGTTTCAAAAGACTTAGTTCCACATTGAACAAGTTTAACTTTAATAGAAAGTTTATATATGAAAATTTTTTATAAAGTGTAAGGAAAGAAAGTAGCTTTCTGCACGTGAATAATATATAAGGCCAAGTCCAAGTTTGTTTTTTGCAAAATTATATTTTAACTCTAATAAAATTTGAAGTATTTATTTGAACATTTAATTTTCAACGATTATTTCCCAATGAATATTTAAACATTTATTACTAATGGTCATTTTAATATTTATTTTTCAACGGTTATATTTTTTATAATCATATTTCAATGGTTATATTTTCAATGGCCATATTTTAATGGTTATATTTTCAATGACTATATTTCAACAACTAGATTTCCAAGCCTATAAAAAGTATACTATTCCTCTCATTTCACATAATATATTCATCTACAATCACTTTTCTATAAACACTCTTTTTTCACTTGTTAGGTTTCATTTTTTTGTTACCTGCTTCCTATTCTAGTTGTGCAATTTTCAGGATAGAAAAATTTGTTGAATCTTGGGGGAATTACAGCTTCAAGCTTCACATGAAAGGCTTAGATAATTTCTTGAAGATAGTAATCTATATTGCACCTCAGACTGCACATGCATATTCTTTTAACAATCTCAAGGAATTACACCTTAAGTGTAGTCTTAAGGATAATATCTCTATAGATAAGTTTTCAAAAATAATTTCTATTAAATTATATTTATAATTTATATGATGTAATTTCTCTAACCATTCTCTTCATTTGTATTTGTTATTTGAGATGTAGATTGTTATGATTCATCGTAAGATAACTGTGATTCAATTTCTTTAACTATTTATAAATAAGGTTACATAGATAAATTAAAATATTTTAATGGTCTTAGGCACTCGTGAGATTTATGAACTTAGCTTAATAGGTATTCTACCCAATTTTTACCCTAACATTAAGATTTTTATTGTTATTACTAGTTAGTATAGCGGTGTTATAAATCTGCTATGCTGATAAATTGTTAACCATAATTTAAAGGAAATGATGATCTAATTATTTATTTATTTATACTTTAATTTTTTTGGGAGTTACATTGTTTAGGAATTTATTCTCATTAACAAATATATATTTTCACTATATCTGAACATCACTATCTAGTGATTTGTTTTCCAACTTCCTCTGTGACTTAACGTGTTTGATTTTTATTAATAATACACTATACAAGCATGAAAAAAATGAATTTTAATGGTTTTTGATTCCATGTTTAACTTAAATCCTCTATGAGAATTTGCATTGATCCTTTGTGAGAGTTTAATTATACTTTTAAAGTTTAAAATAAATTTAAAATCCTTTATCAAATGTTTGTGAATTGCTTGAGAAGCTTTCATTGAGATCTTAAATGGCATATTTATGGAATCATAAACATTAACTAATTAGGCTTTTTTGGATATAAGGAATCTTTTTTTTTTTAATTTTAAAGGTGAAGATATTTATGCATGACAAATAAGCTTATATAAGCCCATTTCATTATATTTACTTGTTTCATTTAATGTGTTTAGATGAGCTTTATTTCAATTTGATGTGTATTTTCAATAAATATGTTAGCCAATATTATTTATGTTTATAAATTTATTTCGCATGTTACTTACAAATAGGATACCCCATAAAAAATATAAGGAAAATACCTTATAAATTATGAAAAAGTTATGTACCTAATTTACAATATTTGAAAATGTAAGGGTTTCTAGCTAAAGTTTTATAGTCTAAACCCAAGAAATGAAAAATAGGATAAAAAATCTTTGATCATATATTTATGAGATATGTGAGTAATAGTTTTGTATATAGAAATGATGTGCTTGACTGCAATACATTAATAGAGATAAAGAATACTGAGTTTTTTGAATAGATTTATCCACTATATGATAAAATTTCTCATGAAACCAATATTTTAAATACACATCTGATTGATTCAAAATTAACTGATGAAGTTTTGAGAAGAAATGAAAGAATAAGAAAATAAATCCCTTTAGAAAATGATTTTTATATTTATTATTAATAATGATCTTCAAACATTTTGAAGCAAAACTTTTGGGAAAGTAATCAAAATAGGACTTAAATGAGTTCTACAAAATCAAACGTGGGAACTAGGTATATAAAGTGGGGCGGGGCAGGCTATGCGGGGCGGGCCCGCATAAAAAGTGAGTATTTTTTTATAGGACCGCGGGGGCCTGCAGTTACGGTTGGCCCGCATTAGACCACATTTTTTTTATAATTAAATTATTAAAAATGCACATAAAAAATAAAAAAATTAAATTTTAAATATAAAAAAAGATATGTTTGAGAAAATATTAGATTAATATAGATTAAAAAAATCTAATTTTTTTTATAAATTATAATTGTCTAAATAGATTTTTTTTATTTTGTATAATTAGGTAATCAAATAAGTTTACAAAAATTATATTAGATTGTTGTATATTAAATTAAGAGTTGAATTATATTAAAAAACTTCCTAAATACTTAAAAAATTATTAAAAAATAAAAAAAATAAAAAAGCCTGCATAGGCTGGTGGGGCCCGCAATCAAGCCTGCACAGGCCAAGGCCTGTCCGGGCTTGCCCTGCTTGAGCTCGCAAGAAAAACGGGCCAAGAGAAAGAAAAACTAGACCGCCCTGCACCCATGGGCTACCCGCAAAGCCCACAAGCCAGAGGCCCGTTTTACACCTCTAGTAGGAACTAATGGACTTACCTCTCAGAACAAATAAAATAGGTTGTAAATGAATTTTTGGAAAAAAAAGAATATTTTCTTGATGGTTTAATAAAAAAGTTTTACACAAAAATAAAATATTGATTACTTCAATACTTCTACACAGTAATAAGGATTTCTTCTATTCATATTTTGTTTACTTTAGCTTCTATTTTTAAATTAGTTGTGCTTCAAATAGATGTGAAAACTATTTTTTAAATAAAGATTTAGAGGATGAGATTTATATGATATAATCTAAAGGCTATGAGGTCCTAGGACAGGAACTAAAAGGTTTACAAATTGAGAAAATCTTTGTATGGTCTAGAACAGGTCCTTTAAATAGTGGCATGAGAAATTTGATTAAATCTTAATAAACAATAGTTTTTCATTTGTTGAAGTGGATAAATGTATATATACAAAATGTGAAAATAATGAATTTGTGATCAATAGCTTATATGTGGATAATATTCTTATTTTTTGCACTAATTTTAATATAATGTGTGAGACAAAATCTCAAATTTTTTATACAAAAAACATAGGTAAAGTTAGTGTTATCTTAAAGATTAGATTCATAAGGAAAGATAATGGCATTATGTTAGCTCAACAATATTATGTAAAATAAAAAGGAAAATGAAATTTAGGTATCTAGAGGAAAAGCCTATTAACACTCCTTATGATCCTATTACTCATCTAAAGAAAAATTTAGAAAACTATTATATTTGCAATAAGCCAGAATATCATACACCCCAATATGAGAAAAAGAGTGAGAAATGATAATTCTCCAAAACCTAAAGTAAATTTGGTTAGAGATAATAAAGATGACATAATTATAGCGATTATTTCTCAAGCAAATATTATAACCAATGTGAATGATTAAATTGTAAACTAAGGTACTACAAGGCACATTTGTGCTAATAGAGAAGCCTTCACCTCTTATTCACCAATAGGAGATGGAGAAGATCTAATTTACTTTATAAATTCAAAAATTGCAAAGGTTCTTGGAAAAGATAAAATACTTTTAAAACTCAAAATTAGCAAGACCTTGGTTTTAGGTGATGTTCTGCATATGCCTAATATTAGAGCAAATTTAATCTGTGCATATTTACTAAAAAAATAAGATTAAAATATCTTTTGAATATGACTAGAATAATGAATTATGATATTTTGCATAAGTGGATTTCCCACTATACTAGAAAAATATAATGATGCTAATTAAATCTCTAATTCAAATAAGACAAAATCCACTGGTGGTTATGTGTTCACCCTTGGTGGTGGTACAATTGCTTAAAAATCATCCAAGCAAATAGTTATAACTAAATCCACCATAAAATCAAATTTTGTGGCTCTTAAGATAGCTGGAAGTGAATATGACTAGAATAATGAATTATGATATTTTGTATAAGTGGATTTCCCATTATATTAGAAAGATACAATGATGCTAATTAGATCTCTAATTTAGATGAGATAAATTCTATAAGTGGTTATATGTTCACCCTTGGTGGTGGTACAGTGGCTTGGAAATCATCTAAACAAACAATTATATCTAGATCCATCATAGAGTCAAAATTTATGGCTTTTGAAATGACTGGAAGCGATGCTAAGTAGATAAGAAATTTATTATCTAATATACCATTAGGTATGAAACTAAAACCTTTGGTATCTATACATTTTGATTGCCAATTGGTAATAGCCATTGCAAAGAATAAAGCTTTCAATGGTAAAATTTGACATATTAAATTGAGACATAATATTGTAAAGTAATTGCTTAAAAATTGAATGATTTCTATAGATTATATAAAGTTAAAAAGGAATTTGGCTAATCCTTTAATGAAAGCCTTAGGTAGAAAATAAATGATTGAAATATCAAGGAGAATGTGACTGATGCCATTTTAAGAAATTAACATTAATGGTAACCCAACCTATGTGATTAGCGATCCCATAAAGTAGGTTCATTTATGAGTAATAACACATCAATATTAGTTCTAAAAGTACTAAAATTAATTTTATATGTCCCTCCTATATTTTATGTGAATAATACTTTAAAATTGTAAATTATATGTGAGGATGAGCTTAAATCTTAATAAATTCCATAGCCTTTATGGGTGGTGTATTTAATTGCAGCATACATATGATGGATTCACCTATATAAGTGTGGAGTAGGGACTCATATGAGATAATGGTAAAATCTCTAGAGCACTTATGAACTACTATGCACACACATGGCCTACTAGCGCAAAACTCCATTGCATAGGAAAATGATTCACAAATATGAATTAATTAGTGAGACCTTTATTTTACAACAAGAGATTATCAATTCATAGAAACTAAATGTTTCATCAGTAACTTTGTAAATTAAGTCTCTTTCTTTTTAGATTTGGTTCATAGTCTGTAAAGATACTAAATTGATGATTTATATTTATTTAAAAACACATAAAAGATTCTTTAATTATTTCTTTATTTTATTTTATAAGTCTTTTTTAAATAAGGGGTGTAAGTAAATTAGATGGCCTACTAAAGGCCTATGACCTAAGCTACTTAAGGCCTAATTTAATCTAACTTATTTATCTAAATAAACTAGGCTTAGACTAATAAATTAGTTTATTTGGATAAATAAGTTAAATTTTTTTCTTTAAACTCGATTTATAAGCCTATCAAGCTAATTTATTTAATTATAAATATATATAAATAATATAATATAATATATATTATATATACAAATAATATGAATATTTTAATATATATATATATATATATATATATATATATATATATTAGCAAATTTGAATCTCAAAAAAGTTTTAATCTATTAGCAAATTTGAAAGTTTATTTATATGAGAAAATTTTTAAATAAGGTAACAGGTTAAGTCAGGCTTCTTTAATAGGTCAAGTTGAGCCTAAATTTTAGTTTTATATAGGTTAACAGGTTAGGCTTAGCCTAACAATTTAGATAACAGGTCTGACCTATTTAGGATAAAACCTAATTCAACCCAATCTATTTGCACTCTTACTTTTGAAATATGTGAGAGATTATTGTATATTAAATAGTATTTCAAAAGACTTAATCCCACGTCAAACAACTTTAACCTTAAGAGAAAGTTTATACATGAAACTTTTTTATAAAGTGATAAGGAAAGAAAGTGTCCTTCTATGCACGAATAACACATAAGACCAGGCCTAACCTATTTTTTGCAAAACTCGATTTTAACTCTTAAAACATTTGAAGTATTTATTTGAACATTTAATTTTCAACAATCATTTAAACATTTATTTATAACAGTCATTTTAACATTTATTTTTTAATAGTTATATTTTCAACAACCATATTTCTAACGGTTATTTTTCAAAGGTTAGATTTCTAAACCTATAAAAAGTATATTATTCCTCTCATTTTACACACAATAATAAATATTTGATTGCTATCACTAGTTTCACGCGGACCTGGGGACCATAGTACTACAGCTTTTCAAAAACCACCATGTTTCCGGATAGAATTTACCAAGGACCCAAGTTTTTTATACGGTGTGCTTAAATGAGATGCCAGAGGATCGAGGTTGGGGCAACCATATCTGCCTCTAACGTGTAAAATTTCTGAGGAGTAGGCACAATATAATGCAAGAAATGTTATATTTCCATGGGTAAATTATTTACTTGAAAATCTAGGGCAAAAGTTGAAGTGCATGACTAGGCTTATGTCTTTCCACATATACTATCCAGCTGCTACCGTTCGGCAACAAATAATGTATCTCTACAATTACACCTAATTTAGAAGAAAATAGAAATGATGACAAATAGGAGCAAAAAGATTCGTCTTGTTTAGGGAGGCGAGTCTGGCTTCATGTCCGTGGGAAAGCTTTATCTCTGTTATACGGTCACAAGAAAAAAGGGGGTCCTAATAATTTGTTAATCAAATCAAATTCATCATTGACAATTCTCACGACAAGTGATACAACTACTCCCAGCTGCAACCAAAAATAAATAAATAAATAAATAGCACAACCCTTTATATACATGAAACAAATAGAAAAACTAAAAACCAAGAAGAAAAAGGAAAAAGAATGTTGTAACTTACAAGCCATTTATCATGTGCATAGAGAACGGTATTTAACATATGCTCAAACAGCGAGAAATGTCCCATCCATTCTGAAATGAATATATCAACTTTAGCAATTGGAAGCCCAATTTCTTCAAAATTTCCCTTTAATACTGTTATCTGTTAAAACAGAATAGCACAATAAAAATGACAGTGAGAAGCTTTTGCAACAATTCCACCCACCAAAGGAAATGTATTGGGAAGTGGAAACGAATTGTACACAATCTAAAATGGCATCACCATTTGAATACTCATTATCTCCAACTATTTCCTTTGCCATGTCGGCCATATCGAGCACCCGACCTGAGGATGCAAAATTACAGAACTTGCAACTAAAAATATATTGGAATGTCTGATAACTTCTTTTGTCAAAGTTTGAAGTCAATAATAATAAAGTTATGTAATATCATATATATAAAAATTACTAATTCTATAAATAAATACTTTCAGTTTCATGAGTCAATGACTAAGTTGATGTATATATATTTCATTAAAAGAATACTTGCAATGATCATCAACATTTAGCGTTCTCCCATAAAAGTTAAATGAGATCACACAAATTGAATTATTTTAAATATAATTAAATCAATGATTGATCCTAATTGAGAAAATATGTATATATAGGATAAAAGAATAACATTCATATATTATAATATGTCCTATAAAATTAAAGTTTTGTGAGCATAACATATCCACCATATGCATCCTAGGAAGAATATATCAAATTGAACAATTGGCCTCTTTAAAATAGTGAAGCATCACAAGAATAGTTAAATACAAACAAAATCTCAAAAAATAGAACAAATTTAATTTTCTATCATAATAAATCATGAATTATTGATTATCTATTAAAAATGCTATCAACCCAATTAAAATGTTAACCACAAATTTAATTTGAAAAAATAACATTTAATAAATTATTTATTAAAAATGTCTATTATTTCAATTAACAAGTTCGCCAAATTTGAAAGTCAGAACATATGTGCCTTTTACTCACTACTTGTGCATTTCACAAAAACACAAAAAATAGTAATATTAACATTTAGGTCATATATCCATACATATTTATAAATCATTATTTAGAAATAATTTATTGAAAGATTAATACAATTCTTGTCCCATAATAATAATAATAATTCATGTCAACAAATGACTGAATTTTTTTTACCAATAAACTTCCTAAACCCTAAAATATACGGAATAAAATAATTACATTTATACACTATAATGTTTAGTAGGCATAAGATATATAAATAAAATATTTAATTTTAAAAATAACAACTTGTAAAAAGAATTAACAACCCGAATCAATTACTAAGCATTCTCAAATCACGATTCACGTACATGATTCAATAATGAGTCAAACAATGCAAAAAAACAAACAAACTGGGAAATACCAAAATTGCAGTTATCAAGCACCAACTGTCAACCAAGCAAATACATATAATATAAAATATGTAATTTTCTCAATATAGATTAGTTCTCTTAGAAATATACACGCCCAATGATGAATGAATTCATAAAAATCAGATTTAATATCTTGCAATTTTGACTTCTTTTCTTGGCCAGTATAATGAAGTAAATTTCAGGCAGATATCAAAAACACGTGTCAACAAATTCGAATAACAACAACATTCAAAATTAAATCTAGTCCCAGGTGGGGAAGAAAACACATATGATCATTAGATTAACGGAAATTTACCTCGTTTCCTTCAAATTTCTAGAGATAATTTTGGTTTCAAGCAAAAGTGAATGTAACAGATGCACCACATTGTTGACTTTGAAAGTTTGGAGCCTTTATTTCCTCAGGATTCAACAAGCTTTCTTAACTCTGGTATATTTTTTTATTTTTTTCAAATAAACTTTGGTTAGACCTCTTGTACTATTTGTATGCATGGGAGGCAACATCTTATGTGCACGAATATATTACCCTTTTTTTTATTGTTGATTTACTTATGTGATAAATTTCATATTTAAATTTTCACAAAATGTCTAAGGCTGATGTGAAACTAAATCTTTTAAAATACTAATTTACAACATAACTCACTTTGGTATAACAATGAAATAATTCATTATTAAGGGATTTGAATGTATAGTGTTCGTTATATTTGCCACAAATTTTATTTTTTATTTTTTTGAGAGGAAGTTGATATTAAGAGCCTTTAGTTAACAAAAAAATACAATTAAATGATAAACCATGTTTCATTCCTTATTTTTAATTGTAATATTTCTCTTATTAAAAATCTAATTCTAAATATCTCTTAAGAAAATTAAATATCAATTATTAGTAAGAATCACGGCAAAATAAAATTAAAATTAATTTTCGCACTTCAAAAAATAATTATCAATTATATTAAAAAAATTATACTTTGCTCACATAAACTATTTTTATTCAAATTTAATAAAAAAAAAGACTCACATGCATTATATATAATCTTTATTTTTTAAAATTTTAACTCAATTTAATACTCACTTAAAATCAAATTACTCAAAAAAATCTAATTTTACTAGTTCACAATTACTAAATAAGTTTTTTTTAGGGATAAATTATTACAAAATGGAAGTCAAATTAAATCAAGATTTAAAAAAATAAAAATCACATATAATGCACATAAAATTCTGTAAAATTTTGAATAAAAAATAATTTAAATAAATAAAATATTAATAATTCACAATTATAACACTTAAAGCCACATGTGATTAAGTGAAAACGAATAAATTATAAGTGGCGTCTGGTTCACAGAATCTTATATTCCCAGAAAAGTATATATTACTGGGAACGCGATTCCTAAGAATTTAATTAACAGAAATATAACATTTCTATGTTTAGTTCAATATAAATTTTCCTGGGAATGTTTTAATATCACATTTCCATTACATAAGAATCTAAGATACCCACCTTCTCATGGGAATATTTTAGGAGAATGTTGGGTCAAAAAAACTCCTGAAAATGTAACATTCCTAAGTATTTTTTTTTACAAATCTTGAACCAAATATTGGAATGTGATATTCCCTTAAAACATTCCCGAAAATGTTAAAAATATTCCGCGAATCAAACGTCACCATAGATCACTAAAGTATAATTTTTCCTTTCGTTAATCATTTTATGATATCCACATACATTAAAAATCCAATTATTTTTAATTTTTAAAACTTGAAAATTACAGAAGTTCATTTATTATATGGAGCAAGGACGAATGATATAATTGAAATTCACATGACCTCGTCACCAACACGCTAAACACTGCATGATTGCCACCAGCGCGGAAGTGACTATCATGATAAAATGCGCACAAAGGTTTAACTGTGCGGAGAAGATTTCCACATTCGGATCTGGAGTAGAGCAAGGAAACCATAAAAGCAGTGTCACACACATTGCTGGATAATTATACCTCCGCTTGGAAGCAGCGGAGAACTAGTTCTCCTGGAACCATCCTGAAGCAGGCAATAAGTAAGAATCTAACAGCCAAACCAACGGGTAGAATGCAGCTTGCAAATCACAGTACAATACTACCAATATTCCAATATACATAAACGAGGGCTATATTCAGTTTGTGGGTGGTTTGGAGTATGCTTGTTGAACAATGAAAAGGAGCGGGCAGAGGCCAAAAGTTAGGCTTTGCTTTCTAAACCATTTCCAACATAAGTAGAGGTCTTCTCGAGTGACCATGGTGCTCCTGCCATCACAGCTTCTATCTCCCATATTTCCCGAGGACATTTGGTCATATTATTGCAACCACAGGATGTTACATGCTGAGTACAACATAAAGAAATATTTAATGAACACATGTCAAAGTAAAGCAGCACGTGTTAGAGTTATTGTGGTAAATCACTAGACAACCTACGAAGCAAAATTGCTGTTTTGCATGTATGCTGAGGCACATATTACTGACTTGAAAATTGTTATAAGGCTATCTTGAAGATATTTCAAATAATTATTTAGGTTAGAATTTGATGCAACTATCACCAGCTTAAAAAAAAATTATAATTTTAAACTTCGTTATATCATTACGAAGATATAAACAACTCCTAAAGTTGTCATTGAAAAGGTTCAGCAAATGAAGTACCAGATCGCTCTCAATTCGAACTCCTCCAAAACCTCTAAATCTGCCAATCACTTCCTGGTTGAAGAACTTTGAAGTTTCCAAGCTATTCATGGCCGAAACCAACAAAGCATCAATAAAGTAGCATCCAGGCTCCACAGTAATAACCTAAAAGGTTTAAAATATGCCAAAGCAGTTCAGTTACCTCATCAACTTGTTAGTATTATCAATAAAGTAGCATCTAGGCTCCACAGTGATAACCTAAAGGTTAAAAATATGCCAAAGCAGCCCAGTTACCGCCATCAACTTTTTAGTATTTCTATACCGGAAAAGTGAGAAATCCACAACTTAGCAGAGCATCCAAAGAAAAAACCCAACTATCACAACCAGTAATTCCCAGATAATGATAACAATTATCTAAACTGTAAGAGCATTATCAGATCAGGATTGTAAAATATGACTCAATCTTGAGAAATGAAATGCACCATGCAACTTGAAGTTTTGCTATTAGAAGAAAATTACACTACCACAAGGTCACATCAGGGAATTTTAACTATTTCAGAAAGAAACTTATCCTGGGGAAGCTTTCGATACCACATTCCATATTTCATACAAGATGGAGAACTCTAAATTTTAATCCACAAAAAATTCAAAGCATAATACATGTCATCCAGCTGGTATAGCATACAGTTACAATTTATAAAGCATTGTGTTGACTGAAAAAGTCATAACTTACCATTCCCTCCTGGAGCTCTCTAATTGTACGCAAGGCACTTAATCCAGGTTCTTTTCTTCTTTGCAAGCCCTGTAATTAGGCCCATATTTCCAAGACATTTAAGTGGAGATGAATTTTCCAGACCCAAGATTAAATGAATAAGATACAATTCAAACAAAAGGGGAAAAAGCATTAAGTGTTACTGCAGAAAAATTCACAAATACCGTTAAGTAGCCTCCAGGATCATGTGTATCAATCCCAAGGAAATGCCCCAAACCATGTGGCATAAAAACAGCACCCAAGCGTTCAGCCATCATGTCATCAACATTGCTACAAAGACCAAAAATATGTAATTTCACAAATTAAAAATAACTAAGGAGGCAATGACAAAGTTAGACAGAAAGTGAGAGAGCAACCCAGAAAATGTGTTACCCAACAACAAGGTGTCCTCTCTTTAGTGATTGCAGAATAACCCTTTCTGCCAATCTGCAATTTTAGAGAGGGAATGAGAATCAACAAGAAAACTGTCTAAATATTTTAAATAAATATATTAGTTTACTCGGGGAAAATCCAGTTGCTCATAGATTCGCACAAAGTAAAAAACAAAAGAAGTCCATTCACACTAATCATTCTCTTAATTTCATAATAGTTGTTATCATCCTTTATCAACCTTCTATAATTTTCATATAATTGTTCTACATAATCAGAATACAATATCACAAAGACTCATGCCACTGAAGCAATAGCTCAGCAATAATCTTGTAAACTTCAAAACTTAGGAGGAATTGATTCATATAGGAAGTAATTTCATGTAGGAAGTTGAACTTCCCAAAAGGTAAATTTCCTTGTGGACTTCTTAGGAAATGTTCAAAGTTGTTTGGTTAACCATGGGAATTAAAACTTCCCACAAGTTCTTCTTACCAAGAGTGGAGTTATGTAAGCAACTTCCTCCATTTTGCCGATTAATGGCCAACCAAACAACTCACCTATATTCTATTTCCCTAGAAGTTGCACTTGCCATGTAACTTTCTGCCAACCAAACAATCTCCTAGTATAGTGATCCCTAATGATCACTCATTTTTAGGTACCCCATTTAGAATAATGATGATAATTTCTTATTCAAATCCTTGGTGACATTAGAATAAAGACTTGTGATTGCAGGTACAAGCTGTGACACACTACCCAAGATATGATTGTAATATATTCCAACCAGTCAAGGTCACAAAGCTAGATAGTTAAGAAATTCCATTCTAACAAAGCAATAATACAATTATACATGTTGGCAACTATTAGAGGATATTGGAAATCAAGCATGAAGGAAGCCTCTTAATTTCTTTAGTCAAGAGTCAACAAAGCTAGATAGTCAAAAAATTTAATTCTAGCAAAGCAATAATACAATATATACATATTAGGAACTATTAGAGGATATTGGAATCCAAGCATGAAGGAGGCATTTTAGTTTCTTTAAGAAACAATACTAATATTCGATCATACTTGTGCATATCAACCCAGCTCACTCCAGGTTTCATTGCAGATATAACGGCATTATGAGCGTCAAGGACAGCCTGCAAAACATGGTGAATAGAATTAAATGACTGTGGGCAAAAATGTTACATGACACATTCAGCTATATCAAAGGGACAGCATTCACTTGTGCACTTGTGCACTTTAAGTAAGGAACTTGCATCTTTTTTTATTCTTTTATTCCCCCAATGAATTACATTATATCAAAAAGCACTTACACTGTAGATAAGAGATTGATCACTGGTAAACTTCCATTTACCTGCAGAGAAAATAACAAGTCGAACATAAAACGGCTAGTCCCATAAAGAAAGTGATCTTTTCAGTGTCATAAGAACAATTGCTAACCACCCCCCTTTGGCAGCGTTGGGGGTACATTCATTGCTTTACCCACCTTTAAGTGATCTTAGCCAGCCATGTTCACATAGAACTTGATTAATGACATTTTATAAAAATTCTATTAAATACTGGAAAGAAAAATCAGAAGTTATCATGTACAAACTCAAAGATATCTTCATTATTTGTGGAATAAACATGGTTAGGGGCTTTGAGAGGAAGATACAGAGAGCAACTACGAAGAGTTGAGAGAAAATTGATATGTTATTGAATGAAAATAAGATGGCAGAATTGTTCCATAAAATATAACCCTAATGCCCTATTTATATAGAGCTACCTAAAAAAAAAAAGACTTTAATTTAATACCCTTTAACGTCAGCTGCAAACAAGCAAGTCCATAACATAATATAAGCCCATAATATAACCTCAATCTAATTATTAATATTACCCTCTAACTTATTCACACTCAAGCAAAAAGAATCTGAGTCCAGCACTATTGCATTGATGATAATAACTTATTTCAAGCAGGCACATTGCCTTTTTTTTTTTTTTGGGTGATTCATGGGTATGCAGTATGCTGCAAAGCACGAAAGCAATTTTTGGGTCTATTTGTTTTCTATTTTTAAAAATAGAAAACTTGTTTGACAACTTATTTTCAAAATCTACTGTTAAAAATTATTTTGTAAGTGTGTAACTTAAAAATAGAAAAATAGAAATAACTTTATAATTGTTTCTAAACTTGTTTCCTTATTCTGAATGTTAATTTTACAATTAAATAAAATATTTTTTTATTTAACAATATCAATCACCTTCTAATCTTGGTTTACCTTCAATTCGAAAATCGTTTTTGAAGACAAAAAAAACAGTTCTTAAAAACAATTTTAACAGTTTTTAAAAATAAAAAAATAAAAACATATCCAAACACACTCTTTATCACCAAGTTCACAGGTTTTGCCAAGGTGAAATGTAAAAACATGTAATGGCAAAGCAGTGTGTATGCTAATATTTGTTGTCATTGGGTTGGAGTGAAATTCAAAAATTTTAAGGGAAAATGTAACCTTGCATTTGCTTTAGAATAGGGCCATTCATATTGCTTCTGTTGAGTGCCCTCAGCACATGGTTTCTCTCATGGAGTCTCATTTGTTACACATGCGAAGGGATTGCAAAGCTCTTCTTTTTAATATCTTCTATCTTTTACTTGGTAATTTAAAAAGTTTTATATAAGGAGGATACAGTATCCTCCTTTCTTTGCAACCTTCTTTCCTTATAATGCAATTCTTTCTCAGGCTGCCAGGCTGACCATATGCACCTCAGTGTTGCAGAGTATTCCAACCTATTCATCTAAATACTCTGGCTTTTCCAGGAAAGACACCAATGAGTTAAGAGGCAAACATAAGAAATTTCCGGCAAGGGGATGCTCAGCAGACACAAAAAGCCTCTATCTCCAACCAGGAAAAACTTCGACAAAATCTATTGAAGATGGAAGACTAAGGCTTCACCAGAATGAATTGTTTCAACTAAGCTCTTCTGGCTAAGCAATTCTGGAGAATTCTTCAATACCAAGGTTCTTTGTTTGGATCATTCATGATCAACAACAAATAAGGCAGGGTTATTTTGAGAAGCTAAATGCCAAGCCCATTCAACACATCTTGAAGGTGGAAAGGAATAGTTGCTCCTGCTGGAATTATTCTAGTCTAGACCATCTCGGTTGGCAGGATGGAAGATGAAGAAGAAATCAAGGTGAGCTGCAAGTTGTGGTGGCAAACAAGAAGAATCAAAATAGCCAGGATACATAGCTGGCCAAGGATCTGATCAACAGGGAAACTGGAGGATGGAATACTTCTAAGGCCACAAAGTCGACTGAGGAGTCAATTTGAAAAGAAAATCAACCCCCTGATTTCTATAATGGGGAGGATTTTACAGCTGGCAGTCAGCCAACAAATGTCAGTTTCAATCAGGGAACTACAGCATGATATTTATTTTAAGGTCCAAAAAGTTCATATCAATGGAAGGAAATTTTGGGCTGCACTGCTATCTTTATGAAGCAGGCAATTTCTCATATGGTGGAGTGTCAGAATGAGTAATCCTATTACAAAGCACCAATGTTTACTGCAGGGAGGCTGGAGCTTACTGGTCCTGGGTTTATTCTCGTCACATTCCAAAATGAACTTTTTTTTTTTAATGCTTGCTCTAATGTTCAAATGCTTAAGGAAAACGAGCCCCTCCAGCATGCTTAGGGATTCCGCATCCTTCTGGAGAATGTTAAGACGAAATGCTAAATAGGTGGCAACTCAGCATTAGTCTTCCTAACTATAGCAATAGGATAGAAATAACCCCTTAAAAGTAAGTTTTCTTCCTTTCTTCCGGTGAGTGGATCTTCACTCATGCCATATAGCCTGTAACCTGCTTTTTGGTGGGTAAGAGAAAAATAATAACTAATAATAATAATATATAATTCTTTTATTGGGAAAAAAATGATAATGAGGACAAAGGTTATATGATAGATGATCAATCAACTGACACAGAAAGTACACAAATCATGGTTCCCCACCCCAAAATCAAGGCATGTACCAGAAAATAAATAAAAAAATAAGCAAGAAAGGCTGAGTTTAATTTTAAAAAATATACTCACAGGGAATGAACAAGTTATGTCAGAACCATAAAAGTGGTACTCGCTCCCATATCAAGTAGTGCCATGTCTCCATCTTCCAAAGTCTACAAAGAAGAACTGCATTAGAAAATCAAATACTTTTGAAGGCAAATAAATATTTATCAGACAACTTAGACTATAACATCACCATATTTTGTTCCTTTCATGATAAAGTTAAACTTCACTAGTCACTACTTTCTGGCAAGTGATTACCACCCATGCTATTAAGACTTGGAGAACTGTAAGTTCGTTGTTCAATTCCCACTAGAAACTACTAGGTGCTTTTGCACTCTCCTTTGGACAGACCCTTATTTCCTCCCTCTTCCCTAGGCCATTGACCTCCTATGTGACCTAAAAAAAAGCCAGCTTTCAAGAGTTGACTTGTTTGCTGGGCATGTCCGAGGACACCAATTATATGTTTTAACATTATGATAGAAAATTTTCTGTTTGTCTGCAATCATAATAGCAGTACAAGAGGGGAACAAAGCATATATTGCATACCCTGTCATTAGGAGCTGCTGCATGCCCATAATGGAGAAACAGAACTGTGTTGGTGCAACAGAATTGTTAGCTAACCTTTTTAATAATTGTGAACCTAAATAACTTAAACAAATCCTTGCACAAAATTCAGAACAGCATTGCCGTTCAAGAATGTGCAAGATCCTTCAACAGGCTAATGCCTGCCTAACCAAAAACTCTGCAATGCTAGCAATATTGCATGTAACAAGAAATGTGCAAAGATGCATCATGTTCAAAGTTGTGATGTACCAGATAACATGGCCCAGAAAAAAAAAAGTATTAGAAAACCACATTTATCATTCAAATGCAGATACATAACCATAAATGTCTACCTGTTTTCACCAGTAGCACAAATACATGTGTAGGAGCAATGCCTACAGCCACCATACATATAAGTGTGATGAAGAAAAATGCTTTCCAGCTGATACTCTTTCCATGCCCACTCTTGTCCTTTCGCATGACCTGGTTGTCATTCAAATAAACATTTTTAAGCACAAAGTAGTCATGCTTTGCTCAATCCCCATAGGGAACATTCCAGTGCAAATCCTGCCTTTGGATGTCATGCCGCCTAAATTCAATTCACTAACCCCAGAAAAAAGATATGCACGGGAAAAAAAGGGAGGTTGATGGGGAAGGAAAATACATTGCTGTTTGTAGAATATCATTGAAAAATAATGGAAGGGCAAAAAGGCATAGTGCCCCTTGTCTCAAAACTCTTTCTTTCTGTTCAATATACAATATTAGCTCTTCTTTCATTTTTTCCCCTAATTCAAAGGTGCAAAAAAGAAGAATGTATATGTGTACAACTAGACTTTAAAAGAATGTTTCTCATTTGCTTAAGTTAGTTTTGTTCAGTATTATCTTTGAGAATGCAGTTACAGAAAACACAGAATAATTCCTACTATTTTCCACAATTGTAGCAAGCTGCCCTGAATTAAAAATAGTATCAACACTAAACCACAAAAGTTCAAGACCTAGATAAACAATACTGTTTCATTTGATGCACATTCATGAAACAACTCCAAATTCAAGCCAAAGCCATTTCTATTTAAGAAACGAACATCACGAATTACACTATTTAACAAATTAAAATTCTAAAAAAAAAATAACAGAATGGAATGCTTATATGTTGAAATTTTCTATATGCTTGCAAAGAACATGTGACAAACTCATAAGAAGTTTACTGAAGAAAACAAGAAAAAAATCAGACATATTAACAATGATTACCTCAACATGAGCTTCAGAGCTTATATCATTTGCATACTGTATAAGAGCAATTTCCAGTTCTGACTTAATGACACGGCACTCAGTTAATATAGGATGCAAAGTTGTCAAGTCTGTATCAAAGTTATCTATGCCCTAAAACAAAATTCAAGTCATAAGCATGCTGATTCCAAGAACATGAGGACTGCTTGGTACAGAAGATAGTGGTAAGTATTATGTCATAAAACAAAATACAAAAACAAGAAATAAGAGGGCAGTGATGTTACAACAGTATTGAATCAGAAGTCAATTATATAATATGAAACCAAAGAAATGTTCTTCTCTATGTCCTAATCAGAACAATAAAGCAAGCGCTTAGGGTGAGAGAACAAATGAAAGCGTCATTTTCAAGAACCTCAAATGCTGCTGGTTTAGCAAACTTGTTGCTATCTGTGTGAGCCCATGCAAGAGAAATAATAACGGCTTCTTGGAAAACCCTGGCAATGGTCTTGCAAGACCTTTCCAATCTCATCTGTAAAGTATGACATGCTAACCATGTAGTTTTCCTGCAAAAGCATGGATAGTTTTTGAGCCACTAAACAAACTTGTCGCTTAAATGCAATAAATGATATCATTGAGCCGTCACCTTGACAGTAGGAAAGCGGCTTTATCTCTCCCAACCAAACAGCATACTCTGCAGGTAACCTTGGAGCAAAGAGGATGAGAATTCCCAGTTGCAACGTCCTTTATGTTTAGAAAATAATGACAGATATAAATTTCTGTAGATGTAACAAGATACTGACCAAGCATTTTTATATTTACACAAACCAATCTAGTTTGATTGCATGCTCAAAAAATCCCCAACAGTTTCAGTCAATGTTTTAAGAACCAGAATAGGCAGGAACCAAAAAAATGTTAATGGGGTCACAACTCAATTGGTTTGATTGAACCAAGGGTTAAACCAGATAATGCCAAAAATAAGAAATTAAAAATATTATAAAAAATTCTACAACAAATTAATTAAAAAGTAACTTATCCTGTAAATATGCATGCATGGTCTATAAGAAATAACAAACTTCAATTAAAAACAACCATAAAAATCATAACACTAGAAAATACAACAATTTAAAACTAAACAACAAGATGTAGGATTTTCAGTCCAACCCAATAAAAAAATGGAAAAAATAAAAAAAGGCCAAAAAATTGAAAGGAACCAACCATTTTTATAAAACTGGAACCAGTCTTCTCAATCCTGACCGGTTTTTACCAGTTCAAAATGGTCCAACTCTCAAAATGGCTCGCTGGTTCAACTCGGACCATTATGTTTAACAACAGTTCTCAATTAATTTCCTTATTCCCACTTCCTTTCACAAGCAAGTGGGGCCTAGAATTTTGGACCCCACCTACTTGCAAGAGGATGTGGGTGAGGAAGGGGGAAGAAGGACATAAGAGTAGCACTGTTGTATGCTTAATAGGCCCAGTCAAACCAACTGGTCTGGCCTGGCTTTCAGGAAAGTTTTCAGTGTAAATCATAAAATTTAACCCTGGATTATTATTACTATGCAAAATAAGTTTCCACTAGTAGGTTCTATAGTTTATTTTCACCATCTTGTGGGGATTAGACCATGGACCTTAGTGAAGAGACTAAATTGATCCCATCTTTCAAAGAAGGGGTCATGTCCAAATGAATATTTGTATCCTTTTGACGCTATTAACACAACTCATTTAGCATATTTATTGAATCTCTACAAGACTACAGCAGACACTTAGAAAGTCTACATATATTTTTTTTTTGCAGAAAGATATGCAAACAATAAGAAACAAAAGTACTAACATTTGACAAAGAAAAGGTAAAAGACAGAATCAAGGACAAGCATAATTTGTATAGCAGCATAGGTATTTTCTTTATTTTTACCCTGTAGTGTACTACAGAGGATGTAGAAATATGATTAACCAAAACTATGCAACCATTTAAGTCTCAACGAGGAGACAGCCCCTGTAAGGGTAGGTGCAATTTGCAAAATATTGTCCATCCTTTTGGCTACGTTATTATTGTATATTGGAATGTGCATCACAACAAGAAAGCTTGCATGAGAGAGAAATGAACCAACAATAGCTCCATAAAAGCCAGGCTCTTTCACTCCAAACAAGTAGGCAAAGTAACTCTCCTGCCTGCAAAAAAATTAGCCAACAATAGGCATTACTTTCAATGTCATTCACTTGTGACAATAGTGTCAAAGATGTGTCCACACATAACACCAATAAGGGAAGAAAAGATCCACTATTTTAAGGAAATAACTATAAATTTGTAAGATGTAAGTCAGTCAGCACAAATATGGATATAGGAAGAAATAGAATCAATCCATCTAAATTTTAGAAACACCAACACAAATGCTTTGTGCATTGATATGTGCACAATGATAACACCCTACTTATGCCATTCCAGGTTTGATATCATTACTATTTGAACTAGTATTTGTTCATTCGTTGTGAAGCATGAGCAAAAATAACCTTGACATGTCCTCAAATAATCATTTCCAGCCACTGCAATTATTTTATTTTATTTTTTTTCTGAAAACAAACCTAATTAAAATTAGCAACATTGTGCATGGTTTCTAACAACCAAGGTTTCTAGGATCAGCACAGAAAAGACAAAGGGAAGCAACCTAGGCTTAATTTTATTTTATCCTCATGTATAAATTTGAGAGTTGTTCTTCTAATTAAAATCAAATAATAATTTTCAAATGATATATTGTTAGGAAAATTTTTTGGATGGCTGCGATGATGGGGAAGCATGTTGGTATAATACAATATTAAAGAAGCAATAGACCAGCAGACACAGATATTTAACATAATCTACTCCACAAGCAAAGAAAATAAATAAATCCTCTAAGTTAGAAAAATTACAGAGATAATATAAACCATATAATAACTCTCAAATTCACGCTACAAATATACCCAAAAACGTCTTATAATTTATATGTTCTTCACTCTAAAAAATCTCATCAAAAAGGTAAGAGCAAATTATGAGATTCCACATAAACCCCATAGATACAAAATCTTTCACATCTCACATACTAGTCTATTTGACAAATTGTTTTTGCCCAAATGCAACTCATCTATAGACCAAAAGACTAAATAAAGGAATCTTAATTTGAATAGAAGGATAAGTCAAAATAAGAAATAACCTCAAATTGATAGTAATCCTAATTTGAATAGGAAAATGATTAAAAAAATGGAAATAATCATCGATTATCAATTATTAGAATTTGAATCAAATCCTAACGATTTCTATCTTGATGCAAATTTCATTATCAAAAGTCTTCAAGCTTAAAATTTAAAAATCATCTTCTCTAAAGACCAAACATCTTCAAAATTCTATCTCTAATGGAGCACTGGTGCATCAAATTTATTTTATTTCCTCCACAGAGTGTTCTTTCAATGTAATCACCAGAAAAATACAAAAAAATTGCTGCTAAAAAAAATATGGAATTGATAAACTCCAAAACAAATGTGTGCCAAAACCAACAATACAATCTGAACTAGCAGGACCCAAACCCGACAAAGCTCCGATACCACTTGTTGGGAAATTTTTCACAGATGGCTATGATGATGTGGAATTTAAACGGGAAAATAATTAAAAGAAATTCATCAACTGC